>MU223992.1:474292-519910 GCA_018584345.1 Thuja plicata | reverse complement strand
ATCTTTCGTGCTTGATGATCTACCTTGGTTTTGTGATCTTTATATCTTTCATCTTACATCAAGAACCTTATCTTTAGTTCGATTTGATCAAATTTATCAATTTGTTGTTTCTCCTCTATCTCATTTCAATTTCGATAACGAGGGGCAGTACCTATCAAACTTCAATCCTTGATTCAGCTTTATCAATCCTATCATTTGCTCCGCTTGGGGAAACCTTGCTTGAGATTCTTATCTCGGACATGTCAATTACTTACAAACAACGATGTTGACCTTGTCTTATTTTGCAATCAGCTTATTTTTTGTTCCGATGTCAATTATTTACAAACACCGGTGTTGATGTCTGTGTTGTCCTGTAATCCCAAATCGATCTCACACTTCAACTGCATTCTCTGACTACATGTGCTCCCAGAACGATGACACATTAGTCAAAGAGGGGCAAATGTATGCACCCTAAAATGGTCGCCTAAACAGTGGGCCCCATTTATCATTTTATCAATTTATCAAATTCCTGAATCAATGCTTTGCAACATTTTTAATTCAAATCAATTTCCTTGATCAAATTGTAATTAATTCAATTATTTCAATATTTCCTAAGGTTTGATCATTTTCATTTAATTAAAATATTTAATCTCCCTTTTAATTAAATAAAATTCATCTTATTTAATTAAATTAAAATTCTCCTTTTTAATTTAATTAAATTAAATTCCTCCCATTTAATTAAATAAAATTCTTCTAATTTATTTAATTATAAAGAAAACCCCTCTTTTAATTAAATAAATAAAAATCCCCACTTACAGCACTTTATTTGATGAAAAAGGAAATAAATTAAATAAAAATTAAATAAAATCCCTTTTTCTTCACATCCTTCTAAGTGGTGGGATTTTTGCCTCTTAATCATAGCCTTTGATTTTTGCCTCTTAATCTCAACCGTTCACTTTCCTTTAAAAGGAGACTTCTCCTTCTCATTCATAGATCATCTTTTTCATAGTATTGTTATGCTGCGGGTTTGGAGAGCAATTTTGGAGGAGGATTTGAGCATTCAAGCTTGGATATTGTAACTTCTCTATCTTCTTGTCTTCTTCTTCTTGCATCCATGGCTATTCATGTAGATTAGATTCATATTTCCTTTCATAGATTAATCATGCATTGTTATCATTTAGATTAATTTTCTTTGATGCATTGCAATCATATAGAGTAGATCTCATTTTTCATGCATTGAATCTCTCATTTCATGGTGTACTTGCATGGACACAACTAGGTCAATCTGAGGGCCTCCATTATAAACCTTTGCACTCCATGACTAGAGAGCTATGGGTCGATATTTGAGGCCTCATTCTTGAGCAACCTTGGATGGAATGACCCATAGAAGTGTGTTAACATTTTAGCACACACTTGTAGACCTGTTACGAGCTTTACCTTTTTAGGAGTAACCTGATTAAAAGATTTCAAACTCTAATTAAAGAGTCACTCTGTTAAAGGATTTACAATTCAGACCTGTTAGGATCAACCCGGTTAAGGGATTTAGCATGATGAAGCTGTTAGGAATCAACAAGTAAATGATCTAAGAAAATAACACTTCCTTTGCTAATACAGATCCAGTTCAAGCTCAATCTTTTCTTTACATACAAACACAATTCTATTTTCTTCGTCTTCTCGTTTGTATCTCTGCATCCACGATCTAGAGACATCACTTAGTCTTCCTATATGATCGCGCACTCCAATTCTCTCTAAAACTCTAGATTTGACCTCTTGAGCACACATCAGCATAACATATATACTGTCAACCAACAAACACTAAGTTGACATCAATGACAACATCATAACTGATCAACCTATCATAAGTTCAACATCAAACTCATACACAACTTAACTCTTCATCAGTTATGCCAACAAAAAGAACATAGGAAAACCATCCAGACTAGAAACTGTATTACCCTTGAAGGAGAAAAAGACTTTCCTGACTTCCTCCATATACATAATAGTAGTTAACATTTTATTCTGATCTTCCCTCAAAATATTAGCAATACCCTAAATAAGATTTTGTTAGCTGACCTATCCAATCTCATATCAGGAGATAAGAAGTCACCAAAAAACTGGACAACTTCTATTCTTATATCATCCTCCTTGATTTTGACACCATTCTTCAAGACATGAGATATTTTGTTAGAGGTCGTATGTTTGAGAGTTGTCAAATGAAAGAATTTGGTATTTTTATCCCCAAAAGACAGCCATAAGGATCTAGATCACTGTTTCCATATAGTTCTTCTTTAGAGATAATATCATGATATTTAGTAAGGATTTCATTTTCTATCGGAAGGTAATCAGCAACATATCCTTCTTTTTGAATCTTGTCTTGGATTTCTTTTAACTCTTATTGGATAGAGGATTTACTTGTGAAAATGTTCCCTAAAGTTTCTTTACTCTATTTTCTTATGTTTCCCTTAGCCTCCCTTAATTTTTTGCTACCCTGAACATTGTGGTACCAATAACTTAAATATTCCAACAGTCTTTAATACAATCACGAAGTTGAGATTGAGAAAGCCACATTTTCCAACTCTGAAGGAGAATTCCTTTTACCAGAGATGGAATCCACCAAAAAAATAATAGGTTAATGATATGACCCAATCTTGGATAGAGAAGTAAAGGAACAACAATAGTTCACCAGCCAATCATTGGTAATTAAGGCTCGGTCCAATCTCACCTAAATAAGATCATTATCGGTTCTTCTATAATCCACCTATAGGTAGCTCCCTTTAAACCTACATTTTATAGTCCTTGATCAATGATAAAGTCCAGAAGATACATTTTCTTTTCCACCTGAATCCGAGAGCCACCAAACTTCTCCATATCTTGTAGCGGCGTATTGAAGTCCCCCACAATAATCTAATTCTCATTGGGGAACTTCTATCTAAATAAAGCAAGGATAATCCAAAATTTTATTTTGACCACTTTATTAGTAGCAACATAAATTTTAGAAAGAATCCAGAAAAAATCATCTCTAATATGCCTTCATCTAATTGCCACATGGTTATCATCCTCCCAAATAGGACTTCTTTGAATATGGTTAAGGTTCCAAAAGGAGACAATATTGTCAGAATCACCATCTGAATTGTTACCTTGAACACCACAATTTTTAAAAGGCTTAATTCTTTCCACTCTTACCTTTGGCATTTAAGTTTCCTGTACTAACAAAATGTCTGATCTGTGGTCCCTAACAAAATCATGCAAAATATCTTGTTTGTGAGAGCTATTTAGCCCACTCATATTCCATGACATGATTTTCATTTCTTACCAAATCTATTGGACAAGAAAATCTCTGGGATAGTTCTTTGGATCCCATCTACAATGTTTTGAAGAGATTATTTCTCCCTATGCCATTTGGTTGATTTTCTACCCGAGCTCTTTGTAGCACCACAATCAGCTTTAGACCTCTTCCTGGTGGAGAAGCCCAAAGAGGAGTTTAATTTCTTCTCATTTCCTTTCCACTCTAGTGAAAGAACCCTCCTCTATATTCGTTTCTTCAAGACTCAAATTTATTTTCTAGAAACCAAACCATCCAAGAACCCCTTTAGGGAAGCCTTAGGCTCTAAAAAGGAACAATCGATATTATGATCCAGAATAGCAAAAAAATATGGTGCACATTTTTACATTGAGATAAAATTGTTGTTTCTGGGAATATAGATTTAACCACCTCAGGAGAACACAAAATAAAAGAAGATGGGAACGAAGATTTAACCACCTCTACAGATTCCTGAGAGGTGTGACCAGAGGACAAGACACCATCAACCACATCCCCAAGCCTACCATCAATATACCCAGGTACTTTTCGACTCCTGGTGGTTTCAACACACTCCAATTCCCCTTTATCTACACTATCTTGGGGGCCAACATGTAAATCAACATGAGTATTATTTCCATCATCGTTTCCCTGATGTCCACTATCCATATTCCCAACATCACCACTAGATCCCTCATATTTGGCTTCAGGGGGTGCCTTATTTGCTTCACCCTTGTCACTTTTTCCTTCAGCGAGAAAACCCTGTTCAGGGACCTCAGTACCACAACTTCCCTCAACTGGGACCCCTCAGGAAAATTTTAGATTTCAAGACTTTCATCATTTTAGCCGTCTCTTCGACAGTATGTTAGTTGGCTTTGAAAGGGCATTTCTTAGCCCAATGCCCAGATTTTTTATGTATAAAGCAAACAAAGGTCAACGTTTCAAACTCTATAGCCTGGACCCATTTTGTGAGATTCAAAACAATTTCAAGAGAAGAAGCCAAATCAATAGATTGGACAATACCCACATAAATCCTTGCGAAAACCAACCTCTTCCTAAGAATCGTCATTGGATCAATTGATAAAAGCTCGCCAAAAGAACTTGCACTAGCCCTAAAGATATCCTCATTCCAATATTCTCGCGACAACCCTAGAAGCTGCACCCAAACTGGGACTGCTTCAAAAATTGTATCATAAAAATCCATATTAGGGGACCATTTTATAAGGGCCAAGGAATATTTGCCAATGAATCATTGTCCCCCACATCAAATGGTCAAAGTGTCATCTTCACAAGTGTATAATGGTGAAAAGTGAACTAGTACAAAAGATAGGGAAATTAACCAACATTTTAAATGGTCAATTATACATTCGGAAGGTCTATAACTCACTAGGTTCAAGAGGTGACTCAAACTCTAAGTGGGATAGTAGATTTTCCTTCACTAAGATATGTATTTGAAGAAAAGGAAATGTGGATGTGACTAAAGTGTCTAATAACATGATTTTGCAAAAAACTGTAAATAATAGACTGAAACAAACTCAAAATGAGCAAAAAGTTGTAGATCCGGAAAGAAAAGCAAAGAGCTGACCTATGGGCCAAATCGAGCAAAAAATAGCAATGACAGGTCGAAAATCAACTTGTACACAAGGAGAGGTCACCAATGGCAACCGGTACCTATCAACTCTAGCTGGAATTTCCAGAAGAGTTCTGACTATTTTCAATCATCCCGATCCCGATCCGATAGCTTTAAAACATGTTCCTACACACAAAAAAATGGGGAGAAAGGTTGTGGAAAGGAGTTTGCCAGAGTCAAACCCCTGTTTAGGAATCAACCTTGAAATGAAATGAAATAAAGAAAATCTTGTTGTCATATACCAGAGGCTAGATCTAGAAAATGAAGTATATCATACCTTGATAATGCAAATGCTTCTTTAGAAGTGATCAAAACCTTATGGAATAGATGTTGCAATCTGTCACAATGTTGAATTGGAGTGAAAGAAGAGAAAAAATGAATGATGATGAATGTAGATTTCGTTCCTTGATAGAAAACTCCTTTTCTTGGCCTCCAATGGGGAAAGAAGCTAGATCTATGGAAGGAAAAACCTTGATTGCTTGGAAGGAATAAATTCTTGAATGCTTGAAAATTGATGGCTCTCGAATGCTTGATTGCACTTGCTTGCACTTGAGATCTTGATTGTTGAATACTGCAGAGATGAGTATGAATTATGATTAGTGTTCCTAATGAACAGTGCAGAGATGAGTATGAATTATGAGACATAGTTGTTCTTGTTATTGTTGTGGCCTTTCATGTTGCTTGCAAATGTTTCTAGATCATGTCCTATTTGTGTTGCTAGATTGCATTGGGTTATGTGATCGGATTTGGTAATTCTTAGTTGAATGCTTGAAAATTGATGGCTCTCGAATGCTTGATTGTACTTGCTTACACTTGAGATCTTGATTGTTGAATAGTGCAGAGATGAGTATGAATTATGATTAGTATTCCTGATGAACAGTGCAGAGATGAGTATGAATTATGAGACATAGTTTTTCTTGTTATTGTTATGGCCTTTCATGTTGCTTGCAAATGTTTCTAGATCATGTCCTATTTGTGTTGCTAGATCGCATTGGGTTATGTGATCGGATTTGGTCAATCTCATTTGTTCTTTGCTAACTTGGCGCCATAGAGTATTGGGTAAAAGTACAAAGTTGTGTTGCACTTGAGGACCTTTTTCGTAGTTCCGGCCGAAACAATTTAAGCTGTAACTGTTTCAGCCAGAATGTTTTCAGCCGTACATACGTGGCACAAACGTGGCGCCATGTGGCGTCAATGTGGCAAATGAGTTCTGGCCAAAAATTCATCAGTAAATATAAGCCAACTATGTTCTATCGATGAAGAATTGGCACACATTTATATAGGGGGTTTCATCCGGAACTGGTTCGGCCGAAACTGCCTATGTAACAATTTATGTGGCAGCCAAATAGACAAAAATTTCAAAATTGCAGAACTTCTGACTTATACAGTTGATTTCTCCATCAAAAAACCAACTTTCATTAAAATCTAAAAATACCCTTTTGGAGAGTTCGGAGTGAAGATTATGGTCATATAATTTTTATAGTGTTTTGATTACATATAATATATTATAAGTCTAAAATACTGCAAGTAGGTATTTTAACAATTAAGAACACGCTCGTTCGAAAAAAGAAAAAAAAATAGCAAATCATATCGGAAAAATTTTTAAACTTATATTTAACACTAGAGAGAGTCCTCTTCAATAATATATAGTTTGTTTTCTATATGGTGTAGATTTGCTAGGGAAAATTAGGCAGGAGACGAGAACCGTTAATTTTGGCTAATTCCAACTTTGAAAAGTTATAACAGACAAAATATATACTGAAAACAAATCTTTTTTTTTTTTTTGCACTAGCTATACATATCGTCTAAAACATATTATGAAATCAGAAGAAAACAAGATTATTTGCATATATTTTTTTGGTGGGAACTAGACCCTAGATTTTCAGTATTTTTTAGCAATTAAAAAATGGACTTCAAAAATTAAAAAACTATGTCAATTCTTATTCAATTTTTAAAAAAATAATTATAGGCATAAACTACATCCAATTTTACACATTTCATTAGTTTACATTATTTTCAAATTCCAAACACAAATGCCACTTTTATGTCTTTAAAGTTTAACAGTTTTGCATGTTGTGGATCTTTTCCTTTATAAAAGTGTGACACATATTTGTATTTTTACCCTTTTGCGATGGATCTTGTCATGATTTATGGATCTGGAGCGTACTCAAGGATATTTTTATTGATCTTTTTTGTCTTAGCCAACATTCAATGGATCACATTGTGTATTGAGCTGTAATGGATTAATATTTCATAATTAGGTCCTTGGTTGACCTAGTTGAAATAAAGTTGATGAAATGTATAAAAAATGTAATCATTTGTAATTTGCATGATAGATTCAGGAGCATCTAACACTGTAATGCTTGCAAAGATAATGAAATTAATGGGATTGTAGGTTAATACTCCCCATGGAAGATGTCAGGAAGTGGACTCTAGAGAGGTACCTGTCATAGGTACTATTAAAGCTCTACCTTATAGACTAGCTGCATATCCGGAAAAGGTGCTAACAATGAGTGTCCTAGTGGTTGATATTCCTCCCCAATATGGAATGATATTATCAGGAAAGTGGAGTGATTCAATGGGAGGAAGTATTCAATGTGACTTACCATTTGCAACTTTTGATATTGCTAATAAAAATGTTAAGGTATCCAGGGAAACTAGAACTCCTCACATGATTGAGGAAAATGAGGAGAATAATATGAATTATTTCTTGGACACTGATATTGGATATTTCCAAGTGCAAGATAGGAAGGTTGAAGGAGATGTCCAGCATGTGCTTTTATCTGAGGAAAAGCATAATCTTGCAGACCAACATGACTTATGGACCTTGTATTTTGATGGTCCAAGCTCGAAAGAGGGAGCTCGTGCAGGAATTTTGTTCATAGCTCCTAGTGGTAAGACCTTCAAATTCTCATTTACTTTTTTGTTCACATACACTAAACATATTGCAGAGTATGAGGCTTTGTTAATAGGATTAAGGATTAAGGTTAGCGTCAGGACATAAGATAATAAATCTCAGAGTAATTGGAGACTCTGAACTTGTAATTTCTCAAATAAGATCAAAGTATGCTTCAAAGAATTAGAGACAAAAGAAATACATAAATGTTGTTTGGGATGAAGTGGAAAATTTTGATACATTTGGATGGAAAGAAGTCAAGACAAAATGGCAGACTTGCTGGCTAATATTGCTTTGAGGCCAGAAGATATCACATTTGCAGGAATCTCCAAAATAGAGGTTCAATCCAAGCCTTCCATACCAAACGATGTTAAAAGTTGGCAGGTCTTTGAAGATGACTTTGATATTTTGAGATTTTTATATTGTGAATCAAACTTTGTAAATAAAGAGATGGATTTCAGTGGATAAGTGTATTGATGACAATTATTCAATTGTCTATTGTCATTGATGTTTACACAAGTATAGTGATGTTTACACAAATGTCTAATCCTATCAGAGAACAGTTAGTGTCTGTCGAGCTCTCTCGGGCATTGAAGATGACCAAAGTGATTTTTAGTTCTAACCGAATTCACTTCCGCATTACAGTGTTGGTCGGGCGTTGAAGAATTTTAGTGTTGACCGAGTAAAACAATTAGTGTCAGCCAACTAATAGTGTTTTATATTTTGTGGATAAATGGTTACATGCAACCAACAGACATGAGTTCTATTATTTATTTGGAAGGATATCAAGGCCGACTTGACAAGGCTTATCATATATATGTATAAGGTCAGGTTTGGATTGAAGTGAGAGTGAAAAAAGGAGTGATGATGTGGAATTGCATGTGAAGTGTGATATGAAGAGTGAAGGCAAAATCAGATGGGATTCTGATTGAGGACAGAATACGGAGGACTGCAATAGAATATCCGATCAGTGAGGATCAAGTATTTAATCTAGAACAAAGATCTGAATCAACAAAGACAGCTGCTTATCAAAACGGGTCAATCCATTGTTACTCTCTAACAATTGTAGCAGTGATCAAAATCTCTTAACAGAGTAGACTTAAGAGTCTTTTGTAAATCCTCTAACAAGGTGACATTTCTATATTGAAGTGTTTGAAGACCTCTCACAAGACCACTCCTTACAGGGTGATTAAATCCTCTAACAGATTCACACCAAAGAGTGTGTTATTGTAACCTTTAACAGGGTTGGCTCCTAACAGGGCTCACTTCAGAAGAGTGAAAAATAATGACTAGTTGCTATTGGTGGTTTTTCCCATATTGGGTTTCCATGTTAAATCTTGGTGTTATCTGTGTACATTTCATTTGCTTTATGGTTTATGTTTCTGCAACTAATTACCAAAGATAATCACAGTTAATATCTTCAGATTTGCTATGTTAACCGAGTCACAGTGAAATATATCTATGTTAACCGACCAACAGTGTTAAATTTGCTTAAGACATCTAAGGGACTTGGATTTGTTTTTGTGGTAACTGATTCACTCGTCCCCTCTCAGTTACCCAACTCATTTCCAACAATGTGGCGACCTTGGATGGTAAAGATACTATTTTTGGTAAGGATGTCTTACAACTGAAATCAAATAAGGTTCCAAAGGGATTGATTTTTCTTGAGAAATCTTTTGATAATAAGGACAAGCCCTTTTCTACAAAGACGGTAAACAAGACAAAGGATTTGGAATAAGTGAATTTAGGGACAGATGAAGCTCCTAAAAAGAAATATATTAGTAAGAAGCTCTCTCCTAAACTTAGAGAGTTAGTTGATCTTCTCAAGAAATATAAGCATGTTTTTGCATGGTCTTATGATGACTTAAAGGCATATAGAGAAGATCTTTTTCAACATTAGATTCCTTTGAAGCAAGGCACAAAGCCTTTCAAATAGAAGTTAAGACCTGTTAATCCCACTCTGGCCCCAAAAATGCAAGAAGAATTGAAAAAAGATGAGGGATGTTGGAACTATAAAACCTATCAGGCATATAACATGGGTATCAAACTTGGTACCAGTGAGAAAGAAAAATGGTGACATCATACTCTGTGTAGACTTCAGAAATTTGAATATCAATTCATTAAATGACAACTATGGTTTTCCCAATATGGAAGTCATGCTACAAAGAGTCACTGGATCTGAATTGTTGTCAATGTTGGATGGATTTTCAGGATATAATCAAGTCATGGTCAAGGAATAAAAACAATTCAAGGCTGCATTAACCACACCTTGAGGAACATTTGTATATGTCAGAATGCCTTTTGGCTTGACAAATGCTAGGGCGACATCTTAGAGAGCCATGGATGTGGCATTTGCTGATTTCACAAATGAGTTTCTAGCAGTCTACCAAGATGATCTTACAGCTTATTTAGCAAAGGAGGATCAACATTGTGGTCATCTTGAGAAAAATTTTGTTAGAGCATTAGAGTATGGGGTTTCTTTTAACCCAAAGAGGTGTGTTTTTGGGGTCACAGAGGGAAAGCCTTTAGGGTATATTGTATCTAAAGATGGAGTTAGGATTGACCCTGAAAGAGTAGATGCAATTGATAGAATCCCTCAGCCCAAGAATGTCAAAAGCATTCAATCTTTCTTTGGACATGTAAATTTCTTAAGAAGATTTGTTACAAACTTTGCAAAAACTAGTATTCCAATTTCAAAAATAATGAAGAAAGGAGATAAGGTGGAATGGAATGAAGAAGCATCTAAGGCCTTCTCAGGTATTAAACAAGCTATCAAAGATGCTCCTGTTTTGAGAACACCTGATTATAGTAAGCCTTTGCAGATCTTCTCCTTTGGTTCATACAATATTGTTGCTGTAGTATTGTTACAAAAGAATTCAGAGGGCTTTCAACAACCCATTTCCTTTTTCAGTAAATCCTTGCAAGCAGCAGAAATGAAGTATGATATCATGAAAAAATAGGCTTATGCTCTAGTTAAAGTTGTCAAATCTTTTAGATGTTATTTGGTAGGACCAACTATAATTGCTTATGTGCCTAGTGTTGCTGTGAAGGACATTCTGGTCCAACGGGAAGTTTTAGGAAGGAGGTGTAGATGGATAAATAGGATCCAAGAATTCAATATTGATATTCATATCACAAAGTTGTTCAAAAGGCCTAGGACTTGCAAAACTTATGGCTCAGAGAAATTTAGATGCTAACCATATAGACATGCTAGAAGAAGAGCAAAGGCCTTATATCTGTGATATGGATTGTTGTGAATCGTATAGGGATATTGTTGGATACCTACAGAAAATGATATTACCTCCTGAAATAGATGAAAATAGGAGGAGAACAGTTAAGTTGCATGTTATTAAGTATGGAATAATTCAGGGTCAATTGTGGTGGAGGAGCAATGAAGGAGTATTGTTCAAATGTGTAGACCAGAGTAGATCCAGGGAATTGTTAGAACAAATGCATAATGGTCCATGTGGGGGCTATTACATGGCTATTATAAGATCTGGTTTCTGGCGGCCTACTATCTTCAAGGATGCCCATAATTATGTTAAAATATGTGATGCTTACCAAAAACTTGTAGGTAAGCTTAAGTTTGGTGGGTGTTTGAGTTTGAAGCCTGTTACAGTTGAAGCACCTTTTCAAAAAAAGAGAATGGATTTCGTTGGAGAAATTCCTAACAAGTCTAGTGGAGGTCACTCATGGATCCTAGTGGCAAATGATTATTTTACCCAGTGGGCTAAAGCAATTCCCACTAAAAGAGCCAGTACTGCACTTGTGATTGATTTCATGTTATAGAATATCCTCACTAGGTTTAGTTGTCCAGAGACTATTGTGGTAGACAATAAAATGTATTTTTACTCTCCCTTATATCACCCACAGGGGAATGGTCAAGCTAAATCCAGTAATAAGAGCCTGATAAAGATTTTGAAGAGAGTGTTAGATAAGAACAAGAGGGCCTGGGATTCAAAGTTGCAACAAGCACTGTGGGTTAATAGAGTGACAACGAAAAAGGCTATTGTTTGTGCACCTTTTGATTTGGTATAGGGTATTCATGCTACATTGCCACAAAACAACTTGTTGCAAATGTACAAATTTGTCCCAGAATATGATGACGAATTTGATGATGACATAAGGATCAGAATGGATGATTTGATACAATTGGATGAATCAAGAAGGGAAGCACGTGACAGAATTATTAGGTTGCAGCTGCAATGTAAGAATTTATATGACAGAAGAACCAATGTAAGAATTTTTAGAGTGATGACTTGGTCGTGATGTGGAATGCCAGATTAGAGGACAAAAGAAAATATGGTAAGTTTGATCCTATCTAGCTAGGACGATACAGTGTTGACACTAAATGGGATTCAGATTCTTACATTTTAAAGGATTTGATTGGAAATGTTTTTGAATTGCGAGTTCATGGATAGTTCCTGAAGTTCTGCTTCTCTTGAAGTTCTCTGTATCCATGAACAGTAGGTTTGTACATATTACTTGTTTTAGTTGTTTGTTGTAGGTTTTTTTTTTCTGTTAGTGGTCTGCTTGCCCCTAAGATTCTAGAATCTTGATATGCCTGCAAGAGACATACATCCCCAGTCAGAGCCACTGTTAGGTCTGTTAAAATTTTCTGCTTCAATGGAGTTCCTCTGGCGTCTTTCAGCAAGTTTTTAGGCCTGGTTGTGAAACCCTACAAGCCATCCTTAAGCCCTTGGTTCATTTAGTCAAAAAACCCTAAGTCCTCGAAATGTGTTATAAAATGGACTCACTTTTTCATTCACTTACGTCCTAAAGTCCCATGTCCCTTTTAAGTTGTCGTTGTAAGAGACCACCTTTTCTTTTTTCCTAAGGACCTAGTAGGTTGTATTTATTTTCCCAAGTCTAATATCGACGCGGTGAATTATTCCTTTTTACATCTGTTGAGCAGCTTCTTTTTATCCGATGGTTGGCGCAATCCCTTAATCGCGAGATGCAGCTACTTTATCTTTCAGGGCATCACGTCGTGATGCCAAGTGTCCCCCCTTCAATAGCTAGCGGTAAATATCTTACACCGTCAGATCCCTTTTGATCCAGTGGTTGGCGCTTTCCCACTAATAAATGATGTGCGATAGTTAGTCTTTGCGGCATCACGATAGACGGACACATGTAAAGTGGAAGGGCTACATGAAGGTTATGCATCATGCAAATCTAAGAAGATCTAACGGTGGGTGGATTGCCTGGAAATGAAGTTGCAGGTTGTTTTCTATTCAAGGCTTCACAACTATGCGACGTGTGGCGGATAGCGGGGCCAGTGTAAAGTCAAAGGTATCTAAAGAACAATCAGATCAAAGAAGATCCAACGGTGGGCGTGAAGCCTTAAATAAAAGATGATCGTCAGTTATTCATTGCGGGTCGCAACCGTTTGCCACGTGGATTTTTCTGATCGAGGGCCAAGGGAAGTTAATCTGCAGTCAGATTCTTTTGCTTGTGTAGTGACCGTAATCCTGTGAAGTTCAAGATGCAGGAAGTTATCCATCGCGGGTTCACGAGAATGCAACACGTGGAAAGTGGTAAGCGTTGAAAGGAGGTAAAGGCAGATTAGTTTGTTTCTGATCGTCTGGTGTGTGTGATTGCGTGGATGTAAAGTGATCAAGGTTTATTCTTTGCGGGTTCACGCCTTTGCGATGCGTATCCTTATCTAACCGTGGCTCTGAGTTTTCAACGGAGATGAAGGTATGGCGGGTTTGACTTTATCAAACGACCAGCACTTTCCCTCAAACAATAGATGCATGATGGATACCGTTTGCGGGTTTGCGACTTGGTGACGCGTGTCCAAATCAGATTGTGGCTCGTGGGTAACTTAAAAGGAGATCTACGGTGATGTTTTAAATTTGTATAAAGGTTTAAATTTCGACCGTCGATGATGGAATCCGCGCCACCTGTAGCCATTCAAATGAGATATTCAAATTTATAAATGTATTTCTCAGGGTTTTCATGGCGATGGAGTGAGACTTTTGTTGTTGGTAATAAATAGATCGATCTGATCTTTTGGGTCATATTTATGGAGCCGTGGGATGCTACTAGGATGAAATTTGATAGCTAGAAATACTCTTTTATTGCATTTATGTTGTGAAGTGATGCTTAGGGTTCTTGATCAGATCTACAAATCTCTTGTAAACCTTAGACAACACCTTGTTTCCTCTAAATTAATGTTGGATTAACATCCTGAGGTCAATGACGACTACAGATCAGATGGTACACAAAATGGAGTGAAGGAGAAAGGTTTTCAACTTGATGGCACAACAGTTTAATGGTTGGAGAAGTTATTACTTTGTAACATAGTTGTTTTCCCTACCCTAAATGATTTGAGGCCTGTTGCAATCCCTGTTTTCTATAAAGAGATTTCCAAGATCATTTTGTAAGGGTTGGAGAATTGGAAAAGTATAGAAAAGCATTAGGTTTCATGCTTGTTTCCAGTCAGGGATATAGTAAATGTGTTTTAAGACTAAGCTAAAGCATAAAACACAGTCTAAAGACACCCTTGTTGCTAAAATCCAGGGCGCCTCCACCCTTTCCTATCCTTATCATTATAGACATACCTCACCCTGTCATTTATGGCAAGTTTAAGAGGTCTCCCAAGACCACTCAGTCTCCCCTAGCAT
Source organism: Thuja plicata (assembly GCA_018584345.1). Classification (NCBI taxonomy): domain Eukaryota; kingdom Viridiplantae; phylum Streptophyta; class Pinopsida; order Cupressales; family Cupressaceae; genus Thuja; species Thuja plicata. The sequence continues at coordinate 505,478 of MU223992.1, read as the reverse complement.
TTGCCCCTTTACCTCCAAGGGCATCCTTTGTTCCTCCCATCGCCTGCAGGACAAGGAAAGGAAGCGCACCCCTCACTAAGCCATTACTACCTATTTCAGCACCACCTCTTGCTCCATCAGTGGGACCATCTTCTTTGACGACAATGGTATTGATGACCTCTCCAATGGAGCAGGATGTTGTTGTACCCTAACAAGATTCTTAGCCTAGCTCGCATATGCATTGAAACAAGCTTGTGCGTGAGCAAAAGAAAGATTGACAAGAGAATGCCTTCGCACGTGAGGTCACCATGAGGGTAGAGAGTGTCTTCTGAGCATTTACTTATTTCTTTTTCTTTTACTCTCACCTCTTCCCATGTCTCTGTTGCTACTGCACCATCCTTCTGCCCTACATCCTCCTTTGTCTCACTTCCTCCTAAACCTGGAGTGACTATTGGGCCTCGAACCAAGCATGTCCAAGTGTTCATCTCTCCATCACATGAGTTGTCGTTGGTCATTATCCTACTTGATGTTCGGCCATTTTGTTCGTCGTTGAACATCTTGCACACCCTTGTGGTATCCAACGCAATGATGTCTACCGAGTCTGCGCCCACTCCATATCATGGTATCGTTAAGGTTGTTATAGTGGAGGGCTTCATCTACATGCTTCAACATGAAGTTTGAGGAAGGCCCATTTTGTAGTTTCAGTTTTGCAAGTCCTCTTTGGTGAATCTAGGTGGGGTGAACCCTATGCGAATGAAGTCTCAGTAGGTAAGTCAGGTAAGTCTTTTTACTTTAGCTCACATCTCTCTGAGTATGATATGCTCGCTAAAGTGGGGGGCAAAATGTAATCTCACAAATTTTTAACCCTACATAATTTTCCATTTCATAATCTCCCCACCTTAGCTTAAGAGACAAAGATTTCATGTCACCTTCCGTGCACATCAGTTATGTCTTATCATCACCCATCAAAATATCAGCTACAGTCTACACAATCTGGACGACACACAACACATGCGCTCTATAGAGACGTCCACACAGTCTGTACTCATTCGTCAATCTCCCAATGTGCAAACTATCATTCGAGTGTTACAAAATGCCACCCTCTAGTTGTAATGCCCGATTCCACAACCCACCAATGCCAGATTCGACCCAACTAGATTATAATCCTATTTTTAAACTTCATTGGGTCTTCATGCATTCAACAAATTTTCATCAAGCTTTTGGGCACTCTTTTACATAGTTTTTTTACTTCATCTTTAAGCTTGTTATCACATTTGGTGCTTTCCGTTGTGTTGGAATAACGTTGGCTCCACTATCATTTTCACTTGGCTTCCATCTTATTCAAGGGAGTCTCTTCATTTTGCCTTTTTTTGTTCTTGATAGCATATCAATCTTCTTTGTCTATTTCTATTACAATTATTGCGCCTATCATTTTCCATATGGTTATCTATCACCGTTATTGTGTCTAATCAGAAGTTGTGGAGGTCGGAACACAAAATCAGGGATCTGAGTGAGGCAAGTCTACAAACAATGGCACAACATTTTTCCTTCATTTTCATGTGTGTAGGTTTTCAGGTGTATGAGCATTTGGTTGGAGGCTTCGTCAACTAGCGATCATCATAAGATTATTATTTCATCACCTTTTATTTTTGGTAGTATAATTGTACTTCTTATCATTCTGTTAGTGTATTTAGTTTTATGTCTTTAGCTTAGTCTATTCTTAGTTATTTTAGTTTACTCTTTCGATTTCTGCCACCGTCTCTATACTATGTCTTGTACGAGACAAACATGTGTTGCGGTAGGGTCTTATACCTGCATCGACGTCCTCAAAATGCGTGTCCAGGGAAGTTTGTTTGCAGAGCTTGGTGTTTTTTCTTTTCGAATTATTTACATTTTTGTGTCTAATCGGCTGCTGTGGAGGTGGAAACACCAAAACATGGATCTGAGTGAGGAAGGTCTTTAAACAACCAAACAACATTTTTCCTTCGCTTTCATGTGTGTAGATTTGCAAGTGTACAAGAATTTGGTTGGAGGCTCTGTCAACTCGTGATCATCGTAATCTATTATTTCTTCACCAGCTTGCATTTTTGGTACTGTAATTGTACTTCTTATCATACTATTAGCATAGTTAGTTTTCCGCCTTTAGCTTAATTCTGTTCTTAGTTGTTTTAGTTTACTTTTTGGCTTTCTATCATCGTCTCTATACTATGTTTGTATGGGAGGAATACATGTAGCGCTACGGTTGCATATCGATGTTGTCGTCCTCAAATTGCGTATCTCTAAGGCAGTAAGTTTGAAGACGTCAGTGTTCATTCTTTGTGAGTTATTTACGTTTTTTCATACTTAGTATCTTAAATTTTAATCGTCTAATGTATTTCCATTTTAGTATTTTAGTTCATTAAAACTCCTTTATCACACTTAGTATTTAGATCCCTTAGATCACAAGAGCACTACACCAGAGCACTAGTAGAAGTGAGGTGGCGCAAGGAAAGGTTTATTTGTCAAGACTTTAGTCAGTCATTAGATCGGTGGACTTTTTCCTTCTCAATACCAAGAAAGTGCATTACTCCCTAAAAGGGACTTGCAAGCTAATGCACACTGCCTTAAGGTAAGATATAGATATGCACAAGCTACCAAAAGAGAAAAGAATCTTTTAGTAGGCACAGAGATGGAATAAAAAGATATAGGATATCCTGGGTAAAAAACTATAACTTCATCAAACTCACACTTTTTCCACCTCTACACTATCACTTTCACATTACACCGACTTAACATTTGACCCCAAATCAATCCACACATGCACCGTAATCCTCGCTCATGCTCACTCATCTTTTCCAATTATATGTTTATATATATCAAACTGATCAATTAAAATTACGAAAAGGTCACCCATGGTATGCATAGGCATCATTTACACAAAGTCGGGCACCTCAAACATTTAAATCCAATGCAGTCTATGCCAGAGGATAAAGGACGCCCAAATACATCATAACACACCTTTAATAAATGATTGCATCTAAGTGCATGAATCACAACCACCTCCAAGGTTGGACCAAGATGAAATGAGTTAAAAAGTACTAATACACATTATTGGTGTCTAGCCTAACCGGGCCCATTTTTTAATAGTTCAACAACTGCAATTTTGTGAGAGAGAAAATATTATCCATGTCGGCCTGCTTTGGGGTTCTCACATAATTATTTGAGGATAAGTATGAAATGATGCCTCACCCTCCGCATTTCCATATAAGACAATTGCAATTCACCTTCTGTTGGGCAAGAGTTTTGGTCATCTCTAACCCAGCAAAGAAGAAGAATAAAGGAATGAATAATTTTAACATTGAAGGTGGCATCCATGATCATTTCTTAATGTTTCCTTCAAGAATGAAGACATGAAAGATCTCCCTTTCTTGCATTAATAACCTTTAATGAAGAATTTAAGACAAGGAGAATTCATTGGAGAAGGTACATCATTAGTCAACATTCTTTACTTCATATTTAAGGATTATTTCAGACATTATTGGTGTAAAGAAGGTTGAATCCTTCTGTGGCTTAACCGAACCGAACCCCTATATGATACAAACACCATTTTTTTTCTCTTATTTAATTGATTTAGAGATAAGGTGTTGCAAATATAAAGAAAGTGGATTAAGACTAGAAGATTCAAAATTTGCAAGAGGGAATGGGACACTTCTGTATTCTGCACACAGCCCGCGTCTACAGATTTTGTCTAGAACTAGAGGAAACATCAATTGAAGCTCTAGTTGCAACTCCATAGATGAAATTACTTTTGGGTCTACTAGAGCGATAGTGCTAAGCGAGTTAGTTCTATCATGTGGAGCCTAAAATTTAGTAATAGGTTTCTCTATGACTCTCCTTTCTAGATCTATGCTTTATATTAATATATCAAACCTAGAGCTCTTTGTTTATGCTTATTAATATTCAATTTCATATCTTTTACCTATTATTATTACCATATTCAATTAGATTAATGAAAAAGGAGTGTGTCCCTCTAAACCACGTCGCATTCCGCTCTTACCTAGGTCTAAACTAGATTGAATTTGAATCAAGCAATGATCCACCTTAATAAAAATAAGTGAAATGAATCCTAGATTATACGATTAGATCACCTTCCTTATTTCCATACATTTCATTTGTATCTTGCTTCATTATAATTGCTTCCAATTGTGTTGAGACACTAATCACCTCTCTTGACACTATCATTTTGTTGTATGAGCTTAATCATCTATTTTCTCAAATCCAATATTCCAGTGAGAAGAAGGTATATACTAGTGTTACAAGACTCGGACTTGCCTCGGACACGGAAAGCTGATTTTTTACTCAAGCTCACACTCGGCGTCTACACTCGGCAAAAACTCAACAGGGACTCAAAAAATTGAAAAATCCAAGAAATTAAATCATTTTTAAGAATTTAATTTAACTTCTTCCATGCATCATTTAATAAATTAACCTTGAAGACACAATAATTGAGATAAATAGAAGCAAGAAATTCAAGAAATAGAAATCAAAATAATGAGTACATCACTGCATGAAATGGAAGGTTATTGTAAAACCAAAATCCTCTATTGCAATTTTCGCAACCTCATGCTTCGCCTTATTCCAACCCATACTCTCAAGTGATGGTTGGGTACCCAGAGTCTGTGTGGAACAAAATGGGAATCTAATATGGATATCATTTTACGCATAAAAGGCCCAATACTCACACTCGCAGTAATACTACTTATAGATGGAGGTAGTGGAGGCAGAGAATTTGAAGAGGCCTCTCCACCAATATTTGCCATTTCTACCATAGGCTTATATTTTAATTTTTTTTTCTCTTCAAATTCCTATAATTGAGATTGCACTTCATGTATAAAATCAATGGGTTCTCTTTTGCATAGTTTGGCATCATGCCCTGCTAGTGTAACGACCCAAAAATGGTCATCTTGACCCTAGACTCCTAATCTCAATTGCTTATCAAGAAACCCTAATCTTGATTATTCTAAGTCCTAAACCAAATAGGCAATTTATCAACTTCAAGCTGATCTAACCTAAACCCTAAGTCTTAATTAATCATCGCACTTGATTAATTAATTAATTCCTAAAAATACATTACATTGGCAAAAAAATATTAAATTATTTATTTAATTGATATTTTGATATATTGATTAAATAAATTACTAAATTGTCAATTAAATCCAAAAAGGATTTGGGTATGTGCAGGATCATGGTATGCCAAAACTAGGCCCTTAGGTGGCAATGGAAATTCAAAAAATAGGCTTAGGAAAGTTGACATAAACATTTTAACAAGTTATCAATCTTATATCAAAAATGTGTAAGAAGAGAATGTATAGAAAATTGAATTTAGTTTCTAAGCTACAAGCCCTTTTTAAAAAAATATATATATTGTTAAATTTCAAATTCCAATGCACTAGTCTGAAAATTTCAGGAAAAAGATAAAATGTAGGTGTATGTCTGACCACCTTAAACACGATAAAATGATAATATTTTTTTACAAGATTTTAAATATAAGTAGTAGACTCGTGTTCAGATGTGACACATATTTGTTTGTAATTATTTTCCAAGTAAATAATTAATTTTGATTTTTTTACTTCAAATTTTTCCAGAATATAAAAAATCTCGTGTCTGACCACCTTAACATAGTCTAAACTTCATCAAATTGATTTATTTTTTTATTGTAGTGGGAAAATCCTAGAATGTAACCCATGTTTTGTATTTCAAAAATGTCATATCGTTTGAAAGTTATACCTATTTTTCAATTAGTTTATCAATTAAGATTAAAAATATAAGGTGTAAGTCTGACCAACTTAAACACAATAAAATGATAATATTTTTTTACTAGATTCTAAATATAAGTAGTAGAATCATGTCTGGATGTGACGCATATTTTTTCATAATTTGTTTCTTAGTAAATAATTAATTATGTTTTTTCTTCTACAACTTTTCTAGAATATAAAAACTCCCGTGTCTGACCACCTTAACTTAGTCTAAACTTCATCAAATTAATTTTTTTTCTTATTTTTTCTTGTATTAGGAAAAATATATAATGTGACATGTTTTAGATTTAAAAAAATGTTATATCATTTGAAAGTTATAGCTATTTTTCAATAAGTCTACCAATCAGGACTTCTTTTTCACATTGCCACTTTTTGGCGTACCATGATCATGCACATACCCAATTAAATTAATTAATAAAATCAAAATGTGCATTTAGAATCTTTTAAATTATGAAAAATGCATATTACGTCATCATTTCAGTCAACTGAATATTAAAATAGAAACAAATCAGTTTTATTCAATTAATTTATTCTTATCTATTTTTCATTTTGTAAACAATCTACTTAACTGAAAATATATTTTGGAAGTTTCCTAAATGACTTATCAGTCAGTTCAGTTAACTTACTCTCTCAACCAATCATTCTCTATGCACATGGATTGTGCTTCTTCAAATCGAATCATGTCCACTCTTTAGCTTTCAATCTCTACTATCGATTCGAGAGAGATTTCTATAAAAGAGAACCTCATTTCCTCACAAAGGATCCTAACTTTTGATTATTGTTATTCTACAACATTTTCTAGCATTCTAGCTTTTATTTGAGCATTTAGAGTGATGTTAATTGTTTTTAATTTGTTCTCAAAGTAAAGCATGCAAATTTGATAACTTAGAGCATATTTCTATTTGGGCAACTAAAACCAATCAGACATTTCGATTTGGTGCTCAAAAATTTATCTAATTAGCTTTAGATTAACCACAACAAACTTGTATTTGCATATCATCTGAAATAATTATCATAGCTTTTAAATCATTCATTTAGAACACGTGTAATCATTGGACTTTGCAATGACCTGAGAGAAAAGTCTAAACTCCTACCTACTAGAAGGCAATGAGTCGGTTTCAGTTAGTTTAGTTGATGTGTTTCGATTTGATATGTTGATGGCTAACCATATAAGGATTCATTTAAGTGTGACATACTACCTTTCTTAGACTTTAAGTTATACTTTAAATATATACTTTCAGGATATTTGAGAGTGCTTTCAGATCTCTAGAAGTTATAATGCAAATTCTAGATTTTGGGAGATTTTTTAAAAAAAATCAGACTTAGCCAAATTTTTGGATTCAGCAAGTTCTTTTGATTTTCTAACGTTAACTTCTATATTGTTGTTTTTGTGGATGTTTTTTCCTAATTTATAGCTTAACTATGGTTTGTAGGATGATTGAAAAAAAGGACTAAAACACAAACTACTGATGGATTGTCTTGCAAGTTGCTCTGTTCGCAGACCAACCAAACTTTTGTGTGTTTTCTTGTTTTTATTAACTAAGAACCCACATGCAAGACATTTTAAAATGAATTTCTATATTATATTTTAGGAATGGCAATAGTGTCAGGACATTATGCTCTGTCCCTTTTATGGATGATCAAGAATCTAGAAACATTGTTGTTATTTGCCATTTGAGATCTACGACTTTAGAGGGCATGTCCAAGTGGGAAAAAGTACTCACCCTTGGAGAACGACCCAAGTGAGAATGAGATAACGCCAAGCTACTCTAACTCTCTATAATATAACGCTTCCTCAAGACTAAAGCCTCAAAAGATAACTGGCATTTGAGCTTATACTCGGCTCTCACCTAACACATAGCAGTGTCTGCGGGTCTCAATCACGTATTGTGACTACTAGTGCTAAGGCGCTCAGTGGGGTTAGTAGCCTCAATCAGGCTTGCACGTATACAGAGCATACACTTAAATATAGATTCTTACTAAAACCTTTTTTATAGTGCCCAAAATCCTTTCTACTTGTTGATACGGGTGTTGTGATACATGCATGCCTAAGAAACCTCTCATGTACCCCTCTTGTTGAGACCGTAAATTTATCAGGATCATCAGATCTTAAGAAATTTGAAGCTTGGTAGGCCCAAGAGGTGTGTTGTGGAGGGAAGATAGTACTACCAAGCTTCGAACTGTCCGACTTGACTAGGTATTTTATTGCAAGAGAATTCAAACAAGAATTGTCTTTGCTAGTCAAACAGGACTAGGAGTTTGATTGTTGTGATTGTTACTTTATCATACTGTGTTTGAGGTGTTTGCAAAAACTAAAACAATAACATTCAAAACTAAATATTGCAAAACAAATATTTTGACTGAAAACGCTTCAACTTGTGTTTTGTTATACACTAGGTATCTATCTAGTTTTGTACTACGTTTCAATGAGTTCATACTAGTCTCATCTCCGGTAGAAATATATTGATTAATCTGACTTTGTTGTCACGAAACCTCGATACTGTCATACTAGTCCATAGATCAGTTTATAGCTATTTGGTTGTTGTTTGTCCACATTGTCCTTAATCTGAGTTCTGAAAGTAGGTTCGTTAACCTTGACTCAAGATCAGATTCTTTGCTTCTCCCTCTCAATTGGACTTATCTTGTTGTCATTCTCACTTGATCTTGGACTTAGTTGACACGTCGGTATTGTTTCAACACTTGTTAGGAAAAGCAATCGATTCATGCCTATGCAAACTAGAGGCTCTCTAGTTGATTCTTGTTGTCATAAATCTTCTAAGAAAGTGCATCAAGACAATATTACAATGGATAAAAACAAATGGGATAAACCTTATGGTCTTAACAATGAGAAAGAATAAATTCTTATTGCAGCCCTATTAAAACAAATTCAATCTTTGAAAATTGAAATTCAAGAGTTCCAGAAAGAAAGAGATACTACCTCAGAAGAGTATTCCTTATGATCAATTTGTCCTTTTCTATTTGATCATTATTCACATAGCTCTCCACTTCCTTCCAGTATGGAGAAATCCTGGTGTGACAGTCCTATCTTTGATCAAGAGAGTGACGAGGAAGCTATGATAGATTCAGCTGAAAGTCTTCTCTATCTGCAAGAGGAAGACATTACAAGTCAAGAAGAGTCTAATTATCCTTTAGAGAGAATCTTTACTCCTTTTGGACAATCTTATAAATCAACATTGGAAGAACTTCTTGGGCAGGATCTCATCACATTACCTCAAGTCACATCACGTGGATTGACATTCTTCAGTACCTATTGTGCATATCATCGACACAATGAGCATAAAACTTTATCTTGCATGGAGTTGAAACATAAAATCCAAGATCTCATAGATGATGGCATAATCGAAGTGGAAAATCCTAATGATTCATCTAATCTCAAGCATGATCAATATCAGGAATCCATGTCTAGCAATGGTTCACATACCACATCTACTTCTTGCACCATTTCTCCATCTCCTAAAGCTTCACAACCAGCCACACCATCTCTATCAAGAAATGAGCCTAATGATCACTATGTCTACCTTTAAGGACTACATTTGACAGAAACCCAGGCTAATTTTCATTCTTATCCAAATCTATTCCATTCTTCAATGATTCAAGATCCTGATATATCTGGTGCTTCAACAACTATCAGGGCTATTCTAACTGATTGTCCATCAGCCTATCAAGAATCCCATATGCTAATCAAAACTCCTACCTCATACACAGAAGTGGCTCCATGTCAAGAGGGCGATCACAAATGTGAAGAAATAAATATTAGTAATGATCAAGATCAAGCCATTATCCATTCCCTTCCAACATTTAAGGAAGGTCCCATATCCCTAGATTCTGAGGATGATCCTCTCATATCCTTTCATTTCTTCCAATAAGATATCCCTCCACCTCAAGAGCTACATAGCTCTCCACCTCCCAAGCAAGATCAATATCCTTTCCAACATCTCTAATGAGCCTATTGAAAATCAAGAGAAAAGTACCCTTTGTACACCATCTAGAGATCCTTTTCAAGACCAGAGTATCCCATCATCCCCTTGTCACATTCTTCCGTATCCAAAATCTATCATTCCTAAAAATCCCTTGCATAACAATAGATCCCCTCAAGCTTCAGCTGCTCCTATTAAAATTGCTCCTATGAAAGTTACTCATGCACCTATTGATATAAAGATGAATTCAAAAGAGAAGAGCCTTGGTCATGCAGCTCACTTTAAATATGTTGATATCCCTTCCACACCTTATCTCCCTCCATTTTCATGTAAGAAGCAACCTCCTCCATCCTCCAAGTCCATTCTTGGTCCCTATATCCCGAAAGGTGAAACCGTCAAACCTTCCATCTATATTGGGTCCTCATATTCCTCCATCCACCATGCCTATCACTAGTAGCTTGTCACTCGCTTACCCTATCCCCTATCAAGATCAACAAATACATGAATCCTTGAACCCTCCCTATTAACCAATCTATATGAACCAGCCATATAAGCCATATTCATCCATAATTCCCAAGTCTTTTGGAAGCAATTTGTATGTGCAACAAAGAAATCAGAAATTCAAGAATCGATTTATATATGAAGATCACTATGTCCATTCTAAATGACATGTGATAACAATGAAAAATGAAATATTCAAGAGACCACAAGGGTCCACTAAGCAAAGAATAAAATCAAAGAAAATATGGGTTCCTAAATCCATCATGGAAGAATTGCATTCTAAATCATCTGAAAGCAAAGGAAAATCAAAAGTTATCTGGCTTCCCAAGTCTCTCTTAAAAGACTTGAACAAAAAGGAAAAATTTGAGTTGGCATCAAAGCTTCTGAAGTCTTCTACTTCATCTCCATCTAAACATCTCCAATCTTCTAACTCTAGTTTGGGTCAGCAAAAATTAGAGTTGGCATCAAAGCTTTTGAAGTCTTCTACTTCATCTCCATCTAAACATCTCCAATCTTCTAACTCTATTTTGGGTCAGCATGTCCCAAAATCCATTACCTTGAATACTTCACCCTCTTCTTCATCCATCTTGGGTCCCCGTGTACCAAGATCCATATACACTCATACATTAAAGCCTCAAACTATTCCATCTATTTTCCTCAATCTATCCACTACCCTTTAAGGTGTGTGTGAATGTTGATCTTATCACCATTTCCATCTACCCCTACACAAACCTTTCAATACCCTATCCAATATCCCACACTTACTTACTACCCATCCATGTCATATCCTTACATTCCTCTTATCCAACCCGTCGCATAAATCCTTGGCTACCATCTCCATTATCCTCCATTTTATTCCCTACTATCACCCGATCAACATCTTTGAGCATACTTTCAACAGACTTGGCCTATCATAGCATATCCTTCAAAGGAGAACTATCCAAAGGCAAGAAAATTTAGAGTTCCTCCATAAAAATATAAGTACAAAAAAAGGGAAAAATCCTTGGTAAAAATCTGGTAAACAAGTGCCTCGGTAGCAAAAGTAAAGAGAAAAAAAAATCCATTGTATGGTGAAAACCACTTCTTGTTGCGCCTTGCATAAGTACCATGGTGAAAACCTAACAAACATGCCTCATGAGTAATTCCTCCTACTTGCACTCTTCACTTGGGAGCAAGTTCCTTCCATGTCATCCTATCCATCATATCTTACATCTAGCTAGCCCATGAGCATCCATGTTCCTTTTGGTGATCTTGACGAGGTAGAGCCTATCCATGAATATTATGCCTCTTGAAATCCATTATCCTTTCCATCAACTTATTCACTTTCTCTCATCCATGGCACACTATTGCAATCTTGCTTATCCCAAGTCAATACTCACTATCCATAAACATCCTTTGCACTCATCCCAAAACATCCATTCATACCCTTCATCATCCCATATCCTAATTGTGCTATCATTGCTATATCCTATCCTATTGACCCCTTGGTCTTGATCAAAATGAAGAACGAAAAATTCAAAATTGTTTCTCAAAAACTTCTTGACATGTCCATTATTTTGGACCACATGTTTTTCATGACATCGGGTCATTATCCTATAAGTTATCTAGCATCGCTCCATGAGCCTACATTTCTATATTCTTTTTTCCCTAGCTTGGGTAGTCTCGAGGAGACTGTCCTTAAGGATTGTATTCACCCTCTTCAACCATCTTTATCTATTCCCCTCATCCATCATCTTTATATCCATTTGTAATGTCCTACGCCTTTCTAGACATTAGGGGAAAACTAATGTGATGTTGCTTGAGAAATAGTAATCCCTAAAAAATCTAAAAAATAGAAAAATAATTTTTTTTTAAGAAAAATGGAAAAATACAAAAAAAAATTAAAAAAGAAAAAGTGCCTTGGTGAAAACCTGGTAAATAGGCACCATGGTAGAAAAAATAAAATCTCTACCAAGTACGTGAATACCTGGTAAACAGGCGCCTCTTGTAGTCAACACTCCTCTATCAATGCTCAGTCTTGGCAATCCTTTTCGCTTAAGTTTTGGCATAATCTATCAGTCACTTTCAAGAAATTATGGTTCTTTTGAGAACCCTCCTTGCTTGAAACAGATCGAGAGTCATCGTCTGGGGGAAATCAAATTGGCTTTGTCCCTATAGTATAAGTCAAGTTAATTATCTTTTGTCCAAATTCGTTACTAGGGGGCAAGGGCCCCACATTGATCAAATTTTGCACCAAATCAGAGTCAATTATCTTGTCATTTCTGCAAGACAGTTTGCGACTGACACATTGGTGTTTCCCAACACCCTAATGAACAGTCTTTCTTAACACTAACTATTTAGATACATTTTTGTTTCTCAACACACATTGGATAGTGTAAACGTTGTTAGAATAACTGAGAGGGGGGGGGGGGGGGGGGGGGAGNGGGGGGGTGAATCAGTGGCCTCAAAATAATCCAATAAATCAACCCAAAACTTTATACCATAAATATAAACCTCTAGTTATCTTCAGTCCTACAAGATGTATGCCTTTGAATAATCTTATAACATAAACTTTATCTCTTTAGTTACTTTGACAATATGTATATGACCAATCAGAGTATATCAAGTTGACATCAATGACAATACAATACATTAACTAATTTAATGTTGCATTAACTTTCTGCAGCTCAGTGATCATCAACTTAACATCTTCAAACATTCAATCAGTTATAGTTCATCAATCTCTCCCTTTGGCATTGATGGCAACATACTACATTACTACTAATACAATATGAAATATATCAATTGTAGTCCATCAATCTACAAGACTTATTGTTCTATAACCAATACAAATATCTGGCTCTCGGTAAGCTCTTCTAGCTTAGATTTGATTCTTGTTGAGTACTTTCTTTATTCTTCATTCCCTTCACTAGATAGATGTAGAAACTTCTGATTTTGTCGAGCTCCCTTTGTTGTAGAATCTCTTCTCCCTTAGATGGATATTTCTTTGAATCTTTCTCTGATGTTTTCTCTCCCTTTGACTGTTCCTCTCCTTGATGGATATTTCTCTTTACATCTCTCCCTTTGCATACTTCTCTTCCTTTGGATGATCATGATGGATATATATTTCATATTGATATAATCTCTCTCCCTTTGACAGCAATGTCAAACTATATCCTTCCTCCTTTTTATAATATATTCCATGAATTTCTCTTTCCATCAGTAATACAATAATTCTGGTGTTCGTTGCAGATAAGTACCTTGTTGTGTACTGATATATCTTTGCAGTCCATCTCTTTGCTTGCATCAACATGAATGATCCTCTGATTATGTATAGGTTGATGCAGCCTCCTAGTCATCTTAGTGATTAATAGACAAGGGTTGGACCCCTAATCTTCTTCTGAGGTACTCAAATGTATCTTTAGGCAATGGCTTTGTGAATATGTCTGCTAATTGTTCCTTTGATTCAACATATTCTCTAGTATCACCTCTTTCTCTTGCACTTGTTCTCTTAAGTAATGATACTTGATAGCAATATGCTTTGTCTTAGCATGCATGATAGGGTTTTTAGAAATATTGATAGCACTAGTATTATCACAATAGATAATCACTGGTTCTAGAATTTTCATATTCATACCTTCCAATAATTGTTTGATCCATGCAATGTTAGAGCAATTTGCAGCAGCAGCCACATATTTTGCTTCTGCAATACATTGTGAGATACATCCTTGCTTCTTTCTTATCCATGTGACAAGTTTGTCACGCATGAAGAATGCTCGTCTTGTTGTGCTCTTTCTGTCATCTAAGTTTCCAAGCCCAATCAGCATTTGTATACACTTGAAGCTCAAATTTTCCTTCTCTTTTATACCATAAGCCATAGTCTTCGGTATTCTTTAGATATCTCAAAATTCTTTTGACAGCAGTCATATGTGATTCCTTGGGATTAGCAAAGAATCTTGCAACTATTCAAACTGCATGTGCTATATCTAGTCTAGTATGTACAACATACATGAGTTTTCCAATCATAGATCTATATAGGGTCTGATTTACCTCGGTTGACTTGTCTTCCTTTGTCAGCTTACATTTGGTTGTCATTGGTGTTCCATTGCTTAGAGTCTTCCATCTTGAATATCTTGAGAACATCCTTGATGTATTTGGATTGTGTGATGTATATGTCTGCGTCCTGTTGAAGAATCTGTAGACCAAGAAAAAATTTGATCTCCCCAAACATTGACATCTCAAACTCTTTGCTCATTTCATTAGAAAATGATTTACATAGCATATCATTACCCCCAAATATGATATCATCAACAAATATTTCAGAAATCAAAATCTTATCATCAGTATCTTCTTTTAAATACAGATTGTTGTTTTCACTTGTTCTTACAAATCCAATACCTATGAGATATGAGTGAAGTCTTTCATACCATGATCTCGGTGCTTGTTTTAATCCATACAAGGCTTTTTGTAGTCTACAAACCATATTTCTCTTGTCAGGATCAACAAGCCCTTCTGGTTGTTCAATGTATACCTCTTCCTCTAGTATTTCATTTACGAATGCAGATTTGACATCCATTTGGTATACCTTGAATCCCTTGAATGCAGCATAAGCAAGTAAAATTCTTACTTCGTCTAGTCTAGCAATGGGTGCAAAGGTTTCTCCATAGTCAATACCTTCTTCTTGTGCATACCCCTTGCATACTAATCTTGCTTTGTTTCTTGTGACTTCTCCATTCTCCTTCAGCTTTTTTCTAAATATCCATTTGGTACCAATGACATTTTTATCATTTGGTCTAGGTACTAATGTCCATGTATTGTTCTTCTCAATCTGCTCTATCTCTTCATTGATGGCACTGACCCTTCTGTAATCTCAAGTGCAGTATTGAAAGACTTAAACTCAAAATCACAAATTAAAAATCTAGTGTTCAATGACTTACTTCTTGTTCTCATTACAGCCTTTTTGTCTCCTATGATCTGGTTCTATGGATGGTTTCTTCTGACATACTTAGAAAGTATTGGTTCAGCTCTCTGTTCATCGTTCTGATCATCATCTTGACCTTAATTTTGATCTCCATTGCTCGGAACATCATTTCAAGCAATTTCCTAATTTTTGGTGTTTGCAACTTGATGCTCAGGTACATTATTCTGTCGCTCAAGAGCGATACACTGTTGCTCGAGCAGAGTGTCAGGTTCTTTATTGTAGAAAAACCTATTATAGTCTTCTGGTTCTTTCTAGCTTTCCTCATCATGTTTCTCAGCAAATTCATCTATTTTGACATTAGCACTTTCAATGATTTTTTTAGAGGGCTTGTTAAGACATTTATAGGCCTTGCTCTTGGTAGAATACCCTACAAATATTCCTTCTTCACCTTTGGAGTCAAGCTTTCCATTTCTATCATCTTTCAAAATATAACATTGACTTTTAAAAATTTTGAAGTAACTTACATTTTATGTATGTCCATACCATAGCTCATAAGGTGTCTTTTTTCAATTGAACTCTGTTCAATATGTAGGCAACAGTACTGACATCTTCCCTCTAGAATGTTTTTGTGATGCCTTTCTCAATCATCAGTGTTCTGGCACAATCAACAAGGGATCTGTTTCTTTTTTCAGCAATCTCAATTTGTTGTGGTGTTCTTCGTGCAGAAATATGTCTATGAATTCCATGCTCATTACAAAAGTTAGTGAATTCATCAGAAATAAATTCTCCTCCTCTATCTGATCTTAAGCATTTCAGTTTCTTTCCACTTTGTTCTTCTACTATAGCTTTATACCATTTAAACATCTTAAATGCTTCTAATTTCTCTTTTAACAACATAACTGTCATCATTCTAGAATAATCATCTACAAATAGAATGAAGTATCTATCACCATAGTATCTCTTAGTTCTCATGGGTCCACACGGATCAGTATGGACTAGCTCTAGAATAGCATTAGATGTGTAGGTTTTACTCTTGAAATTAGACTTTGTCATTTTACCTTTTTGACAATTCTTACACATGACATGGTTGGGCTTTGACATGCTCGGTAAGCCTATTACTTTCATTTTATTGCTTATCTTATTCATGTTGTCAAAATTTACATGCATAACCATTTATGCCACAACCATATGTCTTCATTTCTAGTCATTAAACAAGTGGTGTTAATATCATCAAGATAGAATAGGTTACCTTTTGTCTCTTCACCAGTTCCGATCAACCTTCCTGATTCATTAAAGATCTTTGTCTTTTTGTTCTCAAATGCAACCTGTGTTATTTAGCTATGAAACACTCAATAGATTATAGTAAAGTCCTTTCACCTAATATGCATTTTCACATCTGATCAGATTATTCAACATTATGGTTCCTTTACCTTCAACCGGACAAGGTGAGTCATTACCCATTCTTACTGATCCACCATTATAATATTCAAAAGTTTCAAACTTTTCTCATCTCCAGTCATGTGGTGAGTATAGCCACTATCAATAATCCAGACATCATTTTTACTAACTTTAGATATGAGTGTGGTCTCAACATACCTTTCCTTCTCAGCCAGGTAACAAACTTTCTTCCCTTTGTCCTTGTAGTCTCGGGTATCTCTTCTGTCAGATTGTCAGTTGCTTTGGTAATCTTTGTCATCACCTCTATCAAACTTCTTTTCATAAGTTCTGTCACTACTTCTGTCATCTTTTCTTTTGTTAGGACATCTAGTAGCAAAGTGTGTCCAATCTCTTTACAGTTAAAACATACCAATGGTAGTTTGCCTTTGTATCTACATTTGCCTCTTTGCAATCTTCTAGTCATTAGTGCTTCAATCTCATCAAGTTCTTGGTCATCACTATCATTTCTCAAAGTGTGTTTATGACTTGATTTACTTATCTTTAGAGAAGATTTGAATGCATGGTAAGACACTGTTGTCAAAGTTATTCATTTCAAATGAAATAAGTCTACCAATCAAACTATCTAGAGTGACATTGTTATTTGCTACTGCTCTTATTTCTTGTATAGCAGACACTCTAATAGCATAAACAAACAGTAAGCTTCTTAGGATTTTACTTACCACTGTTTCTTCTTCAAGTCCACCTCCTACTCCTCGGGTAGCATTGACTACCTCATTGATTCTGCAACTTTACTAAGTGATGTTTTCTCCTTCTTTCATTTTTAGGCCATCAAACTTTCCTCTTAAGCTTTTTGCCTTCGCTCTTAGTACATTAGCATCTCCTCCATGTACTAGCTTCAATTTGTCCCACATTTGCTTTGCAGTGGTGCATGTTTTGACATCTTCAAATTCAACATCAGAGAGTGTTGAAGCAAGTTCTATCATCATATAATTGTGTTCATACTTTTCTCTCAAATGATCAAGTGTGTGAGGTCCAGTAGGCAACACATATTCAGTATCCAATTATTGAGTAACATCATTTCCAATACCTGATACGTGGATTCTTATCCTACTTTGCCATGATGCAAAGTTGTCCTTGTTCAACTTTCGCACATCCCATTTTCTCATCTTGTGATCTTTTGCTTGAGTCTTTAAACTGCCTTTCTAAGCACATAAGATATGATACTAATTGTTAGAATAATTGAGAGGGGGGGAGGGGGGGGGANTTTCTAAGCACATAAGATATGATACTAATTGTTAGAATAATTGAGAGGGGGGGAGGGGGGGTGAATCAGTGGCCTCAAAACAATCCAATAAATCAACCCAAAATTTTATACGATAAATATAAACCTCTAGTTATCTTCAATCCTACAAGATGTATGCCTTTAAATAATCATATAAAATAACTACTGCCCGGAATATACTCTTTATCCTTTTTCTTAAGCTTTACCGAATAGCAGTCTAGCCTTTACTGAAATACAGTAAATGTCTTAGTGTTTACTAATCAATCCTGCTTTAGTAATGTGTAAAGCAAAACATCAAAGCAATGAACCATATACACATTTGACACATAAATTTTTAACGTGGAAACCCTATTAGGGAGAAAACCATTTGGGACCGGTAACTCAAAATTTTCACTCTTCTGAAGTGAGCTCATTGAAGATCCAACCTTGTTAAAGGTTACAAATACACTGTTGAGTGCAACCTTTTTAGAGGATTAAATATAATAGTTTGTCACTTGATATTTGGCATTTCACTATGTTATCTTCATGAGAAACTTTTTGATACTCCTTGGGATGTGTGCAATTATATAAAGGATAGTTAAATCCCACTCTATTAAGATATTTTCTGAATCAATGGTTAAACTGAAACAGTGTATAATCTGTTCATAAATACAACTTAATCTTATAGATGTTTAGATCTATTGTAAGCTCATAATACCTTTCTGATCAATGTTCCTCTTCTCTTCCTTTGCTCCACTTCTTTTTGCTCAGTGATGTTGTTGCTTCTCTGTTGCTCGGTGTCTGCATAAATCTTTAGCTTTGTTCTTTAGCTTGTTTCATCAGGACTGTATGAAGACTTATTATCTTCACCAGTATTCTCTTTAGCATCCTCTCTTCATAATGAATTAGTTTGTCTCTCTTATAGACATAATTTCACCATTTCTAAGTCCTTGTCTATCTTGTTCTTGACGTGATTTGCAATTCTCATGATTTGCGATTCTCGCCATTCTTGCTTTAAAGATTGCTTTAGTTTTATCCCGCAATTTCTCCTTGATCACTAGAATAAAACTAGCTTTAAATCTCTATCTTATCTCTAGCTTTGAACTGGTTGATGAAAACAATGTAATCAATCAGTTAACTCTATTTTTAGCTCCTGCCAGCTAAGTCTTTTGTCATTTTTGAACTTTAGTTTTTATCAGTGTTTAACTCTTTGTATGTTTGGTCTTGACTTTAGTTGTCCTTGAGCATCTCTATCCATTGGGGTTGTCTGTCCGTCAGGTAACACTGTGACCTCTAGTTCTGGTCAGGTTACACTTTGGTTCTGCTCGGTAATGCTTGTGCGGGTATCTTGCTCAGGTATCACTATGACTCTTCTCTCGAGGTTCTCTATCCATCGGGGTGCACTGTCCGTCGGTGTTTGTTGTCAGTTGGTGTATACTAAACTTTTATGCATTACTGATAACATAACCGTTATCTCTTCGGTTCTTTGAAGTCTTTGACAATATGTATATGACCAAGCAGAGTATATCAAGTTCACATCAATGACAATACAATACATTAACTGATTTAATGTCTTGCATTAACTTTCTGCAGCTCGGTGATCATCAACTTAACATCTTCAAACATTCAATCAGTTATAGTTCATCAAATGTAAACAACAGATCGATAACAGTCCAATACAACGCATTCACAAGCACAACGATGTTTCTCAACACTTCATATATGTACACATCTGAAAAACTTTGAAACTGGCTTAAGTATGTTGAACTTCTCTTTGTATGCTGTTTGATCTCATTGATTTTTGTTATTCTTTTATTTGTCTGTTGCTTCTTGGTATGGTTTCGATGATCCTACAACGTTAATTAAACAGGGATGGCGGCTTTTCTGCCTTAATGCAAGAGATCTTATCAAATAAACAAGGGTGTATGTGATAAGAGCTCTTGCATTAAGGTGGAAACGCCTCACATCCCTCAATCCTATTTACTTGTACGCCAAGGTGAGGTCGTAACTATCTCCTTGACTGTTATTTCTCTGCTTGTTTACACAAGATCACACTCATGGTTATCTTGGCTTTGAATGCCCCGATACTGACCCTTACAACATCAACTAGAAGCAACGTTCAGGTCATCTCGCCTTTTGTGCCCCGATGCTTACGTTAGTTTCCCATATATTATCTAATGAGGTCATATTCATATTCTTATGGTCGTAGTGGCACCAGTAAGGATTGTAGCAACTCCGATGTTCAAAAACACTCGATGATGAAAAAATTTCAAGGCTAAAGTTCAGTGACTACAGGTTAGGTTACATTCATGGTAATTTTGCATTGCATCTACATGGTGTTAAAATTCACAGAATAGCTTTATCTCTCTCGAATGTGAAGGATCTGAGGCTCCAATCGATCAATCTTCATTTTACCAAGTGGTTAGTTGTGCGTTGATTTACGTGATAATGACACCCCTGGCTTATTCGACTCTCCTGATTCCATTTTCAGGATCGAAATTGAAATATGAAATCGTTTTACTTATCATTTTTTATGTTTCTTTTCAATCAACTGTAACTAACCTCTTGCACAATTAGTCTGTCTGGACTCCAAACCAATGGAAATCTCTCAAACTTTCTTCAGGCCAATCCTCCTCTCATCAATTTTTGTCAAATTTGGTCAAACAAGACCTCCAATCAAGTGCAGATTCTATCCCAACCGCTTGGGACCTATTTCTAATCAGATCAGCTTCTTATTGCATCATGTTATCAATCTAATTGCTTCTGATCACTAGGGCGCCTAGCCATATTTTGATTTCACTCCCGAGGGGGCACGATAGGACATCAACATTCCAGTGATCACATCATCAATCAAGACCCCACCGCTTGGGGCATCTAAGCTTCACCACATAAAATCAAGTTGAGATCATCTTTAATCAAAGGCAATCTAATCAATGGTCTTAGACAATGGTGAATACACTTGAAACCAGACAAGATCGGTCTTATACAGGCTATTCATTAATGAAACCATATACATTAATCAAATTGGCTTCATCGGTTCAAATCAAGTCAATTTTCTTGCTAATGAAATCTCTTAACGCTAATCAATTTCATCACTTCAAACCAAACTGGTCATTCATTCAAACCAATCAAAAGGTTTAAGATTTCTTGAAAGATGTTCAGTTTCATCGCTTCAAATCAAATTGAGCATTATGTTTTATATCATTTAATCGATCTTCGTTCAATCAAGCTCGGAGTCGGTCTTCTCCAAAAGAATGGTTTCATCTCTTCAAATCAAACTATTTTTAGTCTCATCGCTAGCAGGTCTTTGAATCAATGCACTGATCGCACATCAACTCGAAGAGGGGAAAATGGAACAACCCAAAAATGGTCATCTAGACCCTAAACACCTACTCTCAATTGCTTATCAAGAAACCCTAATCTTGATTATTCTAAGTCCTAAACCAAATAGGCAATTTATCCATTTCAAGTTGATCTGACTTGAACCCTAGGTTTTAATTAATCATCACACTTGATTAATTAATTAATTCCTAAAAATACATTACATTGGAAAAAAAACCTTAAATTATTTATTTAATTGATATTTTGATATATTGATTAAATAAATTACTAAATTATCAATTAAATCCAAAAGGAATTAAATTAATTAATAAAATCAAAATGTGCATTTAGAATATTTTAACATATTAAAAATGCATATTATGTCATCATTTCAATCAAATGAATACAAAAATAGAAAAAAATCAGTTTTATTTAGTTAACTTATTCTTATCTATTTCTTATTTTGGATACAATCTACTTAACTGAAAATAGATTTTGGAAGTTTCCTAAATGACTGATCAGTCAATTCAGTTAACTGAATCTCTCACCCAATCATTCTCCATGCACGTGGATTGTGCTTCTTCAAATCGAACCCTATCCACTCTTTGGCTTTTAATCTAGGCTGTCGATTCGAGAGAGATTTCTATAAAAGAGAACCTCATTTCCTCACAAAGGATCCTAACTTTTTATTATTGTTATTCTGCAGCATTTTCTGCCATTCTAGATTTCATTTGAGCATTTACAGTTATGTTAATTGTTTTTAATTTGTTTTCAAAGTAAAGCATGCAAATTTGATAACTTAGAGCATAATTATATTTGGGCTTTAAAAATCAATCACATTTTGGTTTGGTGCTCTAAAACTTATCTAATTAGCTTTGGATTAACCATAACAAACTTGCATGTGCATATCATCTAGAATAATTGTTATAGCTTTTAAATCCTTCATTTTGAAAAGGTGGAGTCACTGGAGTTTGCAATGACCTGAGAGAAAAGTCTAAACTCCTGCCTACTAAAAGGCAATGAGTCAGTTTCGGTTAGTTTAGTTAATGTTGTGTTTTGATTTTATATGTTGATGGCTAACCATATAAGGATTCATTGAAGTGTGTGTTTGCATCTTGCAAGTATCAACCACTTTTCACACACACGGCTAGGTGTGGGGCAATCATTAGGGATGAATATGGTAATTTAATTTTGGCTTTAATACTCCCCTTGCGTTTGTAGACAAACAACGTGGATGGAGCCATTGGTGCTTTTCAGGGTATTAATTTTTCCTGGCAACATAATTACAAATGTGTGTGGTTAGAGAGGGACTCTAAGAATATAATGCAATGTCTAAAAGGAAAGCACCAGCCCTCATGGACCATAGAAAAATGGATTAATTTTTCCAAGGAGATAATTTCTTCATTTGATAAATTTATAATCTCCCATGCTTATAGGGAGGCGAACATGGTTGTTGACTATTATGTCAACATAAGTGTTATCAGGAATGAGAGTCTAATGTGGAAGGTTGCAGAGAGGTTGGATGATGACATCACTTCCCTCCGTCATTATAACATAACCTGCGGGGGACATTTAAGCGACATTACCAAGTAATGATGAAATTGTCCATCATAAGGCGACATGGTAGATTTATGCTTTGGAAGTATGCCCTAGTCATAATTATATTGAATCATTATCACTGACACGCTTTGTGGGCATTTTTGGTCCCTGCCAGGCTTTTTCTCTGTGTATGTTTCCTTATTTCCTCTACAATATCTATGCTCTACAATGGGGTTGATTTGAAAATGGGTGGCGATAGAAGCAGAGTGGAGCCCTTGGCTTGCAATAAATGGAGAAGGGAGTCCATCATTTGGCGTATTGTAAAGAAGGGTAGACTTGACCCATACCTTGAAAGGTTGCATGGCTCGAATAAGATATTAACAATGTATTTTGTTGAGCATTTGAAGGATGAATGCATCACCTTGCATTGGAGGAAAGTTACGGTTGATGAGAAGTTGATTGCGAAGGTAACGAGTCTTTGTTTGGATGGCATGAAATTTTATAGGGACCGAAAGTACTCTAATTAGATCGAGGCGCATAATTTTCTTAAGTCAAAAAAAGAACTAGATAAGTTTGAGCATAAACTACAGAGCTGCTATAGTACTTGATTCATCAAGCTCATTTCGAGGAATATACTTAATCATTTTAGGCATCATACTAGGGTTTATCTCCTCTACTATATGTTGTCTTCTCTTACTATAAGTATCAATGATCGTAAGGAGAACCAAAGAAGGTACCCTATTTTACATGAGGGTTTTTTTTTAATCAATGACCATTTCAAGGCTCTCCCTGCTCCTAATTTTATTCCTATTTCCAAAGGGGAGGATGCTAGTGTGGGTAATACTAGGGGTGAGTCTGAAGAGGAAGAGTACACTAATATTGAACAAGAGTTTTCCACCTACAAAAAATATAAGAGGGTAATTCAACCTAAACAAGTTACTAAAGGCCCTCCTACTGCAGGGAAGGGTAAGAGGGAAAATATTGTTTCTTCCACCTCTAATTCTACTACTGATACAGAGGATACCGGTAAGTCAACCCCCCCTCCCCCTCTAGAGTCCAAGATAAAAGGAAAGGGTAAAGGTAAAAGAATTGAGAAAGATCTTGAGATTGTTATGTATCTCCCTAGCCTCTATCATCATATTCCCACACGTTCCCCTTCTTCTAGCAAAGCATTTATCGGGGGAAGTTGGTGTGGCTGGTGCTAAGTCCCCTAAGAACCTTAATGTTGATCTTGCTGGTATTGAGCGTGAGCAGTTGTTGGATGTCCTTAGTATGGCTAGAGGTAATGCTTTAGATTCTATTAGTATGTTCAAGTGGGTCTTTCATGAGATGAAGGAATTACAAATAAAATAGAGAGCAATGGGTAGTAAGATGGAAGTGATAGAGTCTTTGTTGTAGTGCAAGAAAATTGAGCTGGTTCCTTCTTCTACAGGCCAACAACATGGCTTTGCTCAGTGGATATAGGCTGAAAAGACTTCGGTTGTTGATTGCCTCAAAAGAACCTTAGAGGCCATGGAGAAACTTAAAAAAAATTATGGGGCTAGGATTGCTAAGATTGAGGAGGATAACAAGAACATTTGGGCTTCTCTCTAGAATATTATGAATCATAGCCATAGGATTATAAAAAATACTACGGATACTACGAACCTTTTTGTGGAAAATCTGGATAAGGTGCAACAAGAGATGGTCATGGACTTGGATGTTGACAATGACAAAGGTTAGGGGGAGTCTGGGCCCAGCAAGAGGGCCAGGGGGAATCTTAAGAAAAAATCCCAGATTCCCTCTCTTGATTTGCAGGACCTAAAGAAAGTGGCTCTGAACATAAGCAATTTGGAAGCTGAAGTGGCAAAGACCCTACAGAATTTGGGTTACTTAGAGCCCCTCTTCTATGTTTCTTTGGTTTTTCTACTGTCTTTTGTGTTTTTTGTTGGTCTTCAGCTAAAGTTCTCTCTCTGTGTCATTTGTTGCAGCGTTTCTTTCTTAGGTTTTTTTCTGGTGCTTTTATGGTTTATCTAATTAAGTAAGAATCTTTTGTAAAAGGGTTTTGGGTCCCTTCAAAACATGTTTTTTCAATAACAAAAAATAATCAACAATCACTAGCTTAGATCCAATCGATCTGCTGGTTTGCTTTTAAAAACCCCAATATCTTTTCTCTAATGCCTCTTTTCCTCTCTTTGTTATTTTTGCAAAGGAAAGAGTTCTATTTTTGGGGTTGAGTGAAACTATAAACCAAAAATGAGTAATAATTTGTACATAAAAATATATGTTTATTAACTTCATCTCATCATTTTACATGGCCAAGCCTCACACTTGCGGCTCAATGAGTAAGGGCCCAAACTTGATCTGACTAAGCCGAGGCCAAGTCATAGGGCTCCTGGCCTTAGTTTTGGTGGTTAGCCTTGAGGCTCAGTGAGTCTTGCCAGGACTCATAGAGTCCTATCCTATAACTATGGTATATCCTTATCGCTTATCAAGGTTTACATGCTAAGGGTACTGAGCTTGAGTTAACTAAATTATTCCCTAGAATATTGGGTGAATCATCTTGCCTTAATCTAGCAACTACCATACATGTACTATTGTTGAGAACTCATCTCCCCATACTTCTCATAATGAGGACTACTCTTCTACTCAAGTCTCTAACAAATAATTGCAGAAGCTTAACAAGAATTTGCATATCCATCAACAATTATGCGTCAAGAATACATGGGTGGAGAACTTATACCCTTGATTGAAGGTTTATGGTGATTAATTCAAAATTATGAAAAATCTCCATCATGGCTACTGCTACATAAAATGTTGCTAATGTTAGTAGTGGGTATCCTATACACCAATATGCTTATGTTCCACATTACACAAGCCTTCCATTTGTTTCTCAACCATCTCCTTTACTCATATACCACCATATTACACCTTCTAATCCTCCATCACAATCAAATTTTTTTCACGCATTTTCATCTATTGAAGCTACCATTAACTGTTTGTTACAAAATGTCTCAACCTTAGAAAAATTGTTTCCTTCCATTCGTCAATATAAATCTAATATTCTTATATATACTATGAATCCAATACTCTTACCATTGAGATCCTTCATACACCTCTTCCACAACACATTGAGGTTCCCTTGTTAGGAACTTTTGATGCACAAGGTCACCCTTGTCGTCAAGTGAAAACATTTCAAACTTTATGTTCGAATTTAAGATACAAGAAGAAAAAATTCCCACAAAACTTTTCCCCTGTACCCTATAAGATAAATCTGAGAGGTTTTTTTAATTTTGCTTAGGTGTTCAATTCCTTCATTTCTACAACAAACTGATGCTTTTGTTAAAGATTCTCAAAACAATATTTGTCCACATGTTACTTTGATTGATTTTATGAATTGTAAACAAGATCCTAAAGAGAAAGTAACCAGTTCATTGGTAGATATAAATATTTTCATTACTTTAATTGGTTATCCTATCTGTGATGATGATGTTCAAATAATTATCATTGGCAATTTTTAAAAAGAAATTAGAGATAAGCTTTTACTTACTGAATTCCCCTGTTTCACACATTTGTACACTACATAAGTATCCACATCAAATAAGTCAATTTGAACCTCCCTCATTATTAGCTCTGGTAGATAGGAATGTTGATGTCCCATTAGGAAAATACACAAAAATATCATCAAAATCAACAATAATTCTTCCAATTAAGTTGAATCTTAAGTGGCAGCTACAACATCTATTGTTTTACTTTGTTTGCCTCTAGATTCAAACCTCATAATTTTTCACCTCTTTCACAATAATTGCATTTTATCATGCTTTTATTGATAAATAGTGGAATTTTGAAGTTTCCTCGTATGACAGATACATATAATAAGCCTTTGCCACTTTTTGTTGATCAAATGCCTTTTGTCAATTTCATCATCCAACTAGCTGTTATACTGAGAAATATCTTTGTTTGAAACATGAAATCCAAAACTTTATTGATTATAATGCTACAATGGTGCATGTTGTGAATGATATTAGAAATAAATCACTGGTACCTCCTAAAAAAATTGAAAATCTTCACCAATCTCTTAAATTCCCATTATACCAATGTTGTTGAGTATAATTGCCCAAGTTTCAATGCTATAAATGATATATCTAATGAAGGTAACAATGTGTTAAACTTGATAAATAAAATTAAACCTCGCACTATACTTGACTCAAGAGCTATCAGTAATGCACCTAATGCATTATTATACAATGCCTTGAAGATCAAGGATAATCTCTCCTAATGAGCGCTCATAGATCCAGTATATGAGTTGAATGTTATTACTGAAAAACATCTCTATATGCGATAATTCCATCAAGATACAAATGATAAATCTGATGTTATTATTAACATGCATGATAGTTTCACTTGTCCAACTATAGATTCCATCACCCTTCCCATTGAATTTAGTTCTAATTCTTATATGTTACCTTTGCTATTATCCCTACCTGGGAGCAATTTTGTGTAAAATTAGGACATCATTACCTGAAAAAAAATGAAAACTCTTCCTTCTACCATCCATAAGTGTTTGTAGTTTCCCTATAATGGGAAGGTCGTAATGATCAATCATAGTTTTTTTTAGCACTTAGCTAATCATGGAAACATTACACATACTTTTGGCCTGGTATACTGCAACTTTTGAGACCTCGTGAGGATATCCTTTTCTTGTTTTATACAAAGTTAAAATCTAATAAGATCTCTGAATTTCCCTTAGAAACCCCTTCGAAGACCTCATGAAAATTTATGGATATGGATACAGTTGTCTCGCCTGATCTACATCCCAAACCTAAACTTCTTCCTACTCCAACTATTCCACCTATTTGTATTATCGTTCCTCCTAACACCTATAGACAAAAGTATCTAGCATCTTCCATCTCTCAACCTAATATAGTTTCTATCAATCATCCTTCCTTTCCTAGATAAAAGGGAAGAAAGGGAACTTCTATTGAGTGGTCCCAAACCTTCTCTAGTGCAAGTTTTGAATTGTAATAAAAGAATTTGTTGTGTGAGACAATGCCGACATACACATCAAACTAAGGCTCATGAGCTTGTTTCCCCAAATTTTCCTTCTCCTAAACCATTGAATTTTCTCTTGGTTCCCTTTACCACACCGTTACCTAAACCTATGCAAGAGCTCCATCTTGATCCATCTCAAAAAAGATTTATATTAATTAACCATAATGATTTTTCTTCAGCTCCACTACATGTGACATCTCCTATTGTAATTAATTTGGATGATGATATTAATGATAATGTTCATAGTAATGATTATGATGATATATACAAAGTTACTGAGATTAATCATGAGTTATCTTCAATGTTTGCAAAATCTTTGAACCTAGCTCAAAGTGACCTATATAGTGATTTATCATTATAGCATGATCATTGTTTTCCACTTGCAATACCCCATCAAGTGCACTTGTTTTTGCTCCTCAAGCAACTTGACATTCATCTTAGTTGAGCAATATTGGAAGAAAAATGATTTGATATACTAGCTTGATTGTGTAGCGGATTTTTTTTTATGTATTTTTTTGTTAGTAGTATATTTTTCATAATGTATTTTTTGACTTGCCTTTGTATTTTGTTAGATGACCCTTGTCGCTATATTAGCGAAAGGTAACAAGAAGACAAAATTGTTGTGATATTTCTCTATGTGAGCCATCATTCTTCTACATGTGTTGTAAATGAGCTTTTGTCATAAATTTTCTCTTCTATTGTCTAGTTGGGGATCATGCGAAGTGTTGATATCTCTTCTCTTTTTCATCTCTTCCATGTTGACCCAAAAATACTTGTGTTTGCTCATCTTATGTTCTCTTGTTCTATTGTGCTTGTAGTACCACTACATTCGGAGAATGAAGTCAATTCATTAAATCATACGCAATATATATGGTTTATCAGATGTGCATATTGACCCCTGACAGCAGAGGCCTTATGTGCTCCCTTGTGTTTTACAATTATCACTCTTTGATTTTCCTATATTTGGGGGCATCTCATTGATGCGATGTGCTTGTCTTTCAAATGTATGTATGCCACCTTAAATAAATTGCACCTAGTCAAGTGTACAAAATCACTTTATAAGCCATTCACTACGCTATATGTTTATACTTTTTGCATATAATATAGTTTCAGTTGTACAATTTGGTCACTCACCATGATATATTTTATACACACTACAACACCTATTTTGCAGTTGCATTTTCAAATTACTTTGCAAGTTAAGGACTTATTTTATAATATTTTTTCTTGATGTACACTGCAAAAGCTATATTGCAACCATTTTTTTTTCAGATTAACTTTCTAAAACGAAAATTTTGATTTGTAATCGATAGAGTCAACTAGCATAAAGAAAATTTACTAGACTAATTTGACTCTTGTATTGTTAACATGACTCATAGTAAGGAGAACCTTACTAGGCTAGGAAGTCATTTAACTTGTCTTTTCTCTTCTTTTTCTCATACGGTTCACAGTAAGAAGCGCCCTTCTAGTCCAATCAGCCATGTGTCCTCCTCTTCTTTCCTCTTGTATGCTTTATGTGTGTATAATATGTGTTTATCACATTGCTCTTTTTCTCCTAGCATTTGAGATTGATGAGATTTGTGTTAGAGTAGTCATATTATAGCTAATAATTAAATCATTTAATTATTAGTCTATTATACTCTATGTTTAAGTTATACTTAGCAGGCTTATAATTCTTTAGGGTTTTCCCCTTTAGGGTTTCGGTATCCTTTTATAAGGACTCACCGCTTTGTATTTCATTAAGGAGATTGTATTTTGTATTCATTATTGTTGATAATAGAGCTTTTTTCTTTTCAACATGGATTTCATGTCTTTGGCTTTTTGGCCGCCATAGCTCTCTGTTCTTCTCTCTTCTGTCTTTGCTTCTAGTTTGTGACAGTCTTGCATGCAGGTGTTCTTGGGAGAATAGGACATTTCCTATTTCTAACATGGTATCAGAGCTCGCTTGCTGCTCGTTGTTCATGTTTCGTTGAAGCGTACCAGACACAAAGGGTTTCAGAGTTTTTTTTGGTATTTTTTATTGGTTCTGGAGGGTCTTTGTTTTTTGGGGCACTTTGGACCAAAACCGACCTCACGGTTGCGTCCAGAAGGCCCAAAAACCCCAGAATCCATACAAGACAGGTCTGATTTGGACACCGGAGCCTCGGAGAAAAATTTCTTGACCTTCCAGGGCCGTACGGGCACGTTTTTCGATGCAAAAATCGAAAAAAAATTTAAAAAAACTTGTTTTTTGGCGCAGGCGGGCGCGCCGCCACCCGCCGCCTGCGCGCACCCCTCCTGGCTCCACCGCCGCCCTCCGCGGCCCCCGCCGCCCGGCCACCGCCGCCTTTGGCCGCCGCTCTGCGGCCCCTCCCTGCCTGCGTTTCTCTTCTCTGCGCCGCCCCGCTCGGCCCGGTTCCGCCACCGCTCGCGCAGCTCGGCCACCCCCACGCCGCCCGGGGGACTGTTTAGCCCTCGGGGGCCCTTTGCTCATGCAGGCGGTCATATGGATGACCGGGGGCTCGGCCCCAGCCCCTGCGCGCATCATGCGCCTAGGGGCCTCTTCTTTTAGCCCCAGGGGCTTAACCTTGGATTTTGAGGCCTTTCTGACCCCCCGGGACTGTTTTCGCTCTATCTTGAGCATCCGGGGGTCTTTTTCTGACTTCCATATACCGTCGGAAAGCTCTTTCCGAGAACTTTCTGATGATGGTAGTTAGGGTTTTGGGTTCTGCTGTTTTGATAGTGTTTTTTACTATCAAAGTCTGATGTTTGTTTTTGCCTTCCGGGAGTCATATCTGGCTCATCCGGACTCCATTTTTGGCAAACCAGATATCGTCAGAAAGCTGGTTCAGTGAACTATTCAGTTGCAGGGGTCTTTTTTCCAGATTCTGCTCCAGGTTATCTCTCCTCCGAGTTTCGCAGTTTTTGCACTCTGGTGGATTGCTTGGGTTTACAGGTCCTGGGATCTCTTCTACTATACTTCTGGCTCACTCTTCTTTCTGACTTCTAAGCTTGTATGCTTCTCCACTGTTGCATCTTTTTTCTGTAAACGCACTGAGATAAAGTGCCTACTTCTGTATATCTGGGATCTTGTACACCTTGTATGGTTTTTGTACTCGCACTCTGTTATAAAGTGCCATGGGGGGTTATGATGATTATGCCGTTTTAGGCGCATCCACCTTTGTCAAGTGAGCGTACCTTCCACGACATTAGCCCATGCTGTGTCGGTGACACCGCCCTTTATCCTGTGTTTGTACTTCTGTTGCACTATTGGTGTTCCTGGTTCTTTCTTTTGTAGATGTTTCTGGCATTGCATTTCAGTGTTCCTGTCACCTCTCCCGGTTCAGCATTATGGGGGGGGTTCACCTGTTGGTTCTATTGCTTCCTGGTTTGATTGATCAGCTCTTCAGACATTGCCTTCTCTACCTGGTCATGCACTTCAGTGGGGGTTCCAGCAGTTTCTTCTGACAGAGTTTACAGTTCCATGCTTCGGAGATGCTTCTTGCTCATTCTTGTTCCTCTCTCTGGGACTTTCCCTAGATTG
>MU223992.1:450836-464283 GCA_018584345.1 Thuja plicata | reverse complement strand
TTGAAAGAATGTTTAGTAAATGTGTATGTAATTTGAAATGAACAGATAGATAGATATCACAAAACTATAAACAATGAACTAAATAACTATAATCCAAATAAGCAAGAAAGACCAGTGCCTTAATCAATCATGGGCAATAGAGTCACTATCATTCCAATCTTATGTTCAACCTTAGAGACAGTTTTACAAGAAAACTTATCACTTCAAAGGTGTTATGGAATATACATGCAACCTAAAACAAATTCAGAGATATTTCAAAAGGGTAATACTTCTCAGATGACAGCCCAATTGACTAAGGCCTCAATCAACATAGTTTAACCATTCAAAATAAGAAAACCAATTGAAAATATAGAATATAATTCAAATCAGGAAGCATGCACATCAAACTATCACTTTGAACAAGTAATATTAGTTTATCTAAGGGACTAACTGTAAAATGATTAATGAAACAATTGCATATATGAAGAAAAAAGACCTATCTTTATTGATTTTAAAAAAATAGTACATCCAAGTCCATGTTATAGTTGTTGATCCAAAACTATCCAAATATGTGAAATTGTATTACATTGTATTGTTTCTTCCCTTTACATTTTACATTATGTATATATGTGTATGAGTAGCTTTCACACCTCTTTAGGGTGAAAAGACACAACCCTTATTACAAATTATTTTGAAAAAACAATAAATTAACTAAAAAATAACTACCTAACTTTCGGATTTGGCTTTGGCCGAAAATCCAAAAAAACACCTTGTAAAAAGCTAATATTTCGGCTAGAGATAGAAAATCTAATTTCCCGAACTGGGTCATTTTTAGATTGTTAAAATTTGACCATCTTCAGCCTCTCTCGGTATAATTTTTGTAGCAGGTCGAAATTCCATCATTTTCTGAAGGTTTCAATTAGTTAGTTCCATTTATTTGTGTCATAAATCTTCCTTCCTTTGATTTTTCTAGTATGAAGAAACTCGCTTCTTGATAATGGATTGGGACTTATAAATTCTCAAAATTTAGGGTACCACCACATACCTAGGAGTTCTATGAGACTGAATATCATCAAAGAGAAGCATTGTGGTCTCATGGGTGGCCATTTTGGCATAGATAAAACTCTAGACCAGATTAAGAGAAGTTTCTTTTGGCCAAGGATGACAAATGACATCAAGAAATTTGTGGAAGCCTGCACTATCTTTCAGCAAGCTAATGGCCTATCCACTAATCAGGGGTTATACCAACCTTTGCCAATACCTACTAGGCCTTGGGAGTCAATCTCCATGGATTTTGTTATGGGTCTTCCTAGAAGCAAACAAGGATTTGAAAGTGTGTTTGTTATTGTAGACAGGTTTAGCAAGATGGTGCTCTTTGTCCCTTGCAAAGAGAAATGATGCCTCCCACATTGCCCAAATCTTCTTCAAAGAAGTTGTCAAAATTCATGGGCTACCAAAAAAAATAGTATCAAACATGGATGTTAAGTTTCAAGGACATTATTTGTGTACACTCCATAAGAAATTGGGCAAAAATTTAACTTACAGCTCTGCATATCACCCACAAACTTATGGCCAATCAGAAGTGGTGAATAGATCACTTGGGAACCTTCTCAGATGTCTAACCAAGCAACATAATCAGAGTTGGGATGTCATCCTCCCACAGGAAAAATTTTCTTTTAATGATTCCTTTAATAGATGCACTGGCAAAACACCTTTCCAAACAGTATATGGTTTGCACCCAAGACGCCCATTCGATCTTATAGACTTACCTTCAGACTTCAAAGTCAGTGATCAGGGAGAAGAATTGACAAAACTCATTACCCAAGTCCAAGAAGAAGTCAAGTCTAAACTTCTGCAGACAACTCAAAAGTATAAGGAGAAGGCAGATAAGAGAAGGAGAGAAGTCCATTTTCAGATTGCGGATAAAGTTTGGGCATACCTCAAGAGAGAGATATTTTCAAAAGGTAGATACTCCAAACTACACATGAAGAGAGTTGGCCCATGCACAATTTTGCACAAAATGGGTGAAAATGCTTATGAAATATCTCTTCCCCCTACCTTGTCTATTTCTCCAATCTTTAACATTTTTGATCTAACCCATCACAAAGATGAGGTAGGTTGTGATAATGCAGGTACTTCAAACATCTCAGATCCTTCAGATGTTTAAGATTTTGTTACAAATCTCCCTCCTAGCAAACCAGTTGAATTGGAGAAGATATTGGAATCTAAAGTCCTCAAACAAACCAAGTCCATAACCTATATGCAGTACCTTGTCAAATGGAAAGGCCTACCTGAAATTGATGCTACATGGATGACAGAAGACTAGATCAAACAACATGAAACTTCCATTGATCAACTTGACTCAAGGAGGAACTTAAGTTCTAAAACCCATGGGGAGTATGGTCCAGGAGCACCCATTACAACAACTTGAAGTTCTCATCTTTGTGTGACTCCTAGGGGGTCTTGAGGATGCCTAGGTCCTTAGTGTTCCATTATAGCCTTTTGGACCCAACCTGTAAGACCTAGTTTCAAGATTTGCCATCCATAAGCCACTTGGTCAGCCATGGTCAAAGGGTCCCAAAATCTTAGGATTTAGGTTGTCTGGTGTCTTTAAGTCATTTCAACTTAATAATGAACCTTAGGTTCACTCTTTGCAATAAGTTTGCACTTATAGTGCAACTCGGTTAACACTGGTAACTGGGTTAACACTGCTTGGAACCAATTGCTCAGTTGACATTGCAACTGTCAAAAGTTGTCAAGCAACTTTTTGACAACATTGCAATTTTTTATTGTAATGTCAAAACGACTTCCCCAACGAACATATGGTTTGAATTACAGTTGTAACTATTGGGGAATGCTTTCATAAGCCCTTTCAGGCGGGTGGAAAGCGAGGTGAACAATAATGATGTAATTTTTGTTTTTGAATCAATAAAATAACTGTCTTTTCCTGCAACATTCGACTTTAAACTTTCTGTACGATCAGAATAGGTGATGAGACCAATTGGGATGTAAGGAGTATTGAATCATCTTCATTTTTCTTTTGGTTTTAGGTCTTGAAGAGATAGGGAAAGAACATTAGAGTATTTTCTTTGTGCACTGTTCTGAAACCCTCCTGAACCAAGATTTCCTCTGTAAATTTTTGGTTTTCTCTCATGTCCACCCTTGGAAATCCCTAATCCTTGGTGGAATGAAAGATTTGTATGTTGCATTGATGATTCTGGAGTGGGTTTGCAGGCAAGTCAGTGATGGTTCTTGGTTCAGATGAATTAAGGTCGACATCTCTATGTGGCGACCAGAGACCAGAATGGTAAAGTGATGACAGTCTTACCTTGGGGTTGAATCAAGCCTTGTAATCAAGTCTGGAGTGGTTTGGGATCATGCCAAGTGCAATCCAAACACTGGTTTTGTCCTTCCTTAAGTCTTTGGGGTACTTCCTTCAATAAAGTGACCTAACTGTCCAATTAGGCATGTCTGGCCTTGTTGAGATTTAGTTTGTTTCTCAAAACTTCCAAACCCTTGGCTTTGGGATTCGGTAGTACTCCATAAAGGGCACTTGGAACTGTGTTTAGTTCTTTAGGTCTAGTGGGAAGTTTTGGAGTTATGATCCTTTAACCCTATAACTTGGGGTACTAGGAATTGGAGGCTCATTTACGGAACAATCATCTAAGGGTTACCCTGGACTTTCTCAATGGTTGGAACATGTTCCATGGAACCTATATAGACCCTAGACATTTCGTTCCAACCCCTACAAATCAAGAGTCATTTTTATCTTATGAATCAATCAGATATTGGTTGCATAAGGAGTAGCATTGAAGTAATGTACCATGCATCTTGGCCTAGGCATTGAAGTTGTGACAAGATGTTGTTAGGAGTTTTGTGAAAGTATTGTGATCCTTTGTAAAGGTGTAAGTCTAGGCTTATTGGGTTGGAGTGTGTAGAACCCTGTCTTAGAAGGTTATGAAGGGTAAACTGTCCCCTTACCTTGTTATACCCTAGCACTTGCATCAAATTTGTTTTTTGTTTGGTATAGTTTTGATAGGGGAAAAAAGGTGACATACAAAAACTATCGATTTCGGGTAAGTTCGACTTTGAATAGTTATAACAAACAAAACATACATGGGAAACCAATCTTCTTTTTTTCTGCACTAGTTATACATGTCATCTAAAACATATTATGAAATTAGAGGGAAAAAAAATTGTATATAGGTTTTTGGCAGGAGGTAGACCTCCTCTGATTTGCAACATTTTTCAGCAAACAAAAAATAGACCTTAAAAATTAAAAAAATATATCAATTCTTGTTCAATTTTTTTATAAAAATAGTAGACATAAACTTCATCCAGTTTTACACATTTCATCAGTTTACATCATCTTTAGATTCCCAATAGAAATATCGCTTTTATGTCATTGAAGTTGAACAATTTTAGTGTTGTTAGCCTTTTCATTTATAAAAAGGTGACAACTGATTGTGCTTTTACCTGAATAGCATCTATGATAATCTCTCTGCACTTTCGTGTCTTACAACTAGAATGACATCGAAGATTTTGCTACAAATATTAGTACCCAAGTTGAGAACATTGAAAGACTTCACCAAAGATAGCAGATTGTCGATGTGAATGCAGGAGATAGAAGCACTTAGGGGAGTATTGATGATAGTAAGGGGTCATGTACTAGAGCGTGTGGGAATCTAAAAAGGGCTTTTGTCTACTTTGGTCAAGACCTATAGGAGCTCAAGAAAATGGTACTTGACGCTTCTCAACTAGTGGTAGAGGTTAATGAAGGGTTTAAGAAATTAAGCTAGGTCTTTTGGGTTTATTTCTTTGTTGTTCTCTTTTCTTTTTTTGTTCTGATGTGTTTCAACTGTTGGTAGGTTACCAGTTTCTTTATGTCTTATTGTTGGCAGCGTTTTGCATATACGATCTTGGGTCATTTCAAAAACCCATTTGAATCTTAATCAAAAACTAAATAACAAAATTATTTCATGGTTAAAATTAGTTTGCTAATATGTGCACACACTACTGACAAGAAGATGTTAACAAGGTTTTCATTGGTTACATGAAGTTTGATACAAGCGATAGGAAGTCTAATATAGGTTCTACTCCTTCAATCAACATTTCACACAATATATTTTCTTAACATAGTGGAAGCAAATATTAATAAACATAATCTAATAATTATTATTCACTTATTTTATTTAGAAACTAAAAAATAAATATTACTTATTTATAGTTAATCATATGCAGCACAGTGGTAAAATTGTACAGAATGAGTAAATAGCCAAAAATAGAACATGAATGACTCTCATCACCTTCCTCCTCCACATTTGCATATCACACATCCGCAATTCATCTTCTATTGAGAAGAATTTCCAGTCATCTCTAAGGCAGCAAAGAAGAAGAATCAAGCATTGGAGGAATTTAGCATTGAAGGTGGCATCCATGATCAAGTTCTTACGTTTCCTCAATGAATGAATATATGCAAGTGCTCCCTTTCTCAATTTACCTTCATTAAGGATTCAAGGCAAGGAGAATTTATTAAAGAAGGTATATCATTATTCAACATTCTTTACTTCCGATTTGGGGATTATTTCAGACATCGTTGTCCTAGGGAAGGATAATCATCCCACGGCTCGACTGAGAAAAGGCCCTATAAAATACAAACACAAGTTTTCCTATCTTGTGTGCAAATTTACATATCATGAGATAAAGTGCTGCAGATCTAGAGAAGCTAGACAAAGACAAGAAGATTCAGAATCTAAAACTGGATCTCGAATGCTTCTGTATTCTACATAAAGTCCGCACTGATAGATTTAGTTCAACACTTTTTTTGGAGATGTTTTAAAGGATGTATCATAATGACGTTCTATTTTTGGATCTGCAGACAATATTATTTTTGGGTCTACCAGGTCGATGACACTAAGGAAATTAGTCCTACCACTTTGAACTTAAATTTCAAACCTGTATTGTTCTATCAGACCTATAGGTATTTGTCTATGCTGATTAATGTTGAATTTCATTTCATTTACCTAGCCTATTTATCACATTCAATTATATCAATAAAAAGGGAGTGCATCATTCTTGACCACGTTACATTCAGCTCTTCCTTACTTCCATTGGCTTGAGGTTGAATCAAGTAACAATCCCGCCTAATGAAAATAAATGAAATGGGAGTACGTTTGAATTCTAGTTTGCATGATTAAATCACCTACTCCATTTCCATAAATTTTAGAGACATATACACTATTTCCTTAAGGACACCATTCAAGAATATAATTTTCACAATAACTATATTAAGATTTCATCTATTTTATGCTAAAACAATAACAAATGTATAATGGTTCTCATATTCACCATATATGCAAAGGTTTCTCACAATATACAACCAAGATTTTCTAGCATATCGTTTCACAAGTCATACTTTGTTATGACTTTTGTCAAATTAGATGATGCATTTGCTTCATATCCCACTTGTAACCAATAAGTTTACAAAGACCCACTTTTCATTAACAAGTTTATAGCCTAGCAATGGATCAATCAATTCCTAAGTGTCATTTGTCAAAAGAGCATCATACTTGATTTGCATAGGCTTCCTCCACATTGTTATACTTAACTACTTAACTTCTTTAAAGGAAGTTGGTTTTTTAGTCTTCTATTATATAGATTTCATCAATAAGTTTCAAGTTACCCTTTTATAATATTGAGAATATTTTCTGTCTTTGAATGAACCTATTATTCTTGTCTTGCCAATTTTATCAAGTCTCAAGTTTTCAAGAGTTTGATGGACTTTTTTTCCAACGTTTATCTAGTTTTAACTATTGGTGCTTCCCTTTCATAAAAAATACTCATTCACGATCAATTTTTTGTGTAGATTCCTAAAATAATTCTTGAGATGACTTATATTCTTCGCAAGAGGGTATTTCTTCTTATACATTATGAGTTAGCAATGCCTTGAATGATGTTCCAACAAATGATGTTTGAAATACCTTATCCTCGTCATATTAAATGATTTTCACAAGGATGTTCATTTAAAGGGACAAATTTAGCACTTCTTTTAAGGTGTTGCATCTAGAACACATAATTGACAATATTTTTGGAGGAATCACAAATTATAACAATACAAGAAGAAATTTTTTTGCTGGCCTTATCATACAACCTATATGCTTTTGAATAGTTAGAATACCCTAGAAAAATTAATTTATATCTCCAAAGATCCAACTTTCATTCTTGCCAATTAAAAAATAGTTCATGTGGAGCTAAATATCTAAATGTCTCATATAGATGGAAGATAACCAAAATAACCTTCATATGAAGCCAACTGGTGAAGAGTAGATGAAGGACATCTATTGTATAGATAAACCATTGTCCTAGCTACCTCTACCAATAAATGTAATTATACATGTCTTTAATATATAACTTTTAGATAGATGTATTTATTATATCTAAAATTATATTTCAAATATTAGTATAAATAAATAAAGACATCAATCTCAAAGTATCTATATTAAACATAACAAGAAGAAAATTTCTTGTTGGCCTTATCATACAACCTATATTTTTTTGAATAGTTAGAGTACCCTAGAAAAATATATTTATATCTTCAAAGATCCAACTTTCCTTCTTACCAACTGAAAAATAGTTCATGTGGAGGTTAAAATCTAAATGTCACAAATAGATGGAAGATAACCCAACTAACCTTCATATGAAGCCACCTAATGAAAAGTAGATGGACATATATTGTATAGATAAACCATTGTCCTAGCTACCTCTACCAATAAATGTAATTATATTCCTTTGATATATAACTTTTAGATAGATGCATTTATTATATCTAAAATTATATCTCAAATATTAGTATAAATAAATAAAGATATCAATCTCAAAGTATCTATGTTAAACATTAAATTTTTACTTTAAAATATGTATTGAAGCCACCTATTGAAGAGTAGATGAAGGACATCTATTGTATAGATAAACCATTGTCCTAGCTACCTCTACCAATAAATGTAATTATATTCTTTTAATATATAAATTTTAGATAGATGTATTTATTATATCTAAAATTATATTTCAAATATTTGTATAAATAAATAAAGATGTCAATCTCAAAATATCTATATTAAACATTAAATTTTTACTTACAAGACAATTATATTTGTTAAATAATGTTTTTTATAATTAAATTAAATTTCATTTCCTCCTCTAAAAATAAATGATACCTAAAAATTAATAACATAAACTTAAAAAATTAATAACATGGGAGAAAACAGTAAATAGGTAAACTGGACTTGATAGAAAATATAAATTAAAAGGAAAAAATCAACTTCACCTTTTCCTCAAGATTAAATGCCTCCTTAAATACCTGTTCTTTCTAAAACAAGATACAAGGAAAGAATTATGTCAATCCAAGTACATATTATTTCAGGCAACCTTCTAAATAATAAGGAAAAGCGAGAGTTGTGTTAATATTTATTTCTTAAATTTTTACCTTCTCAGCTCGAATTTGTTCCAAACCAAATTCCAACTGTAGTTCTAACTGTTTTAAGTCTCTTAGTGTTAATGTTTGCAGGTCTTCTCCATGCATGCGCCTACAAAAATTAACAAGGTTTAAGATATAAAAAATTAAAAACTCAGTTAATTAAATATTCGCACATCAAATAACACGTGCGTCCATGCCTTACCTTACAGACTGCTTCATGTCTTCAATCTGTTGATTCATTCTTATCACATCCTGATTCTCAGACGTGGTAGGCTATGAAAGAATTGTTAGTTAAAATTTACTGCCAATACCTCATTAAAAATTCTAAGCAAAATATTGCATTCCTTAAATTTTCTGTTAAATAGCATCTAATAATCACCCGGCAGTTTAGACGTCTCAGAATCCTAGTAAATTACAATACATAAATTTGATATTTAAAGTACATTCATATTTATATAAAGACTGATCTTTGCTACATCAACAAAATCCGCAAGTCAAGGGAGTGATCAATCTAGTGAAAAGTCGAACCCACAAGACGACAAGATACAAATAATTTTCCTTGAAATTAAAGAAGAAAAACAAGGTTCAACAAAAATTGTCAAACAGATTTGCGACACATGAGTCCAATATAAAGAAGAGTGTCGAGCAACTGTCGAAAACACCCCAATCCAACATATGACAAAAAACATTAAAGACATAATAGAATTCAACCATCTTGTTGAAATAACAAATACAAAAGAGAGACTTCAAGCAAACTGTCAATGTGCAACGAAAACAAGAACTTATCTTACAAGGAAACAAAGATTTACAAGAGTCATCGACTCACTGCCATATCAATACAATAATCCAATGGTCGATATAAAGAACCATAACATGTTATATAAGAAGACCTTGCTCCAAAGACCTGCTACACACAAAACATGAGGGCGAGAATATTGTGGGAGTGCGATTCCACCCTACCACGAAGCAGTTATGCTTCCCCAGAATCCTTCCTGACATGAAAGATACCCAGCCCAACTAGAAATAGTCTAACCAAGTAAAACTGACTGAAGTAATGGAATTATGTGACAAGATACATCCATAATCAAATTACAATAAACACGTGATGGACTTCCGAAATCATTTCTAAATAAAACTGATTCCATTTCACAAATATGGATAATGTTGTGCAAGATTCTTACTTAAGGCAAAGTACAACATGTTTAATGGGTGTATTCCACATACATAAAGGACATAAGTAAAGATTCTTCCATT
The DNA here is from genome assembly GCA_018584345.1 of Thuja plicata. Lineage (NCBI taxonomy): Eukaryota > Viridiplantae > Streptophyta > Pinopsida > Cupressales > Cupressaceae > Thuja > Thuja plicata. The sequence continues at coordinate 454,577 of MU223992.1, read as the reverse complement.
AACTATCAAATCATGTCAATTTCAAAGTTTCACCAATATCTATCTGGTTCAAATGGTAAGTATAGCCTGGTTTCATAATAGCTCATGGAGAAAACTCAAGAATGCATAAATAGGTAACTATATATACTTCACTTCAAGGTATTCATGGAAATTGAACATATTCAGGAAGTATAAACATATATCAAACGAATAACAGGTACAACATGTATATAAGTCTAAGAAATTCACAAGTCTATGCTTCCCTCTCATTTCTACTCATTAAGATTTGACTTTCATCTCTTTTATTTAAATAGGAGTAACTCAACTTTACCGCAACTACTAAGCAATCTCAAGAACAATGTTATGTGCGTTCCAACACATAATAATTCTAAGTGAACATTAATATCTTCAATCATGACATAAATTGTGTTTTCTAATTCCAACATATTTCAACCCTTAAAAGTCTCTATTCTACTAGAATATCATGAACATCGATAGACTAATTCCTCTTGGTAATAATTTGATGTTCCTTGTTTTCTAGCCAAGCTTCTAAAAGATTTGATATGGAATGATATATATAAATTCTGCAAATTTTTAATAACAAAATCAGAGGTATGATTTATCCTCAGTCATAATTTTTCCCCATTAGCTCATCAAAGTTTCGGACGTATCTATATTTCCAAATCAACAAGATTATAGGGGTTTCTTTAACATTATGATTCTTCAAAAATTCTGAAAAGATAAAAGTACATCCCTTCTACCGCCAAAATCATATTGTATCTCAATAACTATTCAATCCCAAACTCTCATTCTTCCGTAAAGCAGAGTCATTTCATCTTTATTTACACAGCTATATAAATATTAAAAAAAACTAAGCCCTGGCAATTCTCTTATTTTTCTACAGGGGTGCAATAATTATGGTTTAAACTAGAAAATTTTTTACTGATGGACTAGAAGATATTCCCAAAAAATATAAACCATTCTTTCTAGATATAGTTGAAAACAGAGTCTAAAGGTAATATAAAAGAACAGAAAAAAAGAACCTGAAAATCTGAAGTCAATCCCCTATGTTTGGTTTTAAACTTCCCCAACCTGCAAGTCAGTGGAGCTGTTGTGACAGATACCTATGCTTCCATGTTCCTTGCATATCTGCTCGAGCTCTTCCAAATACTCAACAAAAATGTGTATATCGATATGTTTTGATGGAAGTTAACACCTTGTTTCAAACATTCTCTCAAACAAGTCACTTGCCTTTGTCTATACTTGCATATTCTGCGCGCCTACGTACATTATGTCAAACAATTGACCCTCAATCTGTGTGACTGCATATTTTACATGCATGTCTACCACATACAAATTGAGGCATTATGTCGAACAATTCACAGGCATTATCTGTGAATCCACATTTAGGAAGACGTTTTCATACCATATGTAAGAACTTTTGTATGGAAAATAAGCATTTGGGTAATCTCTTTGAGGAAAAGCATTATGACGCGGAGAAGGCCTAGATGGCGTAACAGGTCCTTTGGGAAGCATCTCATATGTCACATTGAATGCGTCATTGTAAAGAAAGCAACGGTGCGGAAACGCTTTCCTAACGCCAAAAATGCCAGGGAAATAAGCGACTGTAATTTAAGCCACAGAGATATGCAAGTACATTAAAAACATGCGGAAAACCATACACAGAATACACAGATATAACGTTGGAAAACCCTTTCGGGAAAAAACCCACCACTCAAAACCCCGAGCAAACTTTTGTATTACTGTAAAGAATTTACGTACAAGACTCAGGACTTCTTACAGGTTCAAATTGCCTTTACAATCTACCTTATTTTTCAACCACACCTTAAAACAAATTCTTGCAGCCATTAAAACATATTGCAAATCATTTCAGAATTCGGTGCACAAACGGTTACCGAAAAAACGGTTTGCCAACCGTCTATCAGATCTTGCCATTTCTCCCTTCGGCAATTTTTCCTCTGTCAGTATTGATTTCTCCCTTCGACACTTTTGCCTCCGTCAGGAGTGGTCTTGCCGTACGGTGATAATGCCTCCAAGAGTCGTCTTTCCGTACGGTGATAATACCTCTGGGAGTGGTCTTTCCGTACGGTGATAATGCCTCTGGGAGTGGTCTTTCCGTACAGTGATAATGCCTCAAGGAATGGTCTTGTCGTACAGTGATAATGCCTCCGGGAGTGGTCTTTCCGTACAGTGATAATGCCTCCAGGAGTGGTCTTTCCATACGGTGATAATGCCTCCAGGAATGGTCTTGTCGTACAGTGATAATGCCTCCAGGAGTGGTGTCTCCTCACCGCACGGTGAGATTGCCTCCACCGTACGGTGATCTTGCCGTACAGTGAGACACATCCACCGACGGTGGTCTCAGGCACTTCGTCACATCTTTAACAATCTCACACTTGACAAAGTCCAGAGTCACTCAACGAGGCTAACAGGTATCAGGGGCACCAAGCCCCATGGAATTCGCACACCATTTAAACTTAGCTGTGTCTGTTGGCTTTGTCAATGCATCTGCAACATTTTCCAGAGTACCAACTTTTTCTAGATTCACCTTTCCATCTTCAAACATGTCATGCACAAAATGATATTGTACATCAATGTGTTTTGTCCTGGCATGGAACGTAGGATTCTTTGCCAAACATATTGCACTCCGACTGTCACAAAAAATTATAATTTTTCCTCCATCGTAGCCGACATCAGAACACAAACGCTTAAGCCAAACTGCTTCTTGACATGCACGAGTAGATGCCATATACTCTACCTCAGTCATCGACAACGCAACCACACTTTGTCGCTTGCTCATCCAGCTGATAGCACCACCATTCACCATGAATACATATCCACTTGTGGATCTTCTTTTGTCTATGTCCCTAACCCAATTAGCATCCACATAACCTTGAATAGTAACCGATCTATTTGAGCCAAGTGAGTCACCTTGTTAACACAATGCGTACTGTGATGTACCCTTCAAATATCTCAAAATTCTTTTCACAGCATCCCAATGTGACTTGCCGGGATTCGCCATAAACCGACTTAGTACTCCCACTGCTTGGGCAATGTCTGATCTCGTACTGACCATTGCGTACATGAGACTACCAACGGCACTTGCATAAGGTATCCGCTTCATGTCTTCAATCTCATCTGGAGATTTTGGATTGTCATTGACAGATAGCTTCGTTCCATGTAACATTGGAACTACTTGTTGCTTGCAATCATTCATATTAAATCTCTCAAGAACATTGGTAATATACTTTCTCGGGCTGAGCCAAAGCTTCCTGCCAACCCTATCCCTTCTGATTTCCATCCCCAAAATAAATTTTGTCGGCCCTAAATTTTTCATTTCAAATTTCAAGGAAAGTTGAGATTTTAATTCTGAGATCATTTCCTTACTATTGCCTATGAACAATATATCATCAACATATAGAGCAATTATAAGTATCCGATCACCTTCAGCTTTATAACACACAATGATCAAATTTAGATCTAGTAAAACCCAAAGACAAAACATATGTATCATACTTTTGATACCACATTCTGGGTGACTGTTTCAAACCATAAAGAGACTTCTTTAGCTTACATACCAGATGCTCTTTACCTTTTTTTGCAAATTACTCCGGTTGGGACATATATATCTCTTCTTCAAGATCACCATGAAGAAATGTCGTCGTCACATCCATCTGCTCAATTTCAAATTCATGCGCTGCTGCAAGTGACAACAAAAATCTGATAGATGTCAACTTAGCT
>MU223992.1:383359-448532 GCA_018584345.1 Thuja plicata | reverse complement strand
CATCTTCAAAGAATATAATTTCTTTCTGAGGAAAAGTTTGTTTACCAAGGACTTTCCTTGATAAATGTCTCCCAACTTCTTCCACAACCCATGTGCAGATTTTTCTTCATGGACATTCAATAAAACCGAATCTGCAAGACTCGGCCTTATTAGTCCTCTAGCCTTCCGATCCGCTAGATCCCAATCTTCCTGCTTCATACCCATAGGCTTAGTGCCAGACACAGTGTACCATAGGTCTCGATCTACTAGCAAATCTTTAACTTTAAGTTTCCATACCATATGTAAGAACTTTTGTATGGAAAATAAGCATTTGGGTAATCTCTTTAAGGAAAAGCATTATGACGAGGAGAAGGCCTAGATGGTGTAATAGGTCCTTTGGGAAGCATCTCATATGTCACATTGAATGCGTCATTGTAAAGAAAGCAACGGTGCGGAAACGCTTTCCTAACGCCAAAAATGCCAGGGAAATAAGCGACTGTAATTTAAGCCACAGAGATATGCATGTAAATTAAAAACATGCGGAAAACCATACACAAGATACACAGATATAACGTGGGAAAACCCTTTTGGGAAAAAACCCACCACTCAAAACCCCGAGCAAACTTTTGTATTACTGTAAAGAATTTACATACAAGACTCAGGATTTCTTACAGGCTCAGATTGCCTTTACAATCTACCTTATTTTTCAACCACACCTTAAAACGAATTCTTGCAGCCATTAAAACATACTGCAAATCATTTCAGGATTCGGTACACAAACGGTTACCGGCAAAACGGTTTGCCAACCGTCTGTCAGATCTTTCCATTTCTCCCTTGGGAAATTTTTCCTCTTTCGGTATTGATTTCTCCCTTCGGCACTTTTGCCTCCGTCAGGAGTGGTCTTGTCATACGGTGATAATGCCTCCGGGAGTCGTCTTTCCGTACGGTGATGATAACTCTGGGAGTGGTCTTTCCGTACGGTGATAATGCCTCCAGGAGTGGTCTTTCCGTACGGTGATAATGCCTCAAGGAGTGGTCTTTCCATACGGTGATAATACCTCCAGGAATGGTCTTGTCGTACGGTGATGATGCCTCCAGGAGTGGTGTCTCCTCACCGCACGGTGAGATTGCCTCCACCGTACGGTGGTCTTGCCGTATGGTGAGACACATCCACCGACGGTGGTCTCAGGCACTTCGTCACATCTTTAACAGTCATTACTACGATTACAGCCCACTTTTACTTCATTATCCTCTTGCATTGTTATCCTGCATTTTTCAATGTGAGGCACAGAATGTCTATCCTCCTTAATTGCAGGCATAATACGAGCTGATATTTTGTTGCTCTTGAGAAACCTCAAAGCGGGTTTTAATTTGCTCTTGATAAAGGAGTGATAATGTTGATTGATTGATTTATAGTACAATTTCAATCTGTTTGATTGATAAGTGGTTTGTTAATGCATGACTTTGTAAAGCGATATGTTTTACCAATCTTCGATTTGTGTCTACTTTGATATCTGTCTTTCACAAACGGGTGATTTTTTGATGAAATTAAAAGATTACTTTTGGATTTTTATTATTTTTTTATTTTTAGGATTTTTGAGATATTTAAATTTATTTGTGTATTTCTTCAAGGTATTATTTAATTTTTTATTTTTTTTTAAAGATATTATTTGATTTTTAGGGATTTTTTTGAGGACATTATCATGTGATTTTTAGGGATTTTTTAAGACCTTACAATTTTTAGGGATTTATTTAAGATATTATTCAAGTTTTAGGGATTTCTTCAGTACTTTATGCAATTTTCAAGGTTTTTAAGACATTGGGCAATTTATAAGAATTGTTTCAAGACATTGTGCAATTTTTAGGGAATTTTTCATGACATTATGCAGTTTTTAAGGATTTTTTAGGACATTATGCAATTTTTAAGGATTTTTTCACGATATTGTTATTTACATGTCATTTTCTCCAATCCAATAATTCGAATGACTCCATCTTTCAACCCTGCTCAGGGAATAGCCCCTAGCCCTAGTCCAAACTATATACACTGGCCAAGCAGCAATAAGCTGGATATATATAAACTAGATATGTAAAGGGGAATGACACTAACTATCAATCACTCATAGGCCATAAAAGGATACTAGGACTGGATTGGGAAATAGACGAAAGGTGTATCGTGAATGAAGATGTGTCAGATAGAGTAACAATAGATAATGGAGCAATGACTTGCTACACGAGGCACCTATTTATCAAGTTTTCACCATGGTACTTATCCAAAGTGCCTGTTTGTAAGGTTTTCACTAGAGCGCAAAAAGTTTCTCTTTCCTCTTTTATTGCTTGTCTTTGGTGTCACCAAGACATCTGGTTGCTAGGTTTTCATCAAGACATTAGTTTGAACTTTTTTTTATTTTTTTTAATCATTTTTCAATTTTTGTCATTTTTTTCAGGATCATATAAAATACTTGTGAAGTGTGTGCTATGTACTAGATCTCAAGTTCATTCTCCCTCTAGTGTTGTAAGTTGATACACACCCGACCCATAGGCTAGAGTAACTATATAAGGTACTATCTAATTTGGTTCAAATTTTCCTGGCTTTTCTCTATTCTGTTGATTTTGTTGATTCATTTTCAGGACCAGGTCTCGTACTGCAAAATATTGACCATTGGCTTTCTTGTTATGATTCCTATGGAGATAACTCTGATATGCATGTAGATAGACCAAATAATACTATATTTTCTTATCTAGCATTTCTAGCTCATGTAGTCTGGATACTTTGTAACTTTCTTCATCACTCAGGTTACACAAAGAAACTCTCAGTGAAGGCATCTCAACCTCAACAAGGTGTATGGCCTTTGCGCCATAGACTAAAGAATAGGGATTAGCGCTAATAGGAGTAGGAACACTGCTACGATATGCCCATAGAGCTAGATTTAGCTACATATGCCAATCTTAGTGAGCTTAACTGATACTTGGCCATTGTAAGTAAGTTAAGTAATTGAACAACTTCCTCCACTAACCCTAAGGGGGTAATAATGTAAAAACTTTCTCATATATTTTTCACAATACAAAAAATTAACATAAATAACATTCATACCACAACACAATGATTTACGTGGGGAAAACCTTTCGGGAGAAAAAACCCCACAGTCAAAAGCAGCCCAATATATTATTCAATAATCAATAACATATTACAATGTACATGTAGTTCAAGCTTCTCTTAGGAGTATCACCGACCAAACATTTGAAGGTAACTTGAAAGCTATAAGACTCTTACACACACCCTCCATCCCACATATCTAATATATAAGAGATACAATACAAAAAACTATCAAATGGTATTACAAAACTATGGCTAAAACCAACCCAAAAGGAGGTTCTTATCCAATAAAAGATTCCCTATGATGTGTCAATACACACACCAACGTGTGTAACTCCCCTTTACAACTTATTTACAAGATCGACAATTTTTTACAAATTTCACTCACATCTTGATTTTTGAACATGGGATACCATTGTCAGTAAAAATCTCCAAAGGAATCTTATAATCATCTGGGACCTGTAGTTCTATTTTGGGTCTCGATTGGGTGGAACATAACACCCTAGGCGTTGTGTTCCTAGGAACATAACGCCTAGGCCGTTTTGTTCCCTGAAGATTAGGTTGAAATTGGTACTGACATCCTATCTCAATGATCAAGTGGGATATGTGGATTTATAATCAGTCTTCTTGAGTTTTAACCCCCAAGATATTGTGAGAGGTATATAAATACCATATCTCTCATTGTTTTCGCATCCAACATTATCATCAAGCATTCAATATCATCAAGTCCAAGCTTTCAAGTTCAAGGTTCGAAGCCATGCATTCAAGCATTCAAAATATAGACTTCTCCTCAAGTATTCAAGGTGTTCTTCTCCATGGATCAAGATTCTTTCCATCATTGAAGGCCTAGTAAAGGAGATTTCTATCAATGAATGAGATACACACACATCTATGTTCACCCCAGTATTCTTTCTTTTTCTCAATCAACCATTATGGAAAATAACATCAATCACACAAGGTTTTGTCTTTCATGATTTCCTTTTGGGTTTTTGTGTTAAGTCAAAGTTATTGCATCAAAATATTTCATCACATTTAAAGAAGCATTTGTATTGCCAAGGTGTGACATTCTATTTTTCAGATCTATCATCTTCTATATCACACCACACTTTCATTTCAAGGTTGATTCCAAATAGGTGTTTCGGTCAAGTAAACCCCTCTATCCAACCTTATTCCCTATTTTTATGTGTAGGTATAGGTAACACAACTATCAGAACTATTCCAAAAAGTACATGATCTGTCGGGAATACTACAACTAGATTCGAGCAAAACCCTTGGGTACATAACACCCCAAGCTATTTGTTCTCAAGAAAAAATGCCCAAGGCATTATGTTCCTTGCAAATTCACTTCAAATTCAGGTTGCATGTTAATACAGTCTTCTGGACCCCATTTCAAGTCATAACAGCTTCCTGTTCGTTTTATCTTAGTCTATATTTCCTGAATCTTGTTAATTAGACTTATTTATCCTTCTATTCTGCATCATCTTATCATCATCCTATTCAACATGCTAATTAGCCAAGGATACTTAACCCACTTAGAGATTAAATCTGGTTGAGCCCATTGAAACATTTTCCTTCTGATATTGCAATAGGAAAACAAGAACAAGCTAACCTTGTCTTATTGTACAATACCATTTATGATAAAATTGTTGATGCTAATGATTCTAATGATATGTATGAGGCTATTAAAATTAATCACGAGTTTTCTTTGAGATTTTCACAAGCATTAATCATATCTCCTAGTAATAAAATAACTCATTATTAGAGCATGGCTCTTGGAATTGGAGTACCTCCATCTACTGTAATTGTTGTTGTTCTTCTTGCAACTTCTCCACCATCCCTAGGGCCTGTTTGTTTCCCGGAATATGACTGGAATTAGCATTATCTAATTCCAGATAATGCCAAATTCCATGTTTGGGTCCATGAATAAAAATGGAATTGGAATTACGAAATTCTCATTTTGGGGCCAAAATGGGAATATCATCTTTCACCTAAATACGTGGAATTGGAATATCAATTCCAATTCCAATTTTTACAAAAGTAAATTTAATATTTCGTGGGATCCGCGACTATAAAGATGGATATTATATTGCTATAAGGATGTATATATATACATGTGTGTATATACGCATGTGTGTATATACACTTGTGTATATACACATGTGTGTATATAGACACACATGTGTGTATACACACATGTGTATATGTATGTATATATACACAAATGTGTGTATATGTGTATACACACACGTGTGTATGTGTGTGTATATATATATATACACGTGTGTATATGTGTATACATGGATACACACTTGTATGTGTAAATACACGTGTATATGTGTATATATACACACATGTATGGTGTGTGTATATACATACACATGTATGTGTGTATATATGTGTGTATATACACACATGTGTATATGTGTATATATACACAGATGTGTGTATGTGTGTGTATATATACACGTGTGTATATGTGTATACATGGATGTATATGTGTATGGTGTGTATATGTGTATATGTGTGTATATATGTATGGTGTGTATATGTGTGTATATATACACACATGTATGTGTATATATATACACACATGTATATATGTGTGTATATATATACACGTGTATATGTGTATACATAAATGTGTGTATGTGTGTTTATATATGTGTGTATGTGTATACATGGATGTGTGTATGTGTGTATATATATGTGTATATGTGTATACATGGATGTGTGTATGTGTGTATATATATACACATGTGTGTATATGTGTATACATGGATGTATGTGTATGGTGTGTATATGTGTGTATATATACACACACATGTGTATATGTGTGTATATATACATAAATGTGTGTATATGTGTATACACACATGTGTGTATATATATACACATGTATGTATATGTGTATACATGGATACACACTTGTATGTGTATATACACACATGTGTGTATACACATGTATGTGTGTATGTATGTATATGTACAAAAATGTGTGTATATGTGTGTATGTGTGTGTATACACATACATTTGTGTATATGTATATACATGTGTATATATACACACATGTATGCATGTATATATATACACACATGTATGCATGTATATATACACATGTGTGCATGTGCGTATATATACACACCATATTCAAAGAAATTAAAAATTAAAGAATTATGCATCTTCTTATTCATCTTCTGGGTGAGCCAAATGGGTCGGCCCATATTCCGGATTTCATTTTGAGGATAAGCATCTTCCTGAAAATGTAGCATCTCCTTGAATTGACCATATCAAGGATATGGTATTCCAGTACCCAAACGGGCCCTTTTATGTAAAGCAAGATTGGGAGGAAAATTATTTTCTTGACTAGGTTCATTTGTGAAGTGGAATCTTTTGCGTTGCATGAGTTGTGTTTCCCCAATAAATTTATCCTTGGTATATTTGTGTTACATACGTTAAGCTCTCTTTGGATGACCCTTGTTGCTCTAGTGGTGCAAGGTAGTAAAGGGGCTAGATCTGTGGCAATGTTCCTTTATTTTTGTTTCAATTTTTATATATGTTGTATTGTTATTTTTCATACATCTGCTATATCATCAATGAGCTTTTGTATTTTCTACAAAGGGATGATACAAAGTAGTAAGATCTCTCTTTTCAACCTCTACCATATTGAACCAAAAATAGTTATGTTCAACTTATGTCCTCTTCTTCCATGGTGTTTGTAGTTGCACAACCTTTTGGGGATGAGTTCAAATTATGGCATCATACCTGATATACATAAGTTAACAAATGCACGTAATGGCCTCAGTTAATGGGTCCCTTAAATGCTATCTTCTTGTCTTGTGCTTCAGTACCCTTGATTTTTTCCTTGCCTGGGGGCATATCAATGTGGAGACATGCTTATCTTTATAATGAATGTATGCTACCTTAAAGGGACTACAACCAATAAGGTGTATGCAATCGCTTTAACCTAGGCATGTAGAGTCCGCTCTTCGTTACTCTTTATGCACACACCAAAGAATGTTTGGTGCACACTACAACACCCATTTTGCAATCAAAATTCTTTTAGGTTACTTTACAAATTATGCAATTTCTATGTAACACCCATTTTGGAGTAATTCTCTCTCTTCTCTTCATGTGTTTCTCCTTTTAACTTGATATTATAATGATAAGATCCTAAGTCCAGTGGGGGTTTGGTGTTTCTTCCCTCTTTAATATCTTGATTTAAGTTTTTCAATGCTACATCCTAATTTACCGAGAGAATGAATGCAAGTTCATACTCTCACTAAATTGCAATCTAAATAGTATTATAAATTGCATCCCTATACAATTTCCTACCCGCCTATGCCTCATTTTAGTGTTTCTAGTCTTCCATACATGATCATGTTTTCTTCAACTTGTATCAACTTTAATTTGGCAACTTGATCTAGCTCTGGATTGTTGCTCCTTGATCAAGCTTTGATTATGACGCAAGGAGGGGCAAGGAGATGGGGCCAATGGCACTCACAACTACCAAACCACCTTGCAGAACCAATGTAGAAGCCAAACAACACAGTGAGAGAAGAAACAACAGAGATCCTTTATATTAACTTGATCAAAATCATTACATGCCAGGTTGTAATGTCTTCCCGGTTTCGGCCATATATTCAATGAATTAGAATAAGATCTTCATACAAAAGAGATCACAGACCTTGGATCTCAATATCTAAACATTTGCTTTCTTGCTCTAAGAATGATACCTAAACTAAGAACATATAAAAGAATATATAAAAGAGTCCACCAAAGAGGTCGGGGCTCAAATCCATAAGAGAGACCCAGATTTAGGTCCACAAGGATCCCAATGAGAGACCCCAAATCAATTTAGCAACGACAAATTAAATGAAGAAGTCGGCCAATGATCCAACTCCCAAAATAAGCATCTCGGGCAAAGTTTGACCGAGCAACAGAGGGACTCAGGCAAAGAACACCCTAAGCAACAAGAAACAGAACACGAACGTCGGAAGAGAAACCCGAGCAATAGGAAAATAAACAGGTATGCCTGAGCAACAGAACCCGAGCAGAAGAACTAAGCATTACCAAGCCTTAGAAATAAGCATGCCCGAGCAACAAAACCCGAACAACATTAAAGCTTTACCGAGCAACAGAGCCTGAGTAGCAGAGTATTTCATGAGCAGCTTCTAAATATAAACAAACATCTTTTTGGTTGAGCAAGATTGCCAATGACCCAAGATGCTCCTGCATCGGACACTTGGGGCTATAAGAAATGATTCCCCGAATCATGTATCAGGTCCAACCTGAAATGAATCAAACTTAGATTGAGAAATCCAAGATGATTCCTCAATCAATTTGTTCTTCCACTTTACCATACATTCCATGTATTCCTTTCCTCTTGTGCTTCTGCCAACTCTTTGTTTCAAAATCTTTTCAACTTCCTCTATCTGCTTCTTAAGATATTCACTTGATACTGTCACTTCTTTCGCAGGTTCATGATATTCATACAAGTCTAAAATATTGAATATAGGTGATATATCCATGTCATCAGGTAATTCAACTTCATAAGCATTTACACTGTCAAATCTTCTTTGTATTTTGCAAGGACCAAATTTCTTCATCTTCATTTTACCATATGTTCCAATAGGAAATCTGACCTTCTTCAAATGAACCATTACATCATCACCAACTTCAAATGTTTTATGTCTTCTTGATTTGTCTGCATCATCTTTGTATTTCTGATTGCTCTTTTCCAGCTTTTGTTTTACATCTTTATGGAATGTCTTCATAAATTCTACAAATTCTTCTGCTTCAACACTTCTTTTCTCTTCTCCAACAAAATCTCTCAAATCTGATATACCTCTCGGTTGTGCGCCATGAACAATCTCAAAAGGTGTCTTTCCAGTACTTCTATTTACTGAACTATTGTATGCAAACTCTGCTTGTGCCAACATCAAATCCTAATTACTTGGTGTGTCTCCAATTAAGCATCTCAACAAATTACCCAAACTTTGGTTTACAACCTTTGTTTGTCCATCAGTCTGTGGATGAAATGTAGAACTAAACTTTAACTCAGTATCCAACTTCTTCCAAAGTGTTTTCCAAAAATAGCTTACAAATTTACTGTCTCGGTCCGAGATGATACTCCTCGGTAATCCATGCAATCTAACAATTTCCTTAAAGAAAAGATCTGCTATGTGTACTGCATCTGATGTTTTCTTACATGGTACGAAATGTGTCATCTTAGAAAATATATCCACAACAACAAATATGGAATCATTACCTCTTGTTGTCCTAGGTAAGCCAAGAACAAAATCCATGTTGATATCACTCCACGGTTTCTAAGGAAAAGTAATAGGTGTATACAAACCAGTATTCTAACTCACTCCCTTTGCAACTTGACAAACTCCACAACTTCTTAAAAATTTCTAAACATCCTTATATACAACTGAGGCCAAAAATACCTCTCCTTGAGAAAACTCAATGTTTTATCAATACCAAAGTGTCCAGCAAATCCACTGCTATGTTTCTCCTTTATCAAATTAGTTCTCATTGAACCTCCTGGTATGCATAACTGAATACCTTTGAACAACATATCTTCCTGAATGAAATAATCTTCATACTTACTTGATTGATTTGAATTAGGTGCTTTGCACACTCTCCACTGCTCTGAAAAATTGGGATCACTTTCATATAAATTCTTCATGTCATCAAAACAAACAACTTTGATTCTCATTTCAGTCAACAAAGATCTCCTTCTACTCAATGCATCAGCAACTCTGTTAGAAACTCCACTCTTATGCTTAATCACAAATATAAAGCTCTGCAAATACTCTACTCATTTCATATGTCTCTGATTCAACTTATTCTGACTCCCCAAATATTGTAAAGCCTTATGATCAGTATACAACACAAATTCATTTGGCATCAAATAACGTCTCCACTTCTTCATAGCTTGTACAATAGCATAGAACTCTTGATCATAGAAAGAATATTTCCTTTTTGCATCATTCAACTTTTCACTAAAGAAAGCAACAGGTTTACCTTCTTGTGTCAACACAGCTCCAATTGCACATCCACTTGCATCACATTCAACTTGAAATACCTTATTGAAATCAGGTAAGGCTAACACAGGTAATTCAACAACCTTCACCTTCAAAACTTCAAAACTCTTATCAGCTCCATGTGTCCATTTGAATTCTCTTTTGTCTCCTCTCATTGTCTCAGTCATAGCATTACAAATAGAACTGAAATTTTTGATAAACTTCCTATAAAATCTTGCCAATCCATGAAATGATCTTACCTCAGTGACATTTTCAAGTGTAGGCCAACTCAGTATAGCTTCAAGCTTCTCACGATCCATCTTCAAACCATCAGTTGAAATCACAAAACCCAAATACACAAGCTTTTCTTTCATGAAGGAACATTTTTTTTTAGATTTATCAGCAACTTTTCTTCTTTCAATCTCTGCAACACTTGCACAAAATGCTCTTCTCTAGTGTTATTGAATATCAAAATATCATCCAAGTATACAATTACACACTTATTCAAGAATTTATTCAGAACTTCCTTCATTAGTCTCATAGATGTGTCCAGTGCATTAGTTAAACCAAAGGGCGTAACCAACCACTCATATAAACATTCCTTTGTCTTGAAAGCAGTCTTCCATTCATCTCCTTCTCTGATTTTGATCTGATGATATCCACTTTTCAAATCAATTTTGGTGAAATACTTTGCTCCACTCAAACAATCCATTATGTCATCCATTCTCGGTATAGGAAACCTATACTTCGCTGTGATCTTGTTAATTGCTCTGGAATCAGTGCACATTCACCATTCTCCATTCTTCTTTGGTGCCAATACAAGAGGTACTACACATGGACTCAAACTTTCTTGGATCAATTGTTCAATAATTCATGAGCTTGTCGGTTAAACTCTTCATTTTCGGTAGGTGTTAACCGATGGGGTGCTTTGTTTGGAAAACTATCTCCATGAATCAGATCCATACAATGACTGATATCTCTCATTGGTGGCAAACCATTAGGTACATTATCTAAAATTAACTCTTTGTACTCAGTGAGCAACTTTCCAACTTCTGCAGGGATGTCATCCTTTGTATTCTTCCTCGGTTTGTTAGGAATCAAAACATAACAGATATTATTTCTTGTCAAATCTTTAACAAACTGTCTACCTTCCATCAAACAAACTTTCACAGATGTACATATCTCACCAACAGATTCTTCAACCAAAGGTAACAAAACTTGCTTCTTATCATCAAACAAAATAGAATACCTATTAAATCTTCCATCATGTATAACATGTCTATCATATTGCCAAGGTCTACCCAACAAAATATGACAACAATCCATAGGCATAATATAACACAACACCTTATCACAGTACTTTCCCATTTTCTGATTCACAAAACATTGTTCACTCGCCATTAATGTATGATCCTCTTTGATCCATGAGATCTGATAGGGCGTCGGATGTTTCATCCTCTCCAACTGCAACTTTGCAACCATTTCCTCAAATGCCAAATTCTCCGAGCTTCCACTTTCAACAATCACCTTCCAAACCTTGTCTGCAACTCTACATCTGGTCTTGAACAAACTTTTCCTGATAGGATCTTGCTTATCCTTCTCACTCCATAGTATCCTTCGGATCATGAAATTTCCTTCCTTCTCAGCTTCATTTGGTGACTCCTCTTGCACCAATGCATTTCTGCTACTACTACCTTTCTTGCTTGCATGTGTACACTTAAAGGATTTATGTCCTTTCTCTCCACAATTGTAACAAGTTACTAGGAACCCTTTTCTACTATAACCACCTCTGGAGTAATTACCTCTTCCTCAGTATGAATTTCCACCTTTCCATTCAGTTTTTCCTTTGTCTTGAGATGTGTCTGAATTTGACTTGTCTGGTTTAGATCTACTATTCTCACCATGGGATCTACCTCTTCCTCTAGGGAATCTACAACCTCTACCTCCTTGTCTTTGTTCATATCTTCTATTCAACCTTTCTTCAGCTTTTAGGACAAATTGGTATGCATCCTCAATGTTGTCCATCTCGACCAAACTGATTTCATCTTGTATAGAACTTCTCAAGCCATTTAGATATCTTGCTACTCTTTCAATTTCATCTTCAACATGTCCAGATCTGATGTCCAATCTATAGAATTCTTCAGTATAGTCTTTTACTGATTTGTCTTTCTGCTTCAAACTTTGCATTCGCCGGATTAGGTTAATCTGATAATCACAAGGTAGAAACTTGTCTTTCAGTTTGTTTACCATCTTATCCCATACCTTGATTTTGTCTTTACCTTTCTTCTTCTGATCCAATTGCAGATGTTCCCACCATAGGGATGGGTGACCTTTCAACTTTGTACTTGCAATCTTCACCTTCTTATCCTCTGTTACATTTTCATATTCAAAATATTTTTCCATCTCAATTATCCAATCTATCAATTCATCATTCATCAGAATCCAATTTTCCACTATACTCAGGAGGATTAAACTGAGGTGTGGATTTCAAACTTGTCAAAGCTCTCAGGAATCGCTCTTCTTCCTGATTCATCACAGGTGCATGTGCAGCTTCACCTTGAACCTCTTCAATTTCATCATCACTAACATCATCAAGATGTCTGCCTCTACGTTGGGCTATCTCAACAGCTTCCAATCTAGCAGCCATTTGTCTAAGCATATCAGCTAGACCTGGATCTGCATTTCCTCTCCCACAAACCCTCTTGAATCCCTCTGCAATTGTAGGTCAAATCAAAATCAGCCACCCTATAAGTGTTCACTTTCACTTCACCTTAGGAGTGTTCACTTTCAAAGTTACATCAACAATAATATCAATTGCACAATATCAATTTCACATAAGATCTAACAATTTAAAGCACAATTTAAAATATCCTCTTAAAATCTACAACAATTCTCCTCTTAGATCTTTTATAATCGCCTTAAAAGATCATCTCCAAATAACAATAATTCTCTTCTTAGTTCTGTTATAACTCCTTAAAATATCTACTACAAATTTGTATTGCAAATTATATAAACTAATCAAATGTGAAACTATTACTGTATTTGTGTTTCTAATTTTTTAAAAGTAGTTGGATTTTATTTTTTATATATAAAAAAATATATTTTAATTGTAAAAAAAATTCAAAAATAGGGTCAATGTGTTAACTTTTATATACGTCCTTTTAGTTTTTCCATTAATTGAAATATCAAGTGCATACAGAAAGCTTTTTTTTATAAATATCTAGTTTTATAAAGGAATGTTTCCTCAAAATATAATTACTTTTACCATAAATAACTTTATCTTTTCAATTATATATCAAATTACATAAACAACTTGCACACTTTTTAAAGAATTCTCTACTATAGTTCATTATGTTTTTTTTTTAAATTAAGCCTTAGTGTTTTTTTTTTCTAATTGTTCTTGTATTGATTATGATAACTTATAAGTTAAAAATATAAGAATAAATTATTAAAATTTTACAATATATTAAAATGCAAGTTTTCAAACCTTATCAAGAAATTTTATAATTTCATCAACATATTTCATGTTGGAAAGATATGAAGTTAAGATAGGTTTTAGTTAAATTTGCTCAAGCAAAGCGGATAGGGTTTATGATGGGCTATCACATTGGCAATTTGAGACTTCCTCTCACCTAAATGACTTCCACCTAAAATTGATGTACGTCAAAATTAAAATTGATACTAACTGGTATGAATTTTTTTCTTTTGTATAAAACTATTTTTGAAGAAAAAAGGTTTATAGTGAAACCCATCCATTATGTTGCATAATTTTTATTGAAATATATTCTTTTTTGCATATTTTTTATACAAACAATTTCATTCAAGAATATTTTAAGCAAAACTAATTCATCTAAAACTATTAAAAGGCTTTATTATAGAGAAGATCCTCACATGACAATTTCATCTTAATGGACATCAGCACAAATTATTTTAGGCACACATGTCTAGATATCAAGACAAGCACAAATTTGATGTCCAAAGAAAGAAAAATCTATTCTGCAAATAAAATTTGAATATTTATATCTGCAATTGAACCTTCAAATATAAAAATGATTCAAATCAATGAGAAGTGATTTTTTTTTAAAAATGAAAAATAACCATGTAACAAAATTTGGAAGACTAACACAACCACACATCGTAATACAAATTATCATGAATTACAATATATTCAACAGCAGCTCAAAAAATCAATATCTTTAATTAATAATGAAGTCAAATAGACATTTAAGAACTTGGTTTATTTTACTATTCCTTCTCAGCTCTTACATATTAAAATCTTCTATGCAGGAACATCTATAAATGTAGGGTAATCTTACATCATTCAAAAATATTTTATTCTAATTTTTAAAAATTTAATACTTGTAGCATGTGCAAAGGTAATTTTAATTTTCTTTTTAGACTAAAAGAGGGGTAAAAATTTATTGAAAGCCAAAGAGAACAAAACAACAAAGAGCTCTAAGGAGCCATATCCTGAACAACAGGTTGATCCAGCTTATGAGATAAATCAGTGGGAAGGAGGCTCTGGTCAACAATATTCCAGCCTTACCCCTGCTCAAAAGCCCATTTAGCTAGGCAGTCAGCAACACCATTCCACTCACGGGGGATATACGTAAAAGTAACAGAGTCAAGAGACCTACATAACTGGAGAATTTGCTTAATAACCAAAGTCAGCTGCCAACAAACATCAGAAAGCTCTTGTCTATTCAGTAAATTCACAATAATTTGTGAATCTGCTTCACAGATAATCCTACGTCATCCATTCAAACAACAATGCTCCACAACCACCAGGATAGCGAGGGCCTCCATGAGATTTTTGGTATGAAATCTTTGTGAAAAGAAAAAAGAAACTGGACATCCCCAAAACTATTGTCCCCAACTCCCCCAATACTAGTAGGACCAACATTCCCCTGAGAGGAGCCATCAGTGTTGATTTTAATAACTCTAGGCAAAGGACGAGTCCAATGCCCCTCGTGATTAACCCGCTGAAAATGATGTCTGGCTCTACTACCATAGCGGTGGGTAGCAGACAGAGGAACCCCACCATGTAGAGAAAAGGAGAGGCGAGCGCAAATATCCACATCTCCAGGATCCAAACCACCCATCCCCTCAAGCTTTGCAAAAACACTCTCATAGAGGGAATGAACAATTTTCCCCCACAAGTGCAGGACTCCAAACTTAACATCCTGAAAGATTCTCCTATTCCTTTCCAGCCATACATGCCAAAGAATTAAGGAAGGGTAAATATCCCAAGCACCATGCAGAGAGGACTTAGAAGGCGAATGCCCCAATCTATCCCAAAACTCAGACAGAGAAGAAACATGCCAGCACAGGCGGCCCCACGCAAACCACCAAAAGTATCAAATATGCTTGACAAAGGAGCATTGAAAGAAGAGGTGTGAAACTGACTCCTCACCATCATAATAAAGCACACATATTGAGGGGCCATGGAAGCCACGCTTACAAAGATTATCCCAAGTGAGGCAACAATTCTGAACCACCAGCCAGAGAAAAAATTGATACTTGGGCCAAGAGAGAGAGTTACACACTTGCTTCCACCAATGCACCTCAACATCGCCAAACAACAACCTAGTAAGCTCAAAGTAACCTGAAGAGACAGAATACTTACCAGAAGAAGCATCACCCTAAGCCAGAACATTAGGTTCCTGCCAAGAGCTGCAATCCCTAGAAGCAAGAATCTGAGAAAGCTCCATCTAATCCCGCGTTGAGCCCCCTAGCGGCCAATCAGAAGAATTCTTCCATCTATAACCAACAACGAGGCCCAGATTGCAGGTCTCCTTGTAATGAGCCACCTTATCCCAGCCAGCAAGAAGGAAAGAATCACAGAGAGCTTGCAGGTGCAGATGAGAGATCAGAAGAGCAGGATTGTCATTCCAAGAATCACTCCAGAACAGAGCCTCAGATCCTCTATTACAAATCCAGAAAAGGCGACGCTTCACTAAGTGCACACCTTTCTTGAGGGTAGTCCATACCATAGAACCGTAACCCTCCAAAGGAAACCTAGGGATATTAGAAGGATCAACTCCAAGGAGATACTTATGCAACAAGATGCGGGCCCAAAGCTGAGACTGGCAGGAGCACCAACGCCAATAAAGTTTGGCAGCAAGAGCTTGGCCACTCAAGATAGCAAAACGAAGACCCAAGCCTCCCTCCTTCTTGGGCCTACATACAGTATCCCAATTAATAAGGCTCTATTTAGAATTTTGCAGGTTCCCGCTCCACAAAAACTGCCGAGAAAGGGCATCAAATGCCTTTAAAAAGTAAACAGGGGGTGCCTAAACCGTGCTTCTATAAGTAGGAAGAGAGTGAATCACAGATTGAAGGAGAGTCACCCTTCCATCCGTACAGAGCCATCTATGAGTCCAATGATTAACCTTATGTCGCAACTTATCAAGAAGGTTCTGCCAAAAGAGCCTGGGTTGTCTTCCCACCACAACAGGGATGCCCAGGTAAGTCAGAGGGAGAGAATGAATCTAAAATCAGTGGATATCAGCAATCCTCTACTGGATAGGCCCAGGAGTATTGAAGAAATAAATGGACGACTTATGGTCATTGATTTGCTGGTTGAAAGCAGCCAAATAAGTATCCAAGGTGATCCTAAAAGCTTCAGCTTCCCGAATCTGAGATCTACCTCCAAGAGCAGTATCATCCACAAACTGGAGATGAGAAAGATTGGGCAAACTGTTTCCCCATCGCCAGCCATGTATCACATTTTGGGAAACTTGAGATTTAATAAATCTACCAGGGCCCTCCGCCATAATAATAAACAGGTACGGAGAAAGAGGATCCCCTTGTCGAAGACCCCGAGAGGCCCTAAATAACTCAAAGGGTTCACCATTGAGAAGCACCGAGAAGGAGGGAGAAGTAACACAGCTCAGAATCCAGCTCACCCATTCCAAACTGAAGCCAAAAGCAAGAAGAGTTTTCCATAAAAAACCGCATTTAACTCTATCATAGGCCTTAGCCATATCCAGCTTGATGAACATAGAACGCTCTTTAGAGACAGAGATAGAGTGGATGGCTTCAGAGGCAATAACCACTCTATCAAGGGTTTGTTTCCTAGCAACGAAACCTCCTTGCTTCTTAGAGATAATCAGGGGAAGCCAAACTTTAAGTCTTTCATCAATTAACTTAGTAATGAATTTATAGACCACATTACAAAGAAAAATAGGCCGGAAGAAATCAATTTGATTAGCCCCTTCTTTTTTTGGAATAAGAACAAGGAAAGTAGCAATCAAATCTCTGAGCATCTGTTTGTTAGAAAAAGATTCTTGAACCACAGCTAAAAGGTCCTGATTAATAATATCCCAAAATTCCTGAAAAAAATCAACCGGGAACCCATCGGGCCCAGGAGCCTTTCCCTTCCTCATGCTGAAGACCACATCCTCTAATTCCGACAGGGAGATCAGCCTCATAAGAGAATCATTCATCTCAGTGGTCACAAGAGAGGGAATACAAGACAAGATAGTATTCTCCTCAATATCAGCAGGAGGAGAATCATCAGAGAAAAGAGCAGAGTAGAACAAAATAGGTTCCCTGGACACAGAGTGTGCGGAAGTGAAGTGGAGACCATCATCATTAACAACAGAAGAAATGCAACTCTAATTTTGGCGGCCGTGCACAAATTTATGAAAGAAAGCAGCTGAAACTAATCAATCTGAGCCTTCTGCTTCCAATAAATTTCCTCTCTGAGATCCCACTTAGCTAAGTCTGTGGAAGACTGGGATTCCTCTCTCCGAAGAGCTTCCGAGAAGCCAAGATCACGGATCTGCCTGGTAATGACTGCTATAAGATCTTGAGCCCTCTTCTTCATGGTGTGAAGATTACCAAAGCAAGTCATGTTCCAAGTTTTCAGCTTTCTTTTGACATACTGAAGTTTTTTAGAAAAAGAGAACATAGCAGTGCCATAAGCTGGGCCGCCATCTCTCCACTAGCGGACCATGAAATCATGAAGAGAAGAGTCCCGAAGCCACATTAACTGAAACTTAAAAGGGGGATTCTTGGGAATAGAAACACAACTAGCAGAGAGCTTGATAGGCCAGTGATCAAAACCCCTCCAATCCATAATTTCAGAAGAGAGAGAGATTACCACTATTCCAATAGCAAGAAATCAGAAATCTAACTAGACGTTCTGAAATGGCATCATCCCCAACCCTTCTATTATTCCACGTAAAGAGCCCATTACATGGTTGGACATCAGAAAGATGTAGGAAATCCATATTCTCACCAAGAAGTTCAGAAGAGGGCCCCAAACGAGCAAGACCTTATTTTTCCTCCAGGAACACAACAGAATTGAAGTCCCCACGTAAAATCCAAGGCAAGAAAGGATGACAACTTCGAACATACCGAATATGCGCCCAGAGCCTTATCTTTCGAGGGAGATCAACATAAGCATACACGTTAGTGACCATAATCTACTCCCTCGTCTCTAGGCAAGAGGCAACTATAGAAATAGAAGAATGACAAGATAGCCACCAAAAAGGGGTAATTTTCCTGGGGTCCCAACAAATAGCCGAGCCACCAGAGCTCCCCTGGGAACCAATACATTGACATTGACCAAAATACCAAAATACTTGGAGAACAACTGACCATGGAATCCACTGAAAGTTTAGTCTCATGAATACAAAGGATATCCAAGGAATTCTCCGCCACCAACTCATGAATAGATTTTTGTCTGGGGATGCTAGTCAACCCCCTTACATTCCATGAGAGAATGATCATTGAGTAGAGTGGGGAAAATGTGCATCCATGGGTTTGACAGCCCCCGACTCTACCAATAAATCCCCTATAAGCTGAATTTTCTCTTGATCCCTTTTGCGGCCACTTTTTGAAGGAGTAACAAAAGAGACTTTCTTAAACATTCTTTGCATCAAACCGAATGCAAGAGAAGATCATTTTCCTTTCCCAGATGCAAACACATCTTTAACCAAATCTGCTGGGAGAATGTCATTGTCTTTTGGTACCAGGGGAAACCACCAGGGCACCACATTCTGGTCCAATAGGCATTTCACATGTCTGCTGGACAACATTCACCTAGTGCAAAAGAGAAGCATCTCTGATAGGAGTCCCCTTATCTGCAACTGCTGCATCAGACATAATACATGGAGGAATACCTTCCTCTAAGGCCATATTATCTAGCACCTCAAATCGGTTAAAACCTGCCTCTGCTTGCCTATCTAAGAAGGGTCTCTTCTGTCCTCTCCCCTTAGCTCGGCTCCGAGCAGGAATGAAGCCATCCTTGTCAGGAACTGTAGCATTAACCTGGGCTTTTCCCTTATTTGCAGAATTCATCTGAGCTTTCCCTTTTCCTACAAAGTCAGACTGAGCCTTTCCTTTTCCTGCATGTTCAGTCTGAGCTTTCTCTTTGCCATCATTATCCATCTTAAGGTCTGAGGAGGAAGAAGATCCCCTAGGGCCTCAACTGGGCTATTTAGAAGCCTGAGGGCACATACGTTGCAAACAGCCATATTCATGGCATATTCGGCAACGGAAAGGTAAAGACTCATAGTCTAACTGTTGTACCCAGGATGATGAGCCAAGACGAATCTCCAAAGAATCTGGCAATGGGTTATTCAAATCAATTTCAACACAAATGCGGGAAAAAGAAATAACCTTTTTGTCGAGGGATTGATGTGCGGTAGCAGTAGGCGTCCCCAGCAAAGCAGCTATCTGGCGCAGGATGTCCTCTCTCCAAAACTCAAGAGGTAGGCGTAGAAGGTGAACCCACACAAGAACCCTTGAAGGGAGATCCTCCGTAGAATTGAAACCCGTATGCCAAGGTTGGAGAAACAGTCCGACTCGGTTGTAAAAATATAGGCCTCCCTCAAATACGCAATCCCAATCAGACATGCAAGAGAATACCACCATGAAGTAGCTATTCCCTGCCAACATAATGTCCATATCGCCTTCTATTTGCCACGAGCGACGGATCCACGCTTCAAGAGCAGACAAAGAGATTTGGATCCCAAGATTCTTGCAGATCAAAACATGCTTAGTCCAGTACTCAACATCTTCCAAAACTCCCTCCCGAGGAATGACCAGAACAGGGTGATCTTGACTACGAGGTAAACACCCATTAACCTTTTTTAACTTCGAGCTCTCCCCAACAAAATTTGACGCCTGCGGTTGCGAACTAATCCCAGAAGAAGATTCGTGAGAAGCCATAACCCCAGCAATCGTCAAAGTATTGACAGTCCCACATGCAGGCATTGGAGCAGGTGCCAATGCACAGAACACAAAGCAAAGAGAGCCCTAGCAGACGCGGATTCCCAACAGACCACAGAACTACCCAAACAGTAGCACCAAGGGAGAGAAAGAAGAAAAATAAAACACCCAAGCACAGGCATGAGACAGAGACGACGCTCTATAAAACCCCACCCTTGCAGATAGCAGCAGCCACTCCCACATGAACGCAATAGCCAGAAACACTCGAACCAAACAGAACACCTCGTACAAAAAAAACACCCAAACAACAGAACGTTCGCACCCACACCCACGAAGGCAGGAAAGAAACAAAGGGAGGCTAGGGAACAACGACCCTAGCGCGACCAGGAGCGGAATGCAGTGCTGAAGGCATCCGTTTTGCTGCTCGTGGAGATCCGGTAATTTTAATTTTCAAACAATAGATATATTTTTCTATTATTTGTTATACATAAAATTAACTGTAGACACCCTAAAATGGATAGACTTGCGACTTTACATTAAAAAAACTAATTTTCATCTATTAATTAATAGTTTTTAATCATTAATTAATCATCTATTTATTTTAAATTTATTCCCCAAATCATTTTAATCATTTCCCCAAAATTAATTAAATAATTAATTTTTCTTAATTAAATAACCTTTATTAATTAATTAAAGTTAATTTCCTAAAGTTTAAATTTAAATATTTGAACTTATTAATTAATTCTTCTAATTAGATTAATTTCATTAAATTAATTTAATTTCACTCAATAATTAAATTCTAAATCAAAAAGAATTCAATTATCTCACATGTTGAATACTTTAATTACAAAAATGAATTAAATATTCAATCAATTCCTTTCTTTAGTTCAAAAAAGAGAACTCTTCATCAGATGTTTGATTGCATAAATTCCTCCACCTACCTCTTCAGTTCAAAAAGGTAAACTCCAAATTACCTCTTCAGTTCAAATGGTAACTCATAATCAGTTGTTTAGTTATCTAAACTTTATCTCCTCTCTCCAAGTTGAAGAGGTGGAGTTTACTGATTGCTTCTCTAGTTCCCTTTAATCTCAACCGTTCATCCTCTAATCTTTGGGGTTGATCTCAACCGTTCATATCATTTCCATAATCTATATAATCAACCCTTCACAACCGTTTGAAGGATCCAAGATTTCACGCTTTTGTGCACCCTTACTCTACATGATTCTTGCAAGAAGCATTCAAAGCATTCTTGTGATCATAATCGATATCATTTTCTCAACACTCCCAAATCATAGACACTACCAATACTAATACTAAACACCATACACACCACCGTTTCAAAAGGAGTAGAGAAGCAATAGAAGCCTCGAGCTTTGTTGGTTTGCATTCGTTTGTATTCCTCCTTGATTGCTTGTTATTTTATTGTCCGTGGATTTGTTCTTAGTATTTTCGATTGCTTACCCACATTGCAAATTAGTGCTACTAACCCCTTGTTAATTCGAGTGTAGAACGGGAATTAATCTACACATTTTGGTGAACCTGACGTGAATCAAATAGCCTGAGAATCGGTTGAAGATGACAAACAGAATTTTCTAGCCTCGGCCATACGGCCACAAATTCTCCTTTTTGTTAAATTTTTATAACATTGTAATTTTGCAATTGTTGATACTTTGCTGCAATTGACAAAAATTTGCCACAATCCACCGGTTTAATGCCACAATCGATTTGTGGGTTTCACAATCATTTCTGTCATTTTTAAATTCTTTGTTTCTAGTATTGTGCCACAATTGACCGATCTGTTTCGCAATCGTGAGCATATTGCCGCAACTGAGAGTATATTGCCGCAATTAACAGAACTTTACCACAATTGCCAACAGTTTACCGCAATCGATAGAAGATTTTCGCAATCAACAGAATCATTTCACATTTGCTTCAAATTCACTATTTTTTGCTAAAATCTAACTTTTTCTCGGTTTTTGTGCAGGACTAAACAAAACACCAAGGGCAGAGAAAAGTGAGCTACTGTGAATATTAAGAATTTTGAAATCATTTCTCGATTACATACGTTTCGATTGCAAAGTTTTTGGTACTAACTTGTCATTTCAGCTTGTGGCGTGGAAACAGATCTAACAAAGCAACCTAGAATTCACTCATTTGTGTTTTTAGTGCTTAAAAAGAACACTGCATGCAAACATCACAAATCTCACTTTTCTAATTTTGTGCTTAAAATTGAC
The DNA here is from genome assembly GCA_018584345.1 of Thuja plicata. NCBI lineage: Eukaryota > Viridiplantae > Streptophyta > Pinopsida > Cupressales > Cupressaceae > Thuja > Thuja plicata. The sequence continues at coordinate 426,014 of MU223992.1, read as the reverse complement.
ATCCTGGTTAAAAATTGAACAAAGGATAAAAATCTTTCAATTTGGTGTTTTTAAAATCGAACAAGCAAATCATCATCTACTTTGGGCTTAAAATTGAACACGCATGCTTGTATGGGTGATTAGCTTAGTTCACACTTGAAATTCTGGTGTTCAAATCGATTAACCTTGTCTCTTGAGTTTTTGGTGCACTTGCACGAATATGTTAGATTAAAAACCTTTATACTTTTTTAGAAAGGCCTGTCTGGGGAATGCGCGTCTTCCTCGGAGAACGACCTTAAACCGGTAATCCTTCCGATCGGTATATAAACAAGACTCGAGTCAAAGCTTCATTTTATATCTAGCCAAGCTCGGGTGAGGTGTGATGATGATAGTCTGGATTGGGTGAATATCCCCTAGTAGCCAGCATGATCAACTAGGCTCTTAAGTGAGTCACATGGGTACAAACTGATTTGATAGTCTCCATGGACCCTACTACAACCCTGTTAAATAGAGACCTACCTATTTCACCTCCGAATAAGTACCTTATTATAGTGTAAGGGGTTGCAGAATTACCCCCAAGATCCCCAACATATGTGTTCTAGGATATTGTGTTAGTAAAAGATATCTTCACTAGCACGGAAACAATATCTGGCAAGGGCAAAAACATGGAAACCTACGTCGTGGACCTTCGTGCCGTAGTAGTGTGACGATTTTTTTGTGAGCCAACTAACATGCAAGCATTGGACCTATAATATTGTATCTTGCAACCAAATTTGACCTAGATTAATCTGTTTGTCTTTGTTTCAACCCTGTGTTTAAAGCTAGAAAACACTGTCTTTTGTGCTTTTTATGTGATCAGTTTCCAAAAATGGAAAACCAACATCAAAAATTGTCAAACAAGTCAAACGTGTTCAAAGTCTAGGTCGTCATCAACAAATTTGTTCCACAATCAAACCCTTGATCTAGAAAATCACTTTTTATCAGACAGATTCACCAAATTGAGGTCATTTTTCAAACTGCCTCATTTTGCCGCAATTGCCCGCATTTTTACCGCAATCAAGCTCTTTATTGCCACAATCGATCCTTTTATTGCCCAATCACTAAGCATTTACCGCATTTGACCTAGCATTCCGCTGGAATCGGTGGAAGTTTGTCGTAATTGACCTATCAACCTGTGCATTTATTCTATTAGCAAATTTGGATTCCTCTCCCAGCACTTTGAAATTTTGTGAGTCTAAAAACCTTGGAAAGATTCCCCATCTCCTGTGAAAGATTAGTGTACACATCCCAGGAAATAAACAAAGAATATTGTGTGAACCTCGAAACATTAAAGATCACCCCTCTTTGAAAGTTTGGCTATTGTTTAAACATTGTTAGTTCAAAAATGCAGACTAGATTATCTTGATCCCGTTATGTCAACTTCGTCAATCTCTATCAGCGACTTTGTCTCATCTAAGGCAACAGTCAGAATCAATATCTTACATCACCAGAATCTTTGATATCAAGAGATGTCAAAATCTATGCCTAGAATTACCCTTGTCAAACATAACTCAGACTCTCCTTGAGAGGTTATCCTTTTTTGTTTGCTTTATATCACTTATTTTCGTTTAAAAACCTAGATAATACCATGTCTTTCACACCCTATAGAGGACCTTACACTAGGTCGAAGGCTAGAACACAACCCGATGAATCCTATGTTAACCAATTTCCCCCATGGGAAAAAGAGCGAGAGGATGACCCATTCAGAAACACTAGTCTTGCTCTTTACATTGAGAATATGCATCCTATTGGTCCCCATAGACCAATAATGTTCCAAGATGTCACAGACGAGGAGCTCGAAGACATAGAGCAAGATGCCTATTCTGCACAAGTAGTCGATGTTGTTGTAGAGAGAAACCCAAAAGATTCCTATCCTTGTTAATTAAGAAGGGAGTCAAACTCCCGGCTGAATTTAATGTGTCAACAATATGGCCTTAGAACCCTCTAGCAGGTCCTAGCACAACTCGACCCTCTCAAACGAATCTTGTGATATCCCAGATTTTGTCTTTTCCATTATCAACGACAATAACATCAGCGCAAACTGTGTCAAACCAAACTAGCTCAACAAATCACGCTAGCACATCATCTATACAAAGCATGACAAGCTCCCAACTGAGTGCACCCCTGGTCACTAGTTTATCTCAAGCATCGACCTCATGACCTTTTACATCAAGCACTCATGCTATGTTATCAATTTTGCAAACAAGCAGCAACCCATTTGTGACTGCTTAGACACTGCAGTCTATCCTTGCTAGCTTTGGGCTCAATACCTTGCTCCCAGAGGGATCAATCTTTGTGGGTCTGACATTCAGTCAACGTCCACCCAAAGCTACACCTTTATTCCTATAGGGATCCCAACAATGACAACAACAAGAACAACCCCAACAAAAACAACACAACAACAACAATAATCTTGGACCAATTACATTCCCCAGTATCAGAATCACACACTAGAAACCAATATCGAATCCCAAGGACTAGATCATATGTCCCAACACAAGGAACACAGAGGCGAAGCCTTATACCCACTACGGTACATAGATTCAATGTCGCAAACGTTCCTCAATTTTAGACAAACATGCTGATACAACAAGTACAAAGTCTACAAACCCAAATGATGGACATGCAAAATCAAGGGCAAACCAAGTCCTACACAATAGAGGATTTGCACCCATACCCATTTGATCACTCATTGCACATATCTATGTTTCCCACTCACTTCTCGGTGCCCAAATTTGACCAATACAGAGGCAGTACCAACCCTGTAGAGCATATCAGAGAGTTCATTTCTAGCTTCATTGAGGTTGCACATGACGAAACTTACCTAATGCCACTGTTTCCATAGAGTCTAGCCGGACCAGCAATGGAATGGTTCTTACACCTACCACATGACATTCAATATTGGGGAGAATTGGCTGAAAATTTTAAAAATTTTATTGCTCACTTCCATCATAATATCAAACGCAAGGTCAACATCAAGGACCTCTGCGACATTAGGCAAAGAGATAGAGAATCCTTTGTTAAATTCTTACAAAGGTGGAGGAACACTGCAAACATAATAACGTATGATGTGCCCGAAAAAGACCTCATAGTCATTTTGGTTGAGAATCTGATCCTAGATATGTCATTTACCACAGAATTTTGGCTCGCTCCAAACTTTAAGCAACTCATCAAGCGAGGAGTTTGATGTGAGCAAAACCTGGTAAAGAGAGGTATCCTTGCAGACCCTACCCAAATGAATACAAACAAAAATGCAATGGATAAAGCCAAATAGTGGAACAAGAACAAGAATGTCACCAATCATGGTGGCATTGACGTAAAAACAATCAACTATGCTCAACCCAAAGTTTCACTACAAGGAGCACCCATGATAAATGAAAAACCCATGGTGAACACGCAACAAGTGAAAACTGAAATCCAACCACCCCCTGTTCAAGTAGCAGCTATATCCAAAAACTAATCCAATGCACAATTCCTACAAATGTTTCCGTTTCCTAAAGGAGACTACGCACCATTAGGAGAGTCGATAGAATCAGCATTGAAAAAGATGATTTAAACCAATACTATCACTCTGCCCAAAATCAAAGAATACGAACATGGTGCTGTGAAACCCAAGTGGTGGAATGATAACGAATTTTGTGAAAATCATCAGGTAAAAAGACAAAAGACACCCAATCGCTACCGATTGAAGAATGTCATACAAGGTCTAATCGACATAGGGGTTATCAATGTCACAAATGCCCAATCAAAGGGTACAACCGATCACATAATCTTCAATGATACATTCCATGACCATAACAAAGGGAAAGCCTCTGCGTTTGGTGGACAGTCTAAACAAGTGAATTACACCTTTGCTAACTCTGATAGCACTATGAATTACATTAATCCTTCAGATAGTCATGTTGCTACAATTACTCACAGAGATCCAAATGCCAAATGCATTGTCACAATGTGTTATTCTAAAATTGTCTTGCAAGGAGTGCCTTCCACTTCAACTACACCAGCTAATCTTCCAACAGCCTCTGATCCACAAACCAGTCTAGTGGATCAGCTAAAGCGCACACCTGCCCAGATCTCCATGTTCGACCTCTTGCGCATATCCCCACAGTATAAGCAAGCTCTGGATCAAGCCCTTCAAAATGTAGTTGTCTCACGTGACAAAACTCCAAAGAATTTCCAAACCATGGTAAATTACATTGCTTCCAAGAAGCACGCTACCTTTACAGACCATTATGTGCCACGGCACAAGCCTCTGCATAATGATCACCTGCATCTTCTTATCAAAGTTCACAAACACACAATCTGAAGAGTCCTGATTGATGGTGGGGCGGGGTTAAACATATGTACTCTGAAAGTAATAAAAACCTTGGGCTATTTTGAATCTAGCATTGATGTCACCAGGAGGATAAATATTAGAGCATATGACGAGGAGGAAAGATCATCAAAAGGTATCCTCATGCTACTTGTTAGGATAGGCCCAGTCATAAAGAACACGTCGTTTCAAATCCTAGACCTTGATTTGGGATATAACATGTTACTGGGAAGGCTGTGGATCCATGAGATGCAAGTTGTCCCCCCAACTTATCACCAGTGCATCGAATTCCCATACCAAGGGGAAAATATAATCATTGAAGGAAATCCAAACTGATTACAATACTGCAACACCATAAGAACCAATACAGATAATCAAGTGCCTTCAAATCCGGAAGCAAGCATTCCTTCCGCCTCTGATTATATTCGCAAAGACATACCAAGAAAAGCAGGGAAGATATCAATCACAGACAAAGGATTTGGTGAGTATAGCTATGAGGAACCTTTTACCAGTACTAACATGCCTCAAAATCCCAGACCATATGGTATGCCCCAACTAGTGTCAACACCTGAAACTACGGAACCAGTTCTATTCAAATGCCCACCAACCACATTTGTCAAGTGGAGGGACATAGTTGAAGAGAACCCTTTTGATTTGGATATCAACACTTGGTTGTATAAAGACCCAAAAGAAACACCTCAAGCATAGATACCTTTGTCAAAATATGGCTATGATGGTACATAAAAATGGATATTATGCAGCAAAAAATTGGATATGATGGTACGACTGGTCTTGGGGCAAGACAACAGGGCTTAATGGAACTGTCTTTACCACCAACCCAGAGAAAAAAAACAAGGTTAGGCTATGGACAAAACATAACCAGTACTACCATCCGAGATACATCCATAGACCAAGAGCAAATTCTAAAATTAAACCGAGGGCAAAATCCGGAACAAGCCCTAATTAGCAATATACTCAAGTCGTTATTGCCATCGGATGTGGAAACCTCTTATTCCCAATTGAAACTTAATAAAACTATCCAGGACAATGCGGAAAGTGAGACATCTAATGAGCATTCTATCATGACCAATTCCCACGAGTACAAGTCGTTATCCCTCCATAATTCAGAGCCAACCATCCTAGACTATTCCCCTCGGTCAGTTAGTACTATACACCTTGAATATATGTTTCACCAAATGACCATAGAAGACCAACCGTGTATCGATAATAATTCCTTAAGTGGTCCATCCACATCCCATTCCCAGTTTGTTGGAACTATCACCGCAATCCCGTTTACCCAAGCAAAGTCATACCCCCATGAGGACCTTTGTCTAGTCTACCCAGAACTGATAGAATAAGACCAACAAGGACAACCTGACATATATCTTTTTGAGAATGATGAATCCATCACAAAATTCATGGGACTCCGAGAAGGCATGTCATCAGGGGACCACAAAGCAGGCTTCTCTATTGACCTGGACAGAGCAGCCTATTTTGGGGAGGAAGCTGTTCTTTCCAGTCAAAAAAGCAAAATAAAAAGAAAAAAAGTACAAACACTAAGTGAAAACCGCAAGGCCCTTTCTGATCATAAAAAAAAAAAGAGAAAGAAAAAATAAAGGACGTATCTTCTCATGAAAACCTCTCTGAGGCACCAAAGGATGGAAAGCTGGAACTCCTCCCCTTGACAGAAGAAAAGTCAGCGTTACTACCAGAAGAAATAGAAGAAGTCAATATAGGGGATACAAAGGACCCTAAAAATATCTATTTGGCTAAGTCTCTTACAACAGGGGAAAGAGAACAATTCATTAGTTCTTCAAGGAAAGACAAGTCAAATTTGCGTGGTCCTATTCAGACATGCCAGGTTTGGATCCATAGTTAGTGCTACATCATCTACCATTGCTACCAAATGAAAAACCTGTCAAGCAAAGATTAAGAAAGATGCATCCGCACATTGCTTTACTTATCAAAGCAGAATTGAAGAAACTCCTAAATGCGGGATTCATAAGACCAATTCCATATGTGGATTGGATATCTAATCTACTACCAATAACCAAACACAATAGTCAAATCCATATATGTACAAATTTCAGAGATTTGAACAAAGCTTGTCCCAAGGACGACTTTCCTCTACCAAACATTGACATGATAGTTGACCTAACAACAGGCCACCAAATGTTATCACTTACGGACAGCTTCTCTGATATAACCAAATTAGGATTGCACCAGAGGACCAACACAAGATAGCATTCACATGTGCCTGGGGCACTTACTGCTGGAATGTAATGCCATTTGGTCTAAAAAATGCAGGAGCAACTTATCAAAGGGCAATGACAACGATCTTCCACGATCTAATTCATAAAACAATGGTAGACAATGTCGATGACATACCAGCCAAATCAATGCTCAAGGAAGCTCACCTACAAGTGTTGGGACCAATATTTGATTGAATGCAGGAGTACAAGGTCTGACTAAATCTAAAGAAGTGTGCATTCGGGGTTACGGCTTGAAAGCTTCTGGGATTCATTGTATGACATAGAGGCATCGAAGTAGACCTTGAAAAGGTCAAGGAAATCCTTGACATGCCACCACCAACCAATTTGAGGCAACTACGGGGTCTACAAGGATGACTTCAATCTATCAGGCGATTCATTTCCCAACTAGCAGACAAGTGTCACCTATTCCAGCACCTATTGCATAAAGATGTGACCTTTATACGGACAGAGTAATGTGAGAAAACATTTCAAATATTCAAGGATTAGCTATTGAAGTCTCCTATATTGGTACCACCCATTCAAGGCAGGCCACTCCTCTTATATATCTTAGCAATTGAGTCAGCACTAGGAGCTCTTTGGCCACAATACGATGACAAGGGCAAAGAAAGGGCCATTTACTACCTCAGCAGAACTTTAGTGGGCTACGAGATAAATTAATAAATAATTGAAAAGTCTTGTCTCGTAGTTGTCTTTGCTTCCCAGAAGTTACGATATTACATGTTGAGTCATCAAAGAAAGCTAATAGCACACATTGATCCATTAAAGTACTTATTGAGTAAAGAAGCACTAACAGGTCGACTCGCCAAATGGGTGATGATCTTAAGTGAATTTTATTTAGAGTGCGTGGATCGAAAGGCTATCAAAGGACAAGTAATTGTGGACCAACTAGTAGAGGCACCAATATAAGATCATCAGCCTATAGTGTCCGAATTTCCAGATGAATCCATTCTCACAGTACAACCAGCAATAGAGGTTTGGAAACTATTCTTTGATGGGTCATACACAAACAATGGCGCGGGAGCACGGATAGTACTCATTACTACAAATAATGATGCAATTCCTAAGTCTTTCCGACTTAACTTTCCCTACACGAATAACATAGAAAAGTATGAATCTCTAGTCATCGGATTGAAGAAAATTATACAATGGAGGATAAAGAACCTAAAAGTCTATGGTGATTCCCAATTGGTCATCAGCCAAGTAAACAATGACTACATGACAAAAGACAAGAAACTGCTCCCATATAGAGAGTTGATGGACAAGTTGCGAGCTTGTTTTCATTTCATTGTATTTAAACAGGTTCCAAGAGTTCAAAACAAACTAGAGGATGTGATGGCTACAATACCATCCATGATTGACATGCCAGGTAACGAGACCCGATTCTATTTTTTCGTAGAGCAATTAATGATATTGGCATATCAAGCTCCAATCACAGAGTCAACATGCATCCTTGTTGGTCTTGAGTCCCACTGGTACCATGACGTATACAATTACCTCCAAAACAGTATCCTACCACCCAACCTATCTAGGAACCAAAAGAAGTCCCTCATCTGCCAAGCCTCTAGGTACACCCTTCTCACTGGTACTCTATATAGAAGAAGTCTAGATGGAACACTTATACAATGTCTCACTTTCACAGAATCTCACAGATCCTTGTACGAGGTACATGTGGGAATTCGTGGGGCCCGCGTAGGTATCAATAGATTGGCCAAGAAGATCATCAAAATGGGATACTACTTGCCCACAGTAGAGACAGATGCTAAGAAATATGTCCAAATGTGCCGACAATGTCAGATTCATGGAGATCTCATCGATGCACCAACCCAAGAACTCAATCTCATGACTTCACCATGGCCATTTTCTAAATGGGGATTTGACTTAGTGGGTAAGATTACACCAACCTCTTCTTATGGTCACAAGTACATCATTGCAGTAATGGAGTACTTTACCAAATGGGTGCAAGCAATTCTTCTCACATACATCACTGGTAAGCAAATCTCTATGTTCATACTAAACAACATCATCGGTTGATATGGAATCCATCAAACCATACTCATAGATAACAGTACACCTTTTCAAAATCAAGATGTTGAAGACCTTTTCGATAAATTCCACATAAAGCAAGCTTTCTCTTCGTTCTACTATCGCCTAGGGAATGGGCAAGCAGAGGCCACCAACAAAACTATCCTGAAGATCTTAAACAAAACAGTCAATGAATCAAGGTGAAATTGGTATTTGCAGCTCAGTCCCGTACTATGGGCATATAGAACAAGTGTGAGAACCCCTATAGGAGCAAATTTCATTTTCACTAGTATATGGATCAGAGGCAGTCCTACCCGTCGAAGTTAAAATCCCATCCCTAAAAATCTCAATGAAGAACATCCTTACAGATGAAGACTACAGAATAGCAAGACTCAATCAACTAGAACTGTTGGATGAGAGAAGACAGAATGCACTAAATCACTTACAAGACTATCAAAATTGCCTTAGAAGAAACTATCACAGGTAGGTCAGACCACGAACCTTTGAAGTAAGAGATCTCGTCCTCATGGAGAATCAAAAGAACCAAGCAGAAAAGGTTAAACTAGGAAAGTTCGAGCCTAATTGGCTAGGACCCTATGTCATCATAATATCATACAATAGTGGGGCATATCAACTGGCAACTAAAGAAGAAGATCAACTACCTAGTCACATCAATAGCATGCACCTCAAGAGGTTTTACGCTTGAGGTCTCAACAACAAAAGGCATATATCTAAAATACAAAAAATACAAAAAAATCAAAAAATATAAAAGGTTACCTTGGTGAAAGCCTGGCAAACAGGTGCCTTAGCGACAACAAAAAAATTAAAAAAAGAGAAAAGTAAAAAGACACAAAATCGCTCTCTTAGTGAAAACCTGACAAACATGCACTATTGGGCAAGTACCTTGGTGAAAACCTGGTAAACAGGCGCCAAGTGTTGAAATCCCGCTTCACCATCAATGAGCTCTAAAAGACTAAAGCTTGTGCTCCACGCAAACAAGATTGAGTACCCTAAGCTATCTACAAAAGCACAATCCCCTTTTCAGACATCACACTTATCCATGGTTTGTACAAAAAGTAAAAAGACACAAAATCGCTCTCTTAGTGAAAACCTGACAAACAGGCACTATCGGGCAAGTACCTTGGTGAAAACCTGGTAAACAGGCGCCAAGTGTTGAAATCCCGCTTCGCCATCAATGAGCTCTAAAAGACTAAAGCTTGTGCTCCACGCAAACAAGATTGAGCACCCTAAGCTATCTACAAAAGCACAATCCCCTTTTCAGACATCACACTTATTCATGGTTTGTACTGGTCCACCAGACTAGGGGAAATCCTAGAAGTCCTAAAAAAATCCCTAAAAATCTTCAAGTCATTAAAAATCCTAAAAATAGCAAAATGTCCTGAAAAAATCAATCTTCATCAAAAAAACCAAATATTGCAAAATCTCAACCAATAAAACTTCAATGTTATCTACAAGCGAAAGACGATCAAACAATCAATCAAATGTCAAAACCATGAGCTTTGCAAATAGGCAATGGACTCATATGACTCAGCTTTATTAGCAATCCAATCTGTCAAACAACCAATCATTCAATCAATCATCAAATCAAACTATCAATTGTCATACACAATGACAGATATACTCAATACCAGAAAGATAAGTCTTATATGAGTCATCCATTATTGAAACCAGACACAATCCAACATCAAATTAAGAAAAATCAAGGAACACTACACTGTTGACTAGGTCATTCATGTCAGTCAATTATCAATTTATCTTTTGTGATTATGTTATTATGCTACACAAGGATACCACCGAGTGATGAGAGTAGCTATGATGGATCATGATCTTGTTTTCTTTGATTGTTGTTTGTGGAATGTTTCAATTCAATTTTGGGGCAATGATGATTCACGATAAATACGATAGAAGCTGTCACATATCTGGCAGCCATGCAGTTCCAGGATCTGAGCTTAACCCTGGAAAAGAATTGGACAATCCTAATCTGTTATCTACTTTTTTCTACCAATAAAATCATAGAGGTATTCAGATGGTCTATATCTGGGTGTATTGGACTCTCTATCTTGGTTTTTTATTTCGGATTAATCAAAGCTCATAGCAATATCTAAATGGTCAATATCTGTGTGCATTCGGTTCTCTTTCTTTTAAAAATCAGAGATCATAGCAATATCCAGATGGTCAATACCTGGCTGCATTTGGTTCTCTTTCTATTCAATTCCTCTACTTGTGGTTATCAGAGATCCTAGCGGTATTCAGATGGTCAATATTTGGGTGTAGTTAAGTCTCTTCCTTTTCATGATAAGGTGCAATAATGAATAAAATTGGAAAAAATGACAGCGACTTGGTTTCATCACTCCGTCTTTCATTCAGTCCCTTCCTATCACAACCAATTTCTCACTAAGTTTCTTCTAACTAACACCTGCATTTAGTCAAACACATTGTCCAGTTTTAGGTTTGCTTTCATTTATTGCATAAGAAAAATCCAAACAATATGCATTTTAAATCATATAATCAACGCATACATCATCAATAACATCATAACTAACATAGGAATGCATTCGTCATGATCATATAGTCGACCTGCTGTCACTAGGGCAAGCTAGGGCAGGATCAAATCTGAAAATTCTTTGACACGCCGTGATGAATCACATTGTATCAAAGAGGGTAAATGTAGACACCCTAAAATGGACAAACTTGCGACTTTACATTAAAAACACTAATTTTCATCTATTAATTAATGGCTTTTAATCATTATTAATCATCTATTTCTTCTAAATTTATTCCCCAAATCATTTTAACCTTTTCCCCACAATTAATTAAATAATTGATTTTATTTCATTAAATAACCTTAATTAATTAATCTTCATTAAAAAATTAATTTTAATTTCGTAAAGTTTAAATTTAAATATTTAAACTTATTAATTAATTCATCTAATTAAATTAATTTAATTTCACTAAATAATTCAAATTCTAAATAAAAAAGAATTCAATTATCTCACATGTTGAATACTTTAATTACAAAAATGAATTAAATATTCAATTAAATCCTTTCTTTAGTTCAAAAAGTTAACTCCAAATTACGTCTTCAGTTCAAAAAGTAACTCATAATAGTTGTTCAGTTAACTAATCTTTATCTCCTCTCTCCAAGTTGAAGAGGTGGAGTTTATTGATTGCTTTTCCAATTCCTTTTGATCTTAACCGTTCATATCATTTTCATAATCTATAAAATCAACCCTTCACAACGATTTGAAGAATCCAAGATTTAAAGCTTTTGTGCGCTCTTACTCTACAGGATTCTTGCTAGAAGCATTCAAAGCATTCTTGTGATCATAATCAATATCATTTATCGACACTCCTAAGTCATAGACGTTGTCGATACCAATACTGAGCACCATACACACCAACATTTCAGGAGTAAAGAGAAGCAATAGAAGCCTCGAAAGCTTTGTTGGTTTACATTTGTTTGTATTCCTCCTTGATTGCTTGTTATTTTATCATTCATAGATTTGTTCTTATTATTTTCAATTGCTTACCCCCTTTGCGAATTGGTGCTACTAACCCCTCGTTAATTTGAGTTTGGAACAGGATTGGATCTACACATTAACAAAACACCCTGTTTGGCATGGGAACAAGTAAAACAAAGATTCATGCAAAGGGGGAATGAGTGAGACACCGTTGTAGGCACCCATACTGTGAATCTCAGAATACACCTACTTAGGCACCTTTTTCGAGAAGTTCTAGAGGTTTCAGGGAGTTGTGTGGAGCATTTATTGGAAGCCATGTATTGATGATCCTAGAATGGGTGTGATAAGAGTAAAAAGCATGTGAGCACTACAAATAGGGGCTTGAGAAAGAGTTTTAGGCATTAAGAGTTGAGTCCCTCATCTTACAGCTTAAGAAGTAAGGCTTGTAGCTCTAGCTTGCATAGTGAGAGTTTTAAATATTATAATTTTCTCTCTTTGAAATTGTAAGTACTTATTTTATCTTACACTTCTTATATTATTGTTGTAGGGTTGAGTAGTCTTTCATCAATACTTACTGTCATTGTTAATTAAACTATATTACTAATATATTTACTATGAAAAATACATCAAGAATTGTGTGTAACGTTCTTCAATATTCTAATTGGTTGTATATTATCTTGACTAAGAAAGAATTTTAAATAATATACCTTCTTAACTTTAGAAGTTAAAATGCATTAAAATTGTCTTATTTAAATGAAAACTAAAAAACAATACAATATTATCATGATGTGTACCGACATGTAGCAATTATGAGTCCTAAGCATACCTCAAATTTTGGTTGTTTATCACGTTCCAAGTACTTCTCCAAAACCATTTTCATGCTGCAATAAAAATATCAAATGTTCAATAAACAACATAATTAATTGTTTTCAATAAGTATTTTGAAATAATAATATTCATTTAGAATATGAATAATCATTTGTTTATATTATACTTAAAAGTGATATTACATTCTAAGTTAAAATTGACTACAATATTCCATTAACAAAGGAAATGAACTACAAAAGAGATTGTGTCCTTATACAAGAGAAATAGCTATAATTATTTTTATTAAATATATTTTTAAATTATTTTCTTAAACAATTTGTAAACTAAAAGTTGATGAAATGTATCTCAATTCTTCAAATCTATCTCTACTTGATTTGTAAACTAAAAGTTTGATGAAATATTCAGATATGCTCTACCATGTTTATAGTACTCTAATATAATGGTTATTAATTTTTTATATTAGCATAAATTATAAAATATATATTTATAAATTTTAAATTTCATTTTTATCAAGTTTTTTTTTTTTAAATAGAATTTTGAAATACATAATTAATTATTTACTTTAAAATCATCAAAAAAAAGTATACATTCTTATGTTTTTGAATGAGTAACATTATTTGACATTATAAAATTTGAACTAGAAAATAATATTTGATAAATTTTTAACATGCATTATTAACACATATCTAATACAAGGATATGTTTTGGTCAATTTTAATCAATTTTTTATACGATTTATTTTTAATTTATAATAACTATAATTTAGACGTATAGTTTTCGCTATTATATTTCTTCTCATATAGATATGAATTTTTATTGCTTTTAAATAAAAATATTCATATGTACTGTAGTTCAAAATCTAATTATTTTTTTGATATACTTTATCATTTTTACATAAAAATCATTGTTTTTGTTGGAGTGATTAGGAGCCCATCACGAAGTTGCAGACTTCAAGGGATCGAACCAAGAAACTATCAACCAGAAGAGAATGCTGCACCTAGAGCAATAAAAACAACAAAATTCAATGTTTCACAAAAGCTTGTCATGCTACGATATGAATTGATGATTTACAAATGTAAATGCGAGTTTGCTTATATAGGCAAGTGAGGAGGGAGTAGGCGGAACTAGCCTGCAACAAATATTTAATGCATGATGCAATATATTAAATAATGAAACCTAAGATAACTAATCATTAAATGATTGTAGCATGTGCCAACTAAGCTATCCTAAGTAAACTTAATTAGAGTAAATTATATTTACTCCAACACCTTGCTAAGTGTAACTTAGAGAGTGAAACTGTTATGCAAGTTATCTAAGACTAATATGAAGAATCTTTATATATGGGCCCTAGCTACTAGGCCATGTTGGGTACCCATGCACAACTAATCATGCAATTGATCTATCACAAATGGAGAAAATGAGAAAACCGCATAGGATAAAATGGAGAAAATGAGAAAACTGCATGGGACAAATCTCTTCTCCAAAAAAAGAGATACGCAGAAAGTGAAGTGATGTATGTAGGTCTCACAATCACTACCCCTCAAGAACTACATCCATCACGAGAATCCAATTGATATCTCCACATAGGAGGGAAATAATCTCTTACAAATATCATAAGGGTTTGAAAACAAAACAAGATCCAATGCTTCCAAACCATTTGTCTCTCCTTAGGATGAAATAAAACCATGTATAAATGTAGGTGTGCTTCCTATTTTATATATTTAATGTAAGGCAGAAGCATGAAGAATGAAGATGACATCTCTAAAAACTACTCGTGTCTCTTTGTCCATGAAAGATAATGATGTCACAATCTATTTAGGGACACCCACATACAAACAAGAAAGTGACAAGATGGAACTATATAGAAATTGATATAAAATAAATGTCAAAGATGAATATGTTGAAATGTGTCCTCCAATCAAATGTGAAAGACAATGATAACCTCACTTATTATGAATGATGAATGTCTCAATCAGTGACTTTGAAAAAGAAGTCAAAGAGAGTGGAGCAACTATCTCTAAAGAAGCAAGAACCTCTACAGAAACCTCAACTAAAGCGTCAAAAAACTAAAGCGTCAAAAACCTCCAAAGGATCACAACCATAGGATATCTTGGCTGAAGAACAAAGATAAAATATGATCATCTTAATAGGGTCGAGTATCAAGATCTCTATATAGCTCCCAAATTTGATTCCAAAGAGCATGAGAACACTCACAATCAACAATAACCTCCAAAATGTCATCATCTACATCATAAAAAATAACTCTAAAGACAAGATCCCTAATGCATTTTGAAACATATTTTTGACAAGGTGTGTTAGGTGGGGGAACAAGATAATACAAATATGGTGCAACTAATGAAACCCTCTAAGATGGTTGATAATGTCATTGCTCCAATGTCTATAGTTCCCCCTCTTTAAAATAATCAATCAAGGAGAAATTGATAATTGCATTGCACATTATGATATTCTTCAAAATATCAGAGACACGCCCAAAACCTCAAAATATGATTAAAAAAGAAGCAACACTGGTAAGCTAGGCTTGCAAGAGAGGTCAATATCGATTGACCAGTGTTGAAAGTTGTCGGTAACAAATATCTCAACCTTTTGATGTCATCTCACACACTTGGCCAAATCAGTCGCAACCAATAATGCTAATAAACAATAAATCACAACCTTTCTTTCATGAAGTAAACTTAAGGGCTGCCAAGCCGAGGGACACTTTGTATGCCACGCAACAACATGCACCAAGGACGCTTATTGAAAATAACACAAGCGAAATACAACCAAACAACTATGTACAAAATTTCTAAAGGACTCTTTTAAAATAAATTCTTTAAATGAGACCTTTTAATTGGGATCTCAAGAGCATTTCCCTCCAAATCCTCACACTCAAAAGAGTTGCTTTCTTTACATCTATTAGTATGAAATTGTCTATTCCACAGCGTCTAGAATTCAACATGTTACCCAAGCTTTGTAGCACTTTCATCAAATTTTAAGATCATGTCTCCCTCCTTAAATGCGAGGTCCATTGTCTTCTTATTTAACCATTTTTAGCCACCTATTAGTGATTAGTCATTGCATCAAACACTTTTTCCCGAGACTCCTAGAGTGTTACTTCTATGGCTCCATTTTCTTGGATTTCTAAAGACGATTAGTTACAGAGGTAGAATCTCTATTAGGCATCACAACCTCTTTCCCACAAACTAATTCATATAGTGATGCCTTTAGTGCCTACTTAGGAGTAAACTTGTCGGTCCACAAAGCTATCCGCCGATTTTTGGGTTATTTCCACTCGATATTTGTGCCAAATATTTTAACAGACAGATCAAATTCATGTTTAGGGACTCTGCAAGTCCATTTCCTTGAAGATAGTAATTAATCAAGTCTTGATAAAAGAGAAATGCTTTAATGTGAACTCCTATATTTTTTGAGCCTACAAACGCTCTGACATTAACAAAGATGATAGTTTTCTGAGGGCCAAATCTTGTAACTAGTTCCTCTAAAAAAAAATTAAGATTTTGCTCTTTTGTGGCGTTCTTCAAGACAGTAACTACAAACCATTTGATGAAGTGATTAATGGTTATTGTGGCATTCTTCAAGGAAGTGAACATAAACCATCTAATGAAGTGATTAGTGACTATAATAATCCACTTATATCCCTTTGGAAGTCATGTTGATCATTCCAATAATATCTAAACCCCATTGAGCAAATTGTATGTCAACCACACTTGGATTAAGAGATATAGCTGAATTTTTACGTCTTCTAACAAAAAGTTTTCACTCTTGATACTTCGTGACCAAATGACGACAATTATTGAATAGCGCTGGCAAAAAAAACTCAACGCTCATGATTTTTAATATTATAAAATTCATCCGGATCGTTTTTGCTTGACTTTTGTTTGCACAACGAAGAACGACGTCATCAAAATTCCTTTTGAAAATAACTCCTTGAATCATAGCATACCTTGGATCTTGCAGTCCATAAAATCTTCTTTTATGCACTGAAGGTGATGCGAGTACTTCTTGATCTGCACAAATTGTGTTCTGTCTGACACCCTAGTGTCCGCCTCTTCCCACTGATTCAGTAGAACAACCTTTGAGCTACTTCATCGTGTTCAGGGTTCTCTTCCTCTCTTCCTCAGATCTTTTTCATCTGGGATCTTGCCACCTTTTGCAATGTACTCACAAAGTCCATTCCCACGGATTATTTTGGTGGGGTGAAATTTGATGTCATATTCAAGAATTTTGGTCACCTAATTGGCTCGTTTCTTTGTAATTTTGCCTTCCATATTGTACTCACGTACACTAGAATAACCATATATACTAGGACCTTATTACCTACTATTAGATGCCAAAACTTCTTCAGGCCTTTTACAATTGCAAATGTTTGTTTCTCTAAAATATATATTTGGTCTTATATACTTTTAGGGTCCTAGAATGGAAGGCAATGAGATGTTCACTCTTCGTTTCTTCATCTTTCCGTGTTAGCACAGCTGTAATGCTATGTTCGCTCTCATAAACATGCATTACGAAATCTTTTGAAAAGTCCAGATTAGCGAAAACCAGAGCTAATGATTACGACTTCCTTGATATTCTTGAATGTTGTCTATCCCTCAGGAGTCCGTATTGAATATTTTATTTGTGTGTAGCACTACAGTGATTGGCCTAACCAAAACCATAAAGTCAAATATAAATTTGCTCACAAAATTAATATTTTCAAGGAAAGATTACACTCCTTTCTTATTAATGTGCAGAGGAAGATCTTTGATGACAATGATTCTGTTGGGATCGACATAGATCCCCTCTTTTGATACAAGATAACCAAGTAACTTCCCTTTCCCTTGTGGAACACTAAATACACATTTTAGGGTTTAGAGACAACCCAAACTCCTAGAACCTCTAGAAAACCTTCTCAAGATTATCAAAATGATATTCTTCATGTCTTAAAATTACTGTAAGGTCATCTAGATATATAAGGATAATCAGATTAATTAAATCCTTGAATGCGACATCTATCACACTTTAAAAAGTAGCTACTCCATGAGAGAGGCTAAAAGGAATTTTTACATAGGCAAAGGTTCCCGTCTTTGTAGTAAAAGTGATTTTATCGTGATCTTCATCTTTCACCTAGACCTTGTTGTACATTGAGAAACCATGAACTAAAGGGAATATTTCAAAGGCAACATGATACAATAACAACCCATTTGATCTATTATTTTTATGTTTGAGTTTTTTCTTGGTTGAAGTATGTTTAAAGGGATGATTGAGGTCCATTTAAGTAGGGTTATGAAGCCTAGGAATTCAAAGTTGGAGTTTCCAGCCAAAAACCAATTTGAATTTCCTAGTGCAATTTTGGTTTGTATAGAGTTGCGGTTTGTTTCTCAACCTTGCATTTGGGTTTATTTATGCAAATAAGGTCTTGTACACCATGTAGATATTCTAGGCATTAGTTTGTACCTTGATGTTTACAAGGATGAAGTTAATTGTCAAAAAGTTGTAAAAGTTGTCAACAAAAAGTACATATATTATTGCAACTTTTGATGAATTGTATAAGGTAATCGGTTTTGGTAGTTAGATGGATGTTTTCTGAGAAAAAAAGAGATTTTACATATACACAAGAACAAAGGAAGAAGTTTGAATACAAAAGAACTTGTTTTTGAATCATTGTAGACTGTTTTTCTAAGTTTTCTATCGATAAACAGTTTGAAACTCATGTTGTGTTGTCTAGTACTGATAAGTACGGGCCTGCACATGCTTCAAAAAGTTGATACTATTTTTTAAATTTCATATGCTTTTGATTTCATGCAATTTCATTGGGTTTTGAGTAAGTTATGACATTTTTCCCTTTCATTATCCTGTAGTATTTTGTAACTAATAATGCAAAACGAATTAGAGATCTAGCTAGGAAGAAAAAGGAAAAATTGCTGAAATAAAAATACAGAAGAAAATAGATGTGCACAATAATATAATTCTATTGATCACATTGTTAATAAAATGTGTAAATTACAATGAACTTATATAGATAGAAACAGAAATTATGCAATAAATGCATGTAATTTCTGAAGAGGTGGAGAAAGAAAAGTGTACTTCTCTTTAGTTAGCCTTACATAAAGAATGTGTAAAACATAAACCTATGAAAATCATAAGAAAATCTATCGTTCTCAAACCCCATTTTAAGGAGCGAATTGATGCATGTTAACGATGACTGGATCTGAAAGTTTTGCATGTTAACGGTGACTGGAGTGAAAAAATAACACTAACACCCCCCCTTAAGGCTTACTAAGGAGAATAAAAACAAATGAAACAATAGAGGAAAGAAGTAAAACCTAGTGGGAACAAAACCCGCCCTCAAAATTAACAAGAGATGCAACTATAGAAGTGCAGAAGAACATTTACTAAGACACGAGAAAATTGTAGACAGTTGTCGACGAATAAGTGTTATAGTGTTGAATGAAGAACCTTCTCTGAGACCGAGATGATGATCAGGATCAATCTACATGAGTGCCCCCAATGACACTACTTGAATAATGAGCTGATGGTAAAAAAGGTAAAACATATGTAAATCAAAGACACAAAAGACAACAATTTGCATAGATGCCCCCAAACAATGAACAAATAGAAAACAAAGGCAAAAAATCTATCAATCAAGGATGTAGATGACACATGAATCTATACGAGTGACCCCAAAAACACTTCTCAACCATCCAAGAATAAAATGCTAGTTGAAAATACAGGTGCCAATTATTAAAAAAATATAAAAAATGATCAACTATGGAACCAAAGAAGCATTAGCACGAAGAGGCATGACAGGTCCACTGAAACAAGTTTCACTAAAGAGGAAATGCAGGAAAGGCCCATATAGTAAGAGCCTGACCTTGACATGTCTGTGATGAAGAAGACTCGGGAGCTGAAATTTGATGCTACTGCATAGCCTTCTCTAAAGCCTCTAGTCTCATCCAACATCTGTTGACTACATGTCCCATCTTACCACAAAAACTTCAAGGCTCGCCCAACTTCTTATATGTCTTGGATTGTTATTTTTTCTTCTCACTTGTATGCACAACAAGAGCATGAACTTTGGAACCTTTAAAAGTACCCATCCTTATGAGCTTATCCTGCTCATGTATCAGGGACTCAATAAAAGCACTGAGAGTGGGCATCTTCCAACTTGTTCTAGTTGTAAGCCTGATTGTGTAAAAAGAAGAGACAAATACAACATATTCTAGACCCAATTTTGACAAAATAGCAAGAATTAATATATTTTCTAGCATGGATTTGTCAATTCCACCTTCTTTCAAATTTAGTAGTAAGGCCTTGACCTTTGTGAGGAAGTCTTGAATATTCTCAAAACTACTAGGATCTAATGAGTTGACCTCATTTTCAAGGATATGCCCCCGCATCTCATATTACTTCCAAAAAAGAGTCTCCAACATTGTCCAAACCTGGTTTGGAGTTGTGCATGCTTCGACATGAAACAAAAATTGTGGAAACATGGATAAGCATAAAAGACCAAAAACCTCATCCATGTTGTTGAAATATTTGGATTTCTCAACTGTAAAATTTTGTTCAACCTTTGTTGTCATGATTATTCAATAGAAGCCTCTACTTTTGAGTTGAAGCAAAATCTCAGGGTTCCGTTCAAAATAGTTGTATGGTGTGATAAGAGTAGAGGTTGGTAATTTCATTCTTCGCAACAGATCTGATCTTCAGTACCTATAAAAAAAAACTTACTTTTCTCCTTCCTAGCTCCTAGGCTCTGATACCGTGTAGGATTTTGCAGCTAATAATGCAAAAGGAATTAGAGATCTAGCTAGGAAAAAAAAGAAAACTTGTTGAAATAAAAATAGACAAGAAAACAGAGCTACACAAGAATAAAATTCTATCAATCACATTGTATATAAAATGTAAAAATTACAATGAATATTATATATAGATAGAAACATAATTTATGCAATAAATGCATGTAATTTCTGAAGAGTTGAAGAAAGAAAAGTGTACTTCTCTTTAGTTAGCCTTACATAAAGAATGCATGCAGCATAAACGTACGGAAATTACAATAAAATCTATCGTTCCCAAATCCCCAAGTTAAGGAGCGAACTTATGCATGTTAACAGTGACTGAATCTATAAGCTTTCAATGTTAATGGTGACTGGAGTAAAAAATTAACACTAACATATCCTGCCCCTAGACTAGGGTTTCCAATAGAAGGGAAAAAATCATTCCTAGAATTTCCACCATTGAAAATTCATGAACTTGGTGGAGAAAAATTATAGCATTGTTGCCCACACTCCTGCCAAAGGAGGACTCAAGATTTGATCGTTTGAGTGACTTATGTAAGAATGTATGCTTTATTTTGCAAGTAGACAATCATAAAACCCTAGGTGAATGGGGGTTTATAAATTAGAGCATTGTTTTGAGTTGTAGGATGGAATTAATGGTTAGTAGACTTACAAATGAAGTTCAAAAAAAATTTACTCGCAGAGAAGTTCAGAAAAAAATTGTCTATTTTCTTGTAACTTATTGCTGATTTATCGTTGATTCCTATTTATCAGCCACAACTGTATAATAGGTTTAGACATCAAAACAAAAGGTCATTCTGCATTTTGTGAATTGTACTTTGTTGTCCAAGCAAAAAAAAACTTGCAAGGTATTGTAAGGTGATTTGCAAGGATTTAGGTTGATTTGGAGCGGAATTGAAGAGGATTTTGAAGCAAAATCGGATTCTCTTGAAAGTTTTCAATTTTTTTTTAATCATTTTATCTCCTCTTTGTTGCATCTAGGTTTATAAAAACTCTATAATGACATTTCCTAAGTACTCTTAATTGTTTTAGAGTGTATTAAACAATATTTAACACCATTTTTTAACAATTTTTTAGATTTTTCATTGTTTTACACTTTTTTCTTGTTTTTTTTCAAGTTTCAACTATGTTTAAAATACTTTAATTTTTTGCTAAATTTTTTATTAAAATACTAATTTATTGTTTTAATTTCTATGTGTAGATTAAAATTTGATTGATCATGGCAAATAGATATTCTTCTACAAGTGGGTTAGCTTCAAGCTCTATCAGTGCTTTATTGGACGCATGTCCATTTGGATTTGTAGGAACAAATCCTAAAGGGGCTAGAGATAGGGGCTGAAAGTATGTCTTTGAAGGACATAAAGTAAATTATGCAATTTGTATCAAGTGTGAAAAAGTAATTAGTGAAGGTACACAGCACTCGAAAGACCACCTTGCAGGCATCACGAAGCATGATACAAGAGTTTGTGATAATAGGTCACAGAAGAAATTAAAAAAAGAAATAAATGCCTCGTTCACTAACCAAGAAAAGAAAAATTTGCAAAGGAAAAGGGCAAAACTAGCCATGAGAACATGCATAGCTGAATCTCAAGGTGTTACAATCAACCTTGATAAAGAAGCATCAACATTTGAGCGTATAGTGAGCTCTCTTTGTGGCCCACATATCTGCAAATCCAACATCCCCTTGGCCACTACTTCTAGTAGACCACTACCATCAGTGTCACAATCATTGTCTATAGATAGTTTTTTGTGCACAGAAACACGTTTGGAGCACAACCATCATTAGAAGGAACTGGGTGGAATAGGGAGATGCATTAGTAAGCAGACATTGCTTGTGCCAATTTTTGGTACTTCACAAACATCACAACATCCCTTTTAATGTTGCGAAAAAATTGTATTGGTTGAATTCGGTTACTGCAATGACTGTGGTGGAAAAAGGCTACAAAATGCCTTCTCGTGTAGACTTGAGTGGGAGATTAGTTCACTTGTTTTAGTTTTAAATGTGTTAACTTTTTACTTTTAGTTTTGAATCTTGATAACTTATGTTGTGTTTTGATTTTTAGAGTGTAGACTAAATTTTATGTTTTTGTTTTTTAATTTAGAGTAATTACAAGTATTTGTTGTTGAATTTAAGTTATTTTTAATCAGAATTGTGTACTAAACGTTAATTTTACTTCGTCCTTGTAGGTTTCTCACAAATGCAGTTTCTAGGGCAAAAGAAGCGGTGGAAGAGCAAAAAATACAATGGAAATAATGTCGTTGCACCATTCTTTTCAATGGATGGACAGATGGAAAAAACCGCAACATCATTAATTTGTTGGTTTCTGGCATGGATGATGTGTTTTTGAAATTCGTGGATGCCTCCAACAAGGTGAAGATTGTTCAAACTTTGACTCTAATGTTAGAGCAAGTCCTAATGAAGGTAAGAATTGATAATGTGGTGCAAATCATAATCGATAATGTGGCAACATATGTGGCAGTGGGTAAGATCCTCCAAGATTAAAAAGAATTATACACTTTTTTGGACACCTTGTGCAACACGTCCTTGACCTTCTTTTAGAGGAAATAGAAAAACTAGATTGTGTGAGACCCGTTCTAGACAATACATGAAATATATCTACCAATCACCATTGGGTTCTTATCTTGATGAGAGAACACACCCAAGGGAAGGAGTTGCTAAGAGCAGTAGTCACAAGGTTTGCAATGATTTTCTTAACATTGCTAAGGATTCTTACTTCTTTGACGGATTTGAAGCAAATGTTTGTGAGTCAAGCATGGCTAGAATCAAGTTATTCGAAGAATTCTCATGGAGAAAGTATTGCATTTATTGTCTTCAACAACCAACTTTATCAAAGAGCAATTTTGATGTTAAAACAGCCAAAATGGGGATAACCAGGGAAGTCATTAATCTCAAAGTTATCGAAGGTGAGGATGGTAGGATTAAGCTGGAGGAGCTTATTGACCCGGCTGTGGTGATTCTTAGTGATAATTTGAGGGAATCTGAGCTGGATCTTCTCAATAATCCCAGGAACAGCATGCTAGAAAACTACAGGTCTATTAAGTGGTTATTCCATGAAGTGGGGGAGCTTAAGAACAGAGCAAAAGGGACAGACAACACCAATGTTGATAGCACTACTGAAGATCAGACGAATCTGAGTACAAGGGTCAGAAAAATGGAGGATAAGATGTTGAGGCTTGAGGCGACCCTTAAAAGCATTGCTGAACAGAGCTTCAACACCCACAAAGCCTCTAATGAGCATACCAAAATTCTCATTAATAAACTGGAAGAGAAACCTGAGGGGACAGATGCGGCCAATACAGGTGTGTAAAAAGAGCAGAAGACTAAAGAGGAACCTGGTAAGAGGACTAGGGATAGTGCTAAGAAGAAGAAGGAGAATGATACTCCGACTGATCTCCAAAAGATAAAGGATTTTTCTGCTAAGATGGATATCCTCGAGTCCAAGGCAGCAAGCCTGATGGAGAACATCTCTTGATTGTGTTCCCTGGCTCTTTTGGTTGTCACTGTATTGTTTGCATTTCAGTAGTTTAGTTTGTTTTTGTTGTGGCCCTGTAGTGGCTTGTTTCGTGTTTTGTTTCTGCTTCTTTTTGTCTGGGCAAACATTCCAATCTTTCGCTCTGTTTTGGGTTTCAGGCACACTGTAAAACCTGTTTTACTTAATCAAAAACAAAGCACTACAAATATTGTGAAGGTAACTTGGAAACTTAAAAAATTGAATATATAATTTTTTTGTATTTAAGTCTTTGATTATTAATATGTAACTTTAATAATTAATCTTTTAGTACTTGTAGGTGTCGGAGCCCTTGGTTAGAGTTCTTCGCTTGGTAGATAGGGATCAAACCCCAATGGGGTATCTTTATGAAGCCACGGAGAGGGCCTGGGAGGCTATAAAAAATTACAAGGGACAACCTAAAATTTGACTCCATATGGAAAATTATTGATATGAGGTGGAACAATCTACTCCACCAACCCATTCATGCAGCAAGATACTTCATCACCCTTATTTTCACTTCTCGCCATCCTACTCTGATCTCAATGGAGAGGTCATGGAGGGCCTCAGTGAATGTATGTAGAGGATGATACCCGAAATTGCGGTGAGTGACCTCATTTGTTTTGAATTGGACATGTACGAGAATGCAAGGGACAAGCTATTCTCTACAGACATAGCCAAGAGAGGAAGAAACACTCAAACCCCATGCATAATATTTAAAATTTTGGAGTCTTTCACATGTATGATAGGTAGATAAAAAATAAAATACATTTTTACGTCGCTTTCTAACTCTTCAATATTTTATTTTGCAGATGCTTGGTGGGAAAATTAGGGTGGAAATTTGCAAAGAGTTTCCCTTTGAATCTTATGCTAGCCTTGTAGTTCATCCAATTGTCAGCGCAATTGGAGCTTGTTCGAGGCCATCTACACCAAGAAGAGGAACAAGTTAGTGTAGAAACGCCTTAATGACCTTGTCTTTGTGCAATATAAGCTTCAGTTGAGAATAAAATAGATAGAGGAAACATTTGCCGCTCAACTTGGTTTGGATGACATAGATCCTTACTGTGATTAGACATCACATGAGCAATCTCCATTGTTTACAGAGAATGAGATCTACGATTTGGAGAGGCAAGCTATGGAGGAGGGGGTGGATTCACAATGGTATTGGATGACATTAAGGAGGATGAATAGGTTGAGGATGATGAGGAGTCATTTCCAATGCCAACGCCATCTACATCTAGGATGGAGGTCGAGTCACAACCACTTGTAAGAAGGGAGGAGGCGCAGCCACAACGGACTCCAAGGACTAGACCCCCTACCCCTCCAACAGTTTTTACGAGAGCTTCTTGGAAGAGGAAGAGGAACATGTAGACTATTTTGATGTTGTACTTGTATTTACTTATAGTTTTACAAAGACAATTTGCTATTTTAATTTTGCTTGAAACTATTAGGTTTCCAACAATCAACATTCCACATGAGGATGCAATTTTGTACCGAATTTGTATTTAAATATATCTATAGTCAGCTTGTATCTTTTGTTTACTCATTTACTAACTCATTAGATGCATCTCCCCATTGAATTTTACAAAAAAAAATGCATTTCTAATGAAATTTAAACAATTTTTTATGTTGTTAAGTGTTTTACCAAAAAGTTGCCGAGTTATCACAAGTGTTTGCCAGGTTTTTTTTTTGGGCCTTGGCAAGAAGTTGTCAAGTACGAGTATTTCAACTATGGGTAGACAAATCTATGTCTACCAAAGAGAAAATAGAAATTTATGAGAGTATTTTAATAGAAAGTTATTTGAACTTTAGTGCGTCCCCTTATAAACTTTAGCGTCCAATAGTTTTTTGTGCAATACTAGTGGCCATATCTATCCTAGCCTATAGTTGTTGAAGGTAAGATCCTAAGAATGAAAAAACTAAAGTCATTTCTTTGAAAGTAAGGTTGCCTCCTTAGCGCTATATATCTTAACAAGGGCCTTCACAAACCCCTTCTTTACCTCATTATCTTTAGAATAAAGAAATCAATTGGGTCTAGGTGTGTACTACATGGGATTAAAACTTGATCTAAATGCAGCTACAAGGATTTTTTTGTTGGGTTTTAAAATTTTCCTCAAAATTGAAAAATGGTTGGTTTGCTAGCTTTTGTTTTTCCAGAATATCAAAAACTAGGCCCCAATCAAGGTTGAAAAGAAAGGAAAATTAAAAAATATAATCCCTCTAGAATTTTACTATTATTTTTCTAGTAATTTTTTTTTTGCTTTTTCCAAAAAATCCATTCAATCTCATTTTGTATCCCAATTTCATTGTGTAATCAATACATATTCTGAAGTTGGGAAAATTATCTTGCTTGATCTTCCCTTTATGACACTACTTTGCTTACAGAGGATTCTTGACTTGTGGGTTCGTATCATCATCAAAATTTTGAAAAGCCCACATGCATGCAAAATTTCAGAAAAAATGCAAAAAGCAACAGAAAATTACCAAAAAAAAATATATG
Organism: Thuja plicata; assembly: GCA_018584345.1. Taxonomy (NCBI): domain Eukaryota; kingdom Viridiplantae; phylum Streptophyta; class Pinopsida; order Cupressales; family Cupressaceae; genus Thuja; species Thuja plicata. The sequence continues at coordinate 399,271 of MU223992.1, read as the reverse complement.
TGCATTTTTCTTATTTTAATAAAAACTTTTTAAAATTCCTTCAAATGGGAAGGCCCACTCACATACTTACCATTTGATTTTTCATTGAGTTGACTTTTCTTTAGTGGGGGCATTTTCCTAAATTTAAGGAAGGAATTTTTACTTAAAGTTTTATGCATGCCTTAAATTAAGATAGGAAAAAATTTATTTGATGCAAAACACCCCCATTGCTCACGTCATTCCACGTAGTAGTGTGTACTTCAAATATGAAATTAACTATACATGCAAGTTGGTAGAAACGGCTATGCAGCGGACAAATCCTACTTGATTTAACAGTTTCATTGCAATTAATAAATTGAAACCATAAACAATTGTTGCTGCGTGAATTTCAATTTAATTAATAAATGTAGTTAAATTGTTAAATCAGGTGGGATTTGTCGGTTGCATATTCATTTATTCGTTTCTCAATTTGGGTGCTTCTTGATAACCGTTGTGTTGGCATTTTGAACTTGGCTTAAGAATCCTAGGAGAATATTCCCCTTTCATGCATGCTTTATGATTTTTTAAAATTTTTTATTTGCAAAAAAATATTCTACGGATATAGGCTTCATGTAGTGGGGAATATTGTTTTAGTAACAGATTTAATTTTTAGGCAACCAAATGTTCTAGGAATATTCCCTATGATGATATCAGCATGTACCAAATGACCCCTTCATTGCTTTTTGGACATATTTGAGTAAGTTGAGTATAACATTTGCATACGTATCAAATTTGGGCAAACAAGCTATCATCAAAAAGCTGACTCAGAGCATCTTTCGTTGATAGTGATCTCATAATTAGATTCTGCCTCATTTTTGTGACACTAAGTCAAAGTCAAACCTTCAATTTCGGTTCCCAAGCTCATAAATTTTCAATTGTCACTGTTTTTTGTCATTCTTATAGTTGTGGAAAAATGATTCATCTCTTTAAATCTATACATACATTTTTCCAGATTTTGTCCTAGGTACATATTATTTAGTTTTTTGAGATTTCACTATCTGGCAAATTACTTGGACATTTTGGCACTTGGACTAGATCTATTTGTTTTTAAGAGGGCTTCATTTGATCTTATTGTTATGTATTGAGATTTTTAGGGTTTGATTATTTCATTTTGAGGAGGTATCATGGTTTTTTATGTTCATCCTTCAGTTATTATCCTAGGAAAGGACAATTATGAGTTTTGGTCAACATTGCATTCTGACACATCTCAGAAGGTAGATTTTTTGCCTTATTTGTATGGACTCATCCCTGTACCAACTACAGTAAAGGGTAGGATAGCCAGGAGGATCATTAATAGGTATGTTGTAAGAGTTATTTTGTCAAATGTTGATTTTGACACATTAGGGCATTATTGGGCATTTATTATGTCCCCCCATAATTTGGACTCGCCTTTGGGAGATCTATGCAAACCCTCATATCTCTCTATTTCCAAAAGATCTTGTTGTAGATTACCTTATTCCACTTACATGTATAGATTGTATATGATCATGGTACTCATGAGATGCTTGAGATTCTTCCAAGTCTTACATGCTCTGATGGCTCATAGGCTTACATCTCACTTCTCACTTATCACATTGAGACACCATCTCAAACTTCATTTACCGTTGTTCCTAATGACCTTGGCATTGACTCACGCATGCCTCCCATTTATTCAATTCAACAGATTGATAACTCCCTTCAAATTTCTACTTTGGGCAATGACTTCTTGCCAGATATTGTAGGATTATTATTTGAGTCACACATTGTAGAAATTTGGGAGACATTTGACGATCTTCATTTCTACTTTGATGACACTTTGATCATTCTTTTCATCCCATCTTCGATTCCTTCACAGGTTGTTCATCAACTGTAACATATAATAAATTGCATTCTTATCCAATTTATTACTTGCCTAGGCACTATTTTAGCATGTATGGCTTCCTACATCTGGTCCTGTTAATTCTAGCTCAATTCCACATCAAATTCCAACTTCTCCTTTCAATTTAGGACCTTAGGTCCTAATTTGGAGCCACATTGGAGGGAGCAAGGTGTCTTCGGTGCCCACTCCTAGGAGCAAACCGATTTGGGCGCCCCACTCCCCGATGTTCATGCCCAAATTTAAACCATGCAATAGTCAACTTGTTTGATCGAGACTTTTAAACCCACGTTGGTATGCTTTAAATTTAACACTCTGAAATGCTTGGGAGAGGTATATAAGCAAGTTATCTTCCCTCGTTATGCAATCAATTCAACACACAAGCACCAAGCATCATCAAGCTATAAGAAATCTTATTTCTTAGATCTAGCCACTACTACATATTTGCACGCTTTTATTTCAAGTTAAATTCATTTTAATTTCATTGTTAATTCTGAAACTGGGGTTTGACCTGGGCAAACCCCTTTCTACACAACCTTTTCCCTCTTTTCTGCTTGCAGGAACACATACAACAAAAGTTACAAACAAATTGAGATGAGAGCTATACTATACAATTCTAGTCTAAAACTATCAGGAGCAAGCCAAAGAGGATGTTGTAGTGTTGCCTAGATTTTTGAAGGGCCAAATTTTTTAAATTCTAATGCATTTTCCCTTATTCAGAAAAATATATTGGAAACGTTAACTTTTTGCAAAAGTTTATCTCAAACCTTAACTTTCTATGGTCCCTAACTCGAAATCCTAACTTTCCGCAAGAAGTTATCTCAAACACGAACTTTTCGCATTTCCTAACTCCGAACTCCAACTCTTGCATCTTTTTGGTCGACATCTTAACCGTCGCACAAGAATAGTCAAAACACAAACTTTTTGAGTCTTAAAATCCAAAACCCCAAATTTTTGCATCTTAGAACTCAAAACCTTAACTTTTTGCATGAAACTTGCCCAAACATTAACTTTTTGCGCAAGAATTTTCAAAACAGGAACTGTTTGCAAAAGTTAACCCCAAACCTTAACTTTTTTTTTAATTTGGTTTGGTTTTTGGTTCTTAGAACTCTGGGAAAATGCAGTTGGTAGGTACAAATAAAAGATTTTGTGATGGAATCCTTCGAAGCATAAATAAAATAATCTCACAGCCATGTAGTTCCAGGCCGCTCCAGTAGGCATATTTGCATAATTCAGATGCACAGAGAACGAAGGTCAACTGTTTGACAAGATGCCCCAAAAAGGATGTCGCCTCACGGCATGCAATAATGTCATCATCTGCACAAAATGAATCATGTTTAAAGAAAACGTTTCGAAACTCTCAAGTTAGTCTGGTTTCACATGTATTAGAAGCTTCGAGCAAATTTATCTGCCGCCATAAGAGGGTCCAGGAACGGACTATAAACATCCTTCATAGCATAATAGTGAGGGGGTTTTGTCAGATATTCTGATTTGGAGTGCATGCAAAGCGCTTATTTAAGCATCTCAAGGACCGATGTCATCCCATTGGATCTAATGATTATGGGATAAATACAAAGTAGATATGTTGAAGCGGTTATGGAAATATGGGAAAGAATGTTGTCGCCAGCCAGTGGATAGCCAAATGCCAGCTTTAACATTCTCCTTGCCCCTGCCGTAATTAAAGCTTTTGTTACCAGGCTATGAACATCCATAGAAGCATTAATAACAGGGGTTCTTGTTAAAGGTTACAATTGGAGATGCTGCAGTGACCGCATGGAAGGAAGAATACAGAAAACCCGATTTTTGTCAAATGTCATGGTGACAAGCACGGTGATAGACACATGTAAAATATAAGAGCATAGACAAGGCAAACAATCATTTGACAAGCTCCCTCTGTAATCTTTGTCGCAGGCTACAAAAGACTGGAGATAAAACGTGCCCAAAATGGTTTTCGCAAAGAAGCTCAAAAATTTTTAATCTGACGGAGCATTCTCGAACACATCCCAGTGTTACAGTCATTGTTGTGTTTTAATCAATGCATAAGGGTTCCGCATGCTGCAATCATGCAAATTTCATCAGATATATAGTTAATTGGCCTTCATGCCCGCAGTAGGTATGTTGAAGAACACTCTAGATATCGCCAACTCTCCCTATGCCTGCGCCAAAATGGGGGGTATGGAGAAGGTACGCTGACTGTTTGACAGAATGCCTTCCAAAGGAGCGGCATTTAATGAATGTGCAAGCTGAATGTGAGAGCAGAGAAGACACAGCAACTGTTTGACAGAATGCCTCATGGGAATGCCATCTCAAGGAACAAAATGAAATAATCCCCCAATATGCTCAGAATCGGTTTGTCAAGGACGGTTTTACAACCTTCGAGCATATCATCTTCAACACTTGACGCGGTCAATGAATCATAGGTTTGCTCTGCTAAAACGTGAATATTGAGAAAGCATTATAATTGTTTGACATAATGCCTGAAAGAGGCATCATCTCATGAAATACATTGGTCGTAGGATATGCACAAAACGGCTCTGCTCGATTTACATTCAAAAGGTGGAAGAAACATTAATTGTTTTACAGAATGCCGCAAAGTCATATCATATCATGTTAAAGAGCATTTATGATATGCTGAAATAGCAATTACCCATGAAGATATGTATATGAGCCGTGCAATCATAGTGCAGAAACACATATGAACCGTTTGATATTATCTCGAAGAAATGAGTATGCAATGCAATTTAAGAAATGATAGATCGCACTTATGAACAGTTAGACAAAATGCCTCACTGAAGAGTGGCTACTAATGATGGAGGATTGCGAGATATGCATAAAATAAAAGTCTCAAGGAGAGTTAATTAGCAGGGTACATTTTATGTTTGCCACAGTGTCATAAGATGTTTCATGGAATGCAATGATATGCACGCTAAGGATTGGTTGAAAGGGCTTTAGAAACATTCAATGTATTGTCAGACATATATGAAAATTGTGAAACACAGAAGATCTGTGAACTGTTTTACAAAATTCCTCAAATGAATTTGATCTCAGAGATATAATGTTTAAAGGATATGTATGACATGGTCTTGGCGTGAATAGATGATAATTTAGTTGCCCAATTTTCGACACAAGAACAGAAGATGAATAGAAATGTCCGCCACTGGAGAAATCGATGATGAGTGAAATTTGATGCCTTATACAGAATGACAGAGAAAGGGAGGTAGTTTCTATTGCACTGCTCTCAAAATAAAATACATGGTGTATATACTAATCAGAGAAAAGTAATTTTCTGATTTTATAAAAGAAAGGGCAGATTGTGAGTTCACTACAAGTGACAGGAAGATGAAGTACAATTGCCAAGGGCAAGAACCCATTTCTATTCCCAAATGCAAACTCCCAGACATATCAGATACGAAGCTAGTCCATGTAGATATTGCTGATTTCTGGAAAGGAATGGCCAAAGAAGAAAAGACACCAATGGCTCAGAAAATATTAGACAGTGGGTTGGCACGTGTTGCAGCTCGCCCATTAGCAGTTCAGTGCCCGGAACTATTTCTTGAATGCATGAAGGCATATAATCCAAACACTAGGGAAGTTAGGACAGCGAAAGGCAACAAAATAGTAAGACTTGATCCCATATCCATTGCGATCTCTTTTAGGTTGCCGATCAGTGATGAATTTGCAGACATCACCAAGCAGAGTGTTGAAGCTTACTTTGATCAGAACCGAAAGAAATGCCTAAAAACCATAGCTAGGAGCTGGTTAGAGCCACCAAGGAAAGGTCAATCACAGTTACCTAAGACACTCTGTACATCACTGTTCATAGAAGATATATCAGATATGATGATTCTCCTTAACAGGCTGATTGGAAATGAAAATGTTGAATTTTTCCAAGAATAGATGTTCTTGTATATTAATACAATAACCATTGCCAGATAATTTACGGATTGGGGAGAGATTCTTAGTAATAGCCTCCATAACCAGTAAACTCGATTTGAGTTCAATCAGGGGTTTCACATGTCTTCAGACCTCATGTATGCCATCGCAAGCATGAAAGCCTAGTCTAATCTTGACTCTCAAGGAGAATATGACGACGCACTCAAATGTAAAATTATTACCCTCAGTTGAAGGTGAAGCAGAGCTACGTACATTTTAGTAGACTTAAGGATGCGCTCACGATGCTCACTGTCAGAGAGTTGCAAGGAAACATTAGACTTAGAATATCATTGAAGCAGCTACCCTTGTCCGAAAATTCGGCAGTTGCTTCATACAATTCCCTCGCTTCACTTATATCCTCATTGGAGGCTTTGATGATTGTCCATTTATGCTGCCCCGTTTTGTAGATGATAAACTTGTACTGACAGAAGTTTGCAGGAAAACCGGTCAAAATAAGCGAGAAGATCCTATCCCATTCCCAATTAGCATAGGCCATTACAGCTTCAGTTCTTCATTTGATTCACAGAATATTGAAAGGTTTATTGTCAAGCTCACTCTCTATTTCTATAATGAAAGGTTTCGATTTGATAGTAAGGGATACGTCAAGAACAATTTGGAACTTGGACCAGAATATCTTCACTTCCCGACAATGGAAGACTTCTAGGAAGATTGTGATGATGAATTTGAAGTAAGAAGGGATTGGATGAGATTTACAGTCAAGCAAGTCATCGTTTTCAAATTAGGATGGGATGTGACTAGTATACAGGAAGACGGATCAGATCTGATCGATCCTTTCTACTTCGAGAGGATCCAATTATTGCCAATACCCTACATTAATTGGTCTCTTCAAGAATTGAAAAATTTGAGAGAAAGAACCTTCTGTGTTATAGAAAGGACAGAAAGATGGCTAAGGAGAAAAGTTAGGGAAGCCACAGCCACTAGATCAGCAGGTAAGGGTAGCTCCTCTAAAGGAAATGACTAACATGAGGGCACACCTAGGCCATCTGCTCCTCACATTTCACCTACCACTACTAATTTGCAGCAAAGTGCTCAAGGAGGAGGTGATGATGAAGATCCTAACAAAGAAATAGACCTTGCTGCAATATGTGAGACCAATCCCATAATCACGAAGAAAAGGTCCAAACAAAAGGAAAATGTTCTAAATCCAATACAAGAAATTATGGAAGAGACTCAAGAAATGACTTCATTGCCATCGTCATTTGTGGATGAAATGATTCATTCTCTATCTTCCCCTACATACACACCCCCTTGTAATGCTAATGTGCCTAGGGAGGTTCCAGTTATAAATGTTGAAAGTGATCAAGCTATTTGACTCATGGATTCAAATGTTCCCATAGTAGTTGAACCTCCTGTTGGAATTGGTTTCTGATGATGTTGTTGGCATTCATGTTTTGTCACTGATGTCAACATATGTTTCTATGGAGGTAGAACAGACTAGTTATTACTATTGCTTTATGACTAACAGAAGTGTCAGGGTCCTGTATGGTTGATTCAAAACAAGTGAAGATGGTGATGTGTACAAGGATGTGTTGTGATCTTATTCCTAAGGTCGCACGGCTTAATATTGTCTACTAGATGAGTTACACATGTTTTAGTGAAGACTGGGTACTGGACGGTGATAGTCATCTTTGACAATGTTAGTCTCTGTGTTTTGAGTATAACTTACAAGCAATGTGGATTCAGGTTATGCGAGCTTGAGAGATGGCATAAGACATGTTAAGGAAGCTTTGTTATACTTCGCAAGTTATAGGACCCTTGGTGATGTCAATTGTGGCGTGTATTCTAGAGGAGACTTATTTGGGGCCGACTTCGGAGATGTAGCATGTATTATGAATTGCGAGCGTGATTTACGGATCTTGGATTATATTTGATGAATTATAATTGATGTTTACTTCTTATACGTACCGTGTGTATCTTAGCTAGGGGCTAAATAATTATTTGTATATTGGGAAAGCCTAATTGGTCGACCTAATTAATTATTGTACTAGGGTATATATGAGAGATTTTTTCTTTCTGAAAAGGGGATAGATGTATGTATGTGATTGTGGAAGAGACAACGAAGTATGGAAGCTGCGAGCTTGTTTGTGTGAAGTCTGTTAGATGTATAGCAGAGGTTGTGATTATGTTACTTCATTGGAACTGACCAAGAAAAGACAGTTTCTATCAGACAGTTCAGTGGATTGTATATTTCTTATATACACTTGTATTTCGGACTGTAAGTCCTGAGAGTGGATTTAACCTTCTTTAGGCAGTGTGTCTGGGCAATGAGCCCACTGTTACTCTTGACTCCTAACGAGGTATGTCCTCTAACAAGGACTATGTACTGTAATCCATCAACAAGCTCCTAACAGGGTTAAATCTTGTAACATGGATACTATACTCTCAGTACATCATTTGTGGGTGCTAATTCCCACCGGGGTTTTACTTTTAACAGGGTTTCCTCGACAACAAAGGATTGTGTTATTGTGTTGGCATTTACTGTATTATCATGTGGATTAAAGTTTTGTTTATAAAGTTTAATATTTAATAATCTGTCTCACAACTGATTCACCCCCCCCCGCTCTCAGTTGTGTTGGTGGACTATTATTCCTAACAATTGGTATCAGAGATACTGGTCCTTAGAGAGAAAGCTTGACAGCTTGAGGTGATCCTGAAGATGGCATACTATAGGAAGGATAGTCTAAAGTTTGAGCCTGAAAACTTTGACAGTTGGAAGAACAAGATGAGAACACATTTGCTATGCTTGGGAATCAACTGCTATATGATAACAAAGAAAGAAGTACAGATGAAGGCTGAGGATGAACTAGACAAGGCTATTGATGAGGAAAAGAATATATTTTCATATAACATGGTTGCAAGAGAAGCACTGATTAGTGCGCTCTCAGAAGGTGAATTCACAGAGGTTAAAGATTTGGATTTTGCACATGATATTTGGACAAGATTGGAAGCACTATATGAAGGAGATAAGTTTACTAAGCAGGCGAAGTTACAGAACTGGAAGACAAGGATGGAAAATTTGAAAATGAACGACGATGAAAATATTAGAGCGTATGTACAGAGAGTTATTGAGCTTGTTATTGGGATCAGAAACTCTGGAGGCACATACAGTGAGGAAGAAGTGATTGCAAAAATTCTTAGATCTTTGACACCTGTTTACAAGACAAAAGTGCAAGCTATAAAAGAGATCATACCTTTGACAACAAACTTTAATAGAGAGATGTTGATTGCAAAATTAACTACTTTTGAAGCCGCAAAGCTAGGAGATTCATTACCTAAAGTTGAGACAACATTCAAGGCGACTGTGCATAAAAATAAAAAGACTTTATCACGAATTGCGAGCACTAGCAGTAGTGACCTGAGAGAAGAGCTTGGTGAATACGCTAATGAATGGGAACAGATACAGGGAGAAGAAAGAAAGTTAGATGAAATTCTGGCCCTGATTGCTAGAAGAGAAAAGGGAGGTAACGGTAAGTTTGAAGGAAAGTTACCTTTGAAATGTTTTTCATGCAATAAGATAGGTCATTTTGCATCTAGATGTCCTACAAGGGTTCCAAAGCATAAGTCTATGTTTTATAAACCTAAGTATTCAAAAGGTAAGGAATGTTACTATGCTAGTGAGGGTGTTTCTGATGATGATGCTATTGATTTTGATGAGATTGGATTTATTGCTATAAAGGATGATAAACTTATTCATGAAGAAAGATCCCTAGTGTCAAATGTTGAAAAGAAATCTAAATGGGTCATAGATAGTGGTTGTTTGCACCATATGACTAGAGATAGAAATGAGTTTGTCAAACTGAATAAGTATGATGGTAGTGTTGTGGGATTTGGTAACAATACTCCTAAGCTTATCATTTGAGTAGGATCTATTTCTTTGGATGGAAAGACCAATACTAACAATGTATTACTTGTTGATGGACTTAAGCATAATTTGTTGAGTGTTGGACAGCTAGTGGACAAAGGTTATCAATTGAAATTCATTGATGGGAAATGTTCTATCAGAAGTAAGTCAGGAGACTTGATCGCATCTGGCACTAAATCCAAAGGTAATACATTTGAATTAAATACATCTGAGGCTTCTGGTTTTATTGCGAAGGTAGATGACAGTTGGTTATTGCATAGAAGATTTTGTCATGTTAATTTTGATAATATGGTGAAGGAAAGTATGACTAATGCAGTTAGAGACCTACCAAAGATTGTGAAACCATCTAACACCATGTGTAGAGAATGTGTAATAGGGAAGTAGACTAGAAGCAGTTTTAAAAGCAAATCTTACTCAGTGAAAGCGAAGTTGGATCTAATGCATACAAATTTGTGTGGTCCTACAAGAACAAGATCTTACTACGGTGAAATATATTTTATAATTTTTGTTGATGACTTTTCTATGATGATGTGGGTTACATATCTAAGAGAGAAGTCAGAGGCGTTTGACAAATTCAAGATATTCAAAGCAAAAGTTGAGAATGAATCAGGCTTAAAGATAAAATGTTCAAGATCAGATAGAAGTGGTGAGTTTACTTCAGATTTTTTCAATACCTACTACGAAGAGCATGGAATATACAAACAGACATCTGCTCCTAGGACAGCACAACAGAATGGGAGAGCAGAGCGAAGAAACAGAACAATATTAGATGTTGCTAGAACTATGTTGCTAGAAGGAAATGTAACACATGTTCATTGGAGAGAAGTTGTTGGTATTGTTCTGTATACTTTAAGCAAAAATCATATCAGAGAAGGTACAAGTAAGACTCCTTATGAATTATGGTTTAATCATACTTCTACTGTGAAATATTTCAAAATATTTGGTAGAAAATGCTATATCAAAAGAGATGATGAGATAGGAAAGTTTGTTGCTAGAATTGATGAAGGGATCTTCCTTGGTTATTCCACTAAAAACAAAGCTTATAAATGTTTCAATCTAAGATTGAGGAAGATGATTGAAAATGCTAATGTGGGGATAGATGAAAAGTTCCAGATTCAAGAGAGAATATATGACTGTAATCATATTACAAAGATCAAGGAGGTTACTACAGATCAAGAAGAACCTTTTGAGATTGACTGTGAGATCGAGGTATGTCAAGATGACTCAAATGATCCTACTGAAATTCCTAAGACTCTGACGCGTGTTAAGAAAAACCATCATGAAGATCAAATTATTGGAGATGCAAATAGAGGAATAATGACAAGATCAATATTAAGAGATGAAATTTGTTTGATTTCTCAAGTTGAACCAAAATCTATTGATGAGGCATGTAGAGATGAATCTTGGACTAAATCTATGCAGGAAGAATTAGAACAGATAAAGAAGAATAACACTTGGGAAATGGTTCCTAGACCTAAAGATAAGAATGTTATAGGAACTAAGTGGGTTTTCAGAAATAAAATGAATGAAGAAGGAATGGTTGTAAGGAATAAGGCAAGACTAGTTTGTAAATGCTACTCACAAAAAGAAGGCATAGACTTTGAAGAAACATTTGCTCCTGTTGCTAGGTTGGAAACACTAAGATTATTTCTTGTTTATGTTGCACACAAAGACTTCAAAGTATATCAAATGGATATGAAATCTGTATTTCTGAATGGAGATCTAGAAGAGTAAGTATATATTGAGCAACCTGATGGGTTTCCTTTGACAGAAGATGAGGTCATGGTTTGCAAGTTAAATAAAGCTTTCTATGGACTTAAACAAGCAACAAGACCATGGTATGCAAGATTGCAAAGGTATCTACTTCGTCTTGGCTTCAGAAAAGGTAATACAGACAACAATTTGCAGTTAAGAACTAGCGAAGATGGAAATTCTAATAATAGAAGTTTTTGTTGATATCATTTTTGGAGGAAATGATGAAGTGAGTAAAAAGTTCTCTAAAGAAATGGAAAATGCATTTGAGATGTCAATGATTGGTGAGATGAAATTTTTCCTTGGATTGCAAACTAATGAGAACAAGAGTAGCATCTTTATTTTCCAGACAAAGTATCTTAAAAAAATGTTGAAAAAGTTTGGAATGGAAGATTGTAAACTTGTTGGAACACCTGTGGTTACTGGTCATAGGCGTACTAATACTAATGAAACTCAAAGTATTTTTCAAACAAATTATGGATCTATGATTGGAGGCTTATAATATCTGACTCACACCAAACCAGATATTAGTAATGCAGTTGGAATTGTGGTAAGATATCAAGCAGATCCTAAGAGACACACCTTGCTGCTGTGAAAAGAATATTTAGATATCTGAAAGAAACACGGGATTATGGCTTATGGTATAAGAAATCTAATGATTTTGATTTACATGCTTATACTGATGTTGATTGGGTAGGAAATATTGATGACAGAAAGAGTACAAGTGGTGGTGCATTCTTTCTTGGGAAAAGATTGGTTTCTTGGCTAAATAAAAAGCAAGATTATATAGCTTAGTCTGCTACTGAATCTTAGTATGTTACTGCTGCTAAAAATTTCACACGGATTGTTTGGATGAAACAAATGTTGAAGGACATTAGAATATTTTTTGAAGAGCCAGTGGTTATCCATTGTGATAACACTAGCACAGTGAACATGTCAAAGAATCCAATAATGCATTCAAAGACTAACCATATTCCATTAAGTATAATTTCTTGAGAGACAAGGGAGCGGAGAAGGAGGTTAGATTGGAGTATATCAGCACAAAGAAACAAATAGCAGATATATTTACAAAACCTTTGCCAAAGAATGCCATTGAGTATCTCAAAGGTATGCTTGGGGTTCAATCCCCTCCTTGCGAGAACTAAATTGATGCAGGAATGCATCAATCCAATGGCTTTCAAAGCTTTATCATTTTCTGGATTTGATGTCTGGATCTACTCCTCAGGGGGAGTGATCGCAGAAACATTATAGAACATATTTGGGTGATTTTGCACCTAGTTATTGCAGGCATGAAGATTTGAAAAGCTACACCTTACAGAGAAAAGAATAAGAGTTATGGCACCCTTTGCCATTGTTATCAAAGGAGGGGAGATTCTATGATAAAATCCCTACTGCTTTAGGGAATGTTGTGTTGAGGATATTGTGAAGATTGTATTGAGAGAGTACTTTTGGGTTGATGATTTTCCCATATGTTACCATCAATGCCAAACGGAGAGATTGTTGGAATTGGTTTCTGATGATGTTGTTGGCATTCATGTTTTGTCACTGATGTCAACATATGTTTTTATAGACGCAGAACATATTGGTTATTACTATTGCTTTATGACTGACATAAGTGTATGGGTACTGTACTGTTAATTTAGAATGAGCAAAGATGGCGATATATACAGGGATGTGTTATGATCTTATTCCTAAGGTCGCACAGTTTAATATTGTCTACTAGATGAGTTACACATGTTTTAGTGAAAATTGGGTACTGGACGGTGACAGTGATCTTTGAAAGAGTTAGTCTCTGTATTTTGAGTATAACTTATGAGAGATGTAGATTCAGGTTATGCGAGCTTGAGGGATGACATAAGACATGTTAAGGAAGCTTTGTTATGTTTCGCGAGTCATAGGACTTTTGGTTACGTCAGTTGTGGCATGTGTTCTGGAGGAGACCTATTTGGGACCGACTTCAGAGATGTAGCGTGTATTATGGATTGCGAGAGTGATTTACGAATATTGGATTATATTTGATAAATTGTAATTGATATTTACTTCTTATAGGTATCGTGTGTATCTTAACAAGGGGTTAAATAATTATTTGTATATTGGGAAAGCCTAATTGGCCGACCTAATTAATTATTGTAATAGGGTAATATGAGAGATGTTTTCTTTTTGAAAAGGGGATGGATGTATGTATATGATTGTGGAAGAGACAGCGAAGTATGAAAGCTGCGAGCTTGTTTGTGTGAAGTCTGCTGGATGTAGAGTAGAGGTTGTGATTATGTTACTTCATTGGAACTGACCAAGCAAAGATAGTTGCTATCAGACAATTCACTAGATTGTATATTTCCTATATATACTTGTATTTTGGACTGTAAATCCCGAGGGTGGATTCAACCTTCTTTAGGCAGTGTGCCTGGGCAGTGAGCCCACTGTTACTCTTGAATCTTAACAAGGTATGTCCTCTAACAAGGACTATGTACTGTAATGCATCAACAAGCTCCTAACAGGGCTAAATCTTTTAATAGGGATACTATACTCTCAGTACATCATTTGTGGGTGCTAATTCCCACCGGGGTTTTACCTTTAACAGGGTTTCCTCAAAAACAAAGGATTGTGTTATTGTGTTGGCATTTACTGTGTTATTATTTCAAATTTTTTGTTTATAAAGTTTAATATTTAATAATCCGTCTCACAACTGATTCACCCCCCTCTCAGTTGTGTTGGTGGACTGTTATTCCTAACACCTCCTACATCATTATTCTCTACATGCTAGTTCCAACCAAAGTTTAGAAAGGAAGAAGACGAGGGTTATCTAGTTGGAAATACCAAGTATAGATGTGGTTTCCAATTTAGTGCATAAAAGTGTGAAGATGAAGAAAACCAAAGTAGATTCCAGGTTTGCAATGAATGCAGCTACTAGCCAGCTTGTTTGTTGAAGTTGTGCGACCTACCTTAGAAAAGGATATATATGAAGCTAATGATTCTGATTTTAATGTATCTCATGTAGATTCGGGTCGTATCACACGTGAGGGTGTTGTCCACAAGTTTCAAGTCTCCACAGCCATATTGGTAGAACAAACAAACAAAGATGAACAGACTAAGGATCAGCTCAAACATCAAGTCCAAGCTCTATCATCATGTCTTTAATCAATTATGAGAGTTCCACCTCTATCTCTCAATTCCTCTTCAACAGAGACCGCTTCTAACCTTGAAAAAGTAGTTAATAAAGATGACATAGAAAATATAAGAAAGTGTCAAACATATGGCAAAATGGTTGATGATTGGATAGTCCACATGAACACACAAGCTTGTGACTTTTTTAGCAGGATAAAAGCAATGTATACCAAGGCAAATCTGTTGGAAAGGTGAATTTCAAAGGAGCTAGAAAACATCAGAGAACAATAGATGTTCTGGAAAGAGATCATGACTATTCTCAAAGAGATAGAGAAAACGGAGATCAATGCATTGGCATCACCCAACTCATTTCTGTGTGAGGAAGATAACAAATATGACATGTGGCTTGAAAACATAGAGTGAAAGTGCACAAGCATGAACCAGGTAACAGGTGAATAGAAAGAGTTGTTAAGCACTTGTGGGCATCTCAAAACCAAAGTGCTGAATAATTTTCCAATAATCAATGGAGATATACTAATTGATGAACAAACTCAAGATCCAAATGTATCAATATTGATGATAGAAAGAGTACAAGTGGTGGTGCATTCTTTCTTGGGTAAAGATTGGTTTCTTGGATAAATAAAAAGCGGGATTGTTTAGCTTAGTCTAATATTGAATCTGAGTATGTTGTTGCTGCTAAAAATTGCACACAGATTGTTTGGATGAAACAAATGATGAAGCACATTAGAATAATTTTTGAAGAGCTAGTGGTTATCCATTGTGATAACACTAGCACAGTGAACATGTCAAAGAATCCAATAATGCATTCAAAGACTAAACATATTTCCATTAAGTATGATTTCTTGAGAGACAAGGTAACAGAGAAGGAGATTAGATTGGAGTATATCAGCACAAAGGAACAAATAGCAGATATATTTATAAAACCTTTGCCAAATGATGCCTTTGAGTATCTCAGAGGTATGCTTGGGGTGCGAGCCCCTCCTTGCAAGAACTAAATTGATGCAGGAATGCATCAGTCCAGTGGCTTTAAGAGCTATATGTTGAGATTGCTGATACGCAATGCAACCAAGATCACCTGCATGCAAAGCTGTTACACAGAAGAAGAAGACAGAAGAGGATAGAAGTATTCAGAAGGCTATGGCGGCCAAAATGAGAGAGAACCCAAATCCATTGTGACAGAAATAATTTCTATTAACACAATAAAGATTACAAACTGATCTCCCTATGAAATACAAAGATGACAATCCTTATAAAGGATGCCGAAACCCTAAAAGGGCAACTGCTAGGAAATAGAAACTTTCCTAAGACTAAAGAAACTGCCTAAGTGAAACTTAAGCACTAAAGA
>MU223992.1:359160-381411 GCA_018584345.1 Thuja plicata | reverse complement strand
TCTGAGAGCTTCAAACCCTCGCTGCTTCAACCGAGAACGAACAGCCAGCTGCAGAGTGGCTCTGATACCATGTTGAGATTGCTGATACGCAATGCAACCAAGATCACCTGCATGCAAAGCTGTTACAAAGAAGAAGAAGACAGAAGAGGATAAAAGTATTCAGAAGGCTATGGCGGCCAAAATGAGAGAGAACCCAAATCCATTGTGACAGAAATAATTTCTATTAACACAATAAAGATTACAAACTGATCTCCCTATGAAATACAAAGATGACAATCCTTATAAAGGATGCCGAAACCCTAAAAGGGCAACTGCTAGGAAATAGAAACTTTCCTAAGACTAAAGAAACTGCCTAAGTGAAACTTAAGCACTAAAGAGCAATTGCTAAATTACTCTAACACTATATCATTTTCTAGATTTGATGTATGGATCTACTCCTCAGGGGGAGTGATCGCTGGAACATTATAGAACATATTTGGGTGATTTTGCACCTAGTTATTGCAGGCATGAAGATTTGAAAAGATACACCTTACAGAGGAAAGAATAATAGTTATTGCACCCTTTGCCATTGTTGTCAAAGAGGGGAGATTCTATGATAAAATACCTACTGCTTTAGGGAACGTTGTGTTGAGGATATTGTGAAGATTGTATTGAGAGAGTACTTTTGGGTTGATGGATTTTCCCATATACTGCCATCAATGCCAAAGAGGGAGATTGTTGGAACTGGTTTCTGATGATGTTATTGGCATTCATGTTTTGTCACTGATGTCAACATATGTTTCTATGGAGGCAGAACATATTGGTTATTACTATTGCTTTATGACTGATAGAAGTTTATGGGTACTGTACAGTTAATTCAGAATGAGCAAAGATGGTGATATGTACAGGGATGTGTTGTGATCTTATTCCTAATGTCGCACAACTTAATATTGTCCACTAGATGAGTTACACATGTTTTAGTGAAAACTGGGTACTGGACGATGACAGTGATCTTTGACAGAGTTAGTCTCTGTGTTTTGAGTATAACTTACGAGAGATGTAGATTCAGGTTATGCGAGCTTGAGGGATGGCAGAAGACATGTTAAGGAAGCTTTGTTATGTTTCGCGACTCATAGGACTCTTGGTGACGTCAGTTGTGGCATGTGTTATGGAGGAGACCTATTTGGGGTCGACTTCAGAGATGTAGTGTGTATTATGGATTGCGAGAGTGATTTACAGATCTTGGATTATATTTGATGAATTGTAATTGATGTTTACTTCTTATAGGTATCATTTTTATCTTAGCAAGGGGTTAAATAATTATTTGTATATTGGGAAAGCCTAATTGGCCGACCTAATTAATTATTGTAATAGGGTATATATGAGAGATATTTTCTTTTTGAAAAGGGGATGGATGTATGTGATTGTGGAAGAGACAACACAGTATGGAAGCTGCGAGTTTGTTTGTGTCAAGTCTGCTGGATGTAGAGCAGAGGTTGTGATTAAGTTACTTCATTGGAACTGACCAAGAAAAGACAGTTGCCATCAGACAGTTCACAGGATTGTATATTTCCTATATATACTTGTATTTCAGACTGTAAGTCCTGAGGGTAGATTTAACCTTCTTTAGGGAGTGTGCCCACTGTTACTCTTGACTCCTAACATGGTTTTTCCTCTAACAAGGACTATATACTGTAATGCATCAACAAGCTCCTAACATAGCTAAATCTTTTAACAGGGATACTACTCTCAGTACATCATTTGTGGGTGCTAATTCCCACCGTGGTTTTGCCTTTAACAAGGTTTCCTCGACAACAAAGGATTGCGTTATTGTGTTGGCATTTACTTCGTTATTATTTGGATTAAATTTTGGTTTATAAAGTTTAATGTTTAATAATCTCTCTCACAACTGATTCAGCCCCCCATCTTAGTTGTGTTGGTGGATTGTTATTCCTAACACCTCCTACATCAACATTCTCTACATGCTGGCTCCAACAAAGTTTAGAAAGGAAGAAGAAGAGGGTTATCCAGTTGGAAACACCAAGTATAGATGTGGTTGCCAATTTAGTGCATAAAAGTGTGAAGATGAAAAAAACCAAAGTAGATTCCTGGTTTGCAATGAATGCAGCTACTAGCCAACTTGTTTGTTGAAGTTGCGCAACCTACCATAGAAAAGGATATAAATGAAGATAACGAGTCTGATTTTAATGTATCTTAGATAGATTCGGGTAGTATCACACATGAGGGTGTTGTCCACAAGTTTCAAGTCTCCACAACCATATTGGTAGAACAAAGAAACAAAGATGAACAAACTAAGGATCAGCTTAAACATCAAGTCCAAGCTCTATCATCATGTCTTCAATCAATTATGAGAATTCCACCTCTCTCTCAAATCCTCTTCAACAGAGACCGCTTCTAACCTTGAAAAAGTAGTTGATAAATATGACATATAGAAAATATAAGAAAGTGTCGAATATATGGCAAAATGGTTGATGATTGGATATCCAGATGAACACACAAGCTTGTGACCCTTTTAGTAGGATAAAAACAATGTATACCAAGGCAAATCAATTGGAATGGGGAACTTCATAGGAGCTATAAAACATCAGAGAACAAGAGATGTTCTAGAAAGAGAACATGAGTATTCTCAAAGAGATAGAGGAAACGGACATCAATGCATTGGCATCACCCAAGTCATTTCTGCGTGAGGAAGAAAACAAATCTGACATGTGGCTAGAAAACATAGAGTGAAAGTGCACAAGCGTGAACCAGGTAATAGGTGAATAGGGAAAGTTGTTAAGCACTTGTGAGCAACTCAAAACCAAAGTGTTGAATAATTTGCCAACAATCAATAGAGATATACTAATTGATGAACAAACTCAAGATCCAAATGTATCAATAATTAACGAAAAAATTTGAAACTAGGATCAATTCGAAGCTAAATGAGAAACAACTCTCAGGGGAAGATGTGATGATAGGTTTGAGTGTCATTTCAGTGACTCTAGGCACCTGTGTTTCACCTACCTAACTGTGTAGTAAGGAATTGGATGAAGTCCAATGAGATCGTGACATGTGTAAGTTAAAAATAAAAAGCGTGATCATTCTTAAAAATAAAGCTTTAGCTCATGTCATCAAGTTGTTCAAAGTATATAAGGCAAAATCTTCACAACAACAACCACCACCTGCAAATCAAGGAGTTTTGGCAGGAGATACCAACGCTAGTACTTGAAAGTCAATTTCAAGTCGTCTTAATATTAACTCATGTTTTATTCCCTTATGCAAGTTAGGCAAAGTTGAAATTTTGGTATTTATGTACATATTTTATAAATATTGCAACTTTTAGTTAATGTTTGGGTTTTCATTAAGAGTTTGACTTTATTTTTGATAAAGTTAGGATTTGAGGTTACAATTTGTAAAAAGTTAGAGTTGATTACCAAAAAAACACATGTAACTTCCACACTCTAACTCGGGTAGTTACTAACCCTAAACGTAGTTATAGCAGGAAAGCCTATAAATACAAGGGATTTTGCATGTAAAAGGACTTTTGATACTTTATGATTTTAGACCAGCATTGTTATGAGGTAGTGTAACTTCATTATTTATATACAAAGCAATTTTTGGAGGTGTTTTCAAACTTTTGTGATGTGTTCATGTGTTATTTCTTGTGCTCATCATATGAGAACATGATGTCTTTTTATAATTCTACTCCATTTCATACGGGCAATCAGCGTAGTTGTTGAGTTATGTGATGAAGTACCTTTCTTTGGTATCTTCAGAATGTATGTGTGACATGGAAACCTGATTTTTATTATTGGAATACTCTTGTGCATAGTCCTGTATGTTCAATAGTGAAGTATATAGAATGATATCTTTTCTGTAAAATATTGGTAATTTTGAATATTTATTATCAAGAATTCCGGATAGTGAGATTTCTTTCTTCTCCTTGTAAGTTTTATTTAAAAAATCAAATAATCAAATGATATGAGGGAGTTGCCTATCTCAAACATGAAGGAAGATCACGTTGTTGAAGTGGTCTATCCAACTGTTGTATACAATTTGTCACTCCATTGAGTAATTTGTCAAGAATTCCAAAGTGACGAATCTGTTTACCAACACATAGTCAAGGGAGCAAGCTAACCTAGGTGCCCCATTCCCTCCTATTTTTCTTATATTTCATACTACAAGTTAATCTCAATCTTCTTTTCTTGGATCTTTTGCCAAAATCTATTCTGAGTTCTAAGCCTTCCTCTACATACAGAAAGTCATCTTTTCATTCTATTTGGCCCTAGATCTTACATTCCTCATCCACAATTTCATAGTCATCTTCCACTCATCATGAAGGACTACTGAATTCGCTTAATGCCCAAGGATCTCTAGCCCAATGGATCATTCTCCTTCTACTGAAAATGATAAATAGGCCTATGATTCCTAGTTTGTAGGCATAGACTAATAAACCCTATTTTACCACCTTACATTTTAATGAGCCTAACTCCTTACATCTTAATTCTGATTTGGATGTCTAGATCTCACTTGTATGCATTTCATTTATTTACATCATATCATGTTGTTACATTTCATGTATTTAGAGATCTAGTCCATACACTTGTATTACATATATATGTTTGTGTATCTTGTTTAAAAATAGTGTATTTTATGAATGGAGTCATTATCTTCTTCTGGGTGGTCCCACAATAGTGTGTCCCACTTTTTTGAACGTCCTGATTTTTACTAAAATTACATTTTTTTAAGAAAATATGATGATTTAAGTCTTGAGAGCTCCCATTTGAAGGAGTAAATTGAAAACGGTTAGATAAAAGCCTCTTGGATCAAACTCTATTTTGTATAATCTCTCTACTCCTCACTTGCTCCTATAATCGAGTCTCCTATGCACCCATCAAAATGCTGACTAAAAATCACTTTTACAGTAACTTTTTGTGGGATCAAATAAATTCATTTAACAAACCCAAATACATGATTATAGTACTCAGAGAAAGCTTTCCAATGTTTATGATTTATATATATATTGATTTTATTATGACTTTTCTTTTTAAGTTTTACTAAACATAGGTTGTCTGACCATTTAGCGACTTTTTTGTTCGACGCTTCTGGAAAATAGTAAATTAGGGAAACACATATTGTGAAAAATATCGAGGAAATAGGTATTTGTGTTACCTTTCTATCAAAAAAATGAATAAATGAGTTTTGATATATACAAATAGAGTTAGAGTGATCCATGTGAACCTATGTCCAAATTATAGTTAATGTCACTTCATAACTCAATAAACTATAAAATATTCAACCAAATTGAACGAAACCAATTGGATTCTCTAGATATTGGTGTTACAAACCTAACTTTAAAATAATTACATTCTTATCAATTTTATAAAAAATATTATGTTGATCAAAGTGAGTGTCACTCCTGAAAAATGTTGATTTTTCAGACAAACATTTTTGAAGAAGGAAAAATGGATACAAATAAATTCCAACAAATTTTAAAAAATATATTTATAAACTAGAAAAAAACTATAAAAGTCACTAGTTTAAATCATCTTCAAAATCTTAATGGTTTTATGGCAATAGGTGTCTGAAAGAGAAGCTTTTTTTTCAAAATGTTCATTTCAGTGTCAAAGTTGGCCAAAAAGTGGGACACGGTATTGTGGGATCACCCTTCTGCTAGTTCAATTTCAAATTTTGTCTAAGATCTTCAAGATGTTTGTATTCATGCATATGATGACAACTTAGTTCTCTCTTTCATCCATGACTATGATTTACCCCCTCCCAAATTTCATCCCACGCATGAGGACATTGTGGTGCAAGAAGACACTATCAACAGTTCTTTTAAGGATCTCCCTCCTAAGAAAGAAGCCTTAAAGAACAATGTTGATCCTTCTCCTAAAAGTACCTCCCCAATGAGGATTATTTCGCTCAAGAGGATGGTTTAATGGTTATTTCTCCTAGTGATTCCCCATCTTCTATTCATTTCAATAACATTGCCTCTAGAGATGAAGCCTTAATGAGTTATATTTGTTTTTATCTTAAAGATCATCTTACTCATACCAATATTGTATAACAAGAGGATGATACTATAAACACCTCTCTTAATGTGACTCTACCTTTGCTATAGATAAATGACACATCTCTCATAATTTAAGCCATGATGAATCACACTTGTACCTCCCCAAGGTTATCTTTTACCAATAAGGACAATATTCATGCTCCCATATATCATCTCCCCAACACAGATATGATGTTAAGGAGTAGGAATGAGACTCTCTCCTCACAAAGATACTTTGGCGCAAGCTAATCTTAGAAAACCCATCATTATAGATCATCCTTCTTCTCCTACATCTTGTCATAGCCACCAACATATTTTAAGACAAGATGATGTTATGCATTTCATTCATGATCTTTTTCATAAGATATCATTGAGCAAGTATAAAGATCTAGACAAGAACACTTCTTCCCAACATACCATGGTGGATATGAACAATGATGATAAAATTAATAATCTCCCTATAGAGATTAATCCTCCTACTATCCATCCCTACAAAATACCTTTCAAATAAACCTCATGAGGGAAATCTTCCACCTTCCAAATTAAAGGCATATTATGAAGGGGGCTATGACATGATTTCTAATAAAGGCTATAGTGGACAAAATATTGGAAAGTTGGAATACTTGTCCCTATAGACTCTCATCCCTCGCAATGCACTAGAAAAGGACTAGGATTTGCAACTCAAGAAAATATAGCTCACAATCCTTTTCAAGCTGACTTGATCACTCATTTCTTACAAAGAGGAAAACATAAGAAAAATAAAAGCATTTCTCCTTCTTACTCAGTACAAATACAAATGCAAGAACTTATTAACAGTAGTACTACAAATATAATGCCTTAGTACTTCATTCGCCTATTATGTTGCTCCAAACTTTGTAGCATTAATAATTTTCCCTTTTGCGGGCTCTTTGTTTTGCATAGTTACATACTTTCATTTATAATCCTACCTTGTGAGAAACATAATAGTTCTTTTTCCTTGCCTTCATGGTTGAGGGGCAAGGTTTTCATTTTTCATCCATTCTAAGGATCCACCTTTCCTGGGTTAGGTGGTGTTTGTTTATCATACAATGTCCTTTCTTGCATGGAGTTGTTTTTTATGCTCAAGGATTCTCTCCTTTACAATTGGTGTGTATCCTTTGTCACAACATCTTCCTCGCTTGATAGTGTATGTCTATCATTAAAAAATCCCTTACTTGGGGGCCGAAAGTGTATTATCTTTCATCAAGAATCCCTTTACCTAGAAATGAGGAGGGTGGGAATTTATGTTCTCCTCCCCTCTTTTGGTCAATGATGAATTCTTAATTCGATATCTCCTCTTGGGGGTAGATGTGTTTGACCAAAGATCTCTAACTCCTCTCTTGTGTATCCCTTAAACGGATCCCTTTACACTTGTGGCAAGATATATTTTTTAGTTTTTTACAACTAACTCTTCCTTGGATCACAAGAATTTTGCCTACTTGGCTAGGGTTGCATGCATATTGTTTCTTAAAGGATATCTCCTTGTTGTTGAAGGTATGTATCCTTGTTATTATTTTTATCAAGATATTATCATAGCTCTATCTTTCCATCTTAAGGAGGGGGGCATATATGTGGCCTCCTTGTGTATAATATTATGAATTTCCTTGGATACAATACTTTCCTTGGTTATCATTTTGCACTATTTTAGTGGGTCTCTTGGATAGAATTCTTTCTTTGGCTATTCTTGCACTATTTTGCAGCTACGCTCTTGTTGGGTATACTTTTGCATCATTTTAGCAGATTTCCTCGTATGCAATGCTTTCTTTGGTTGTCCTTGGGATTGGTTGACTATCATAACACAACTTGCTAGGCTATTTGACCTTTCATTTAGAATGATAAATTTTCAAGATGGATTGACTAATATAATATAACTTGCTAGACTATGAACTCTCCCTTCACACCAAACTCTATATTGGCATGAGTGGAACTGGCATAACACAACTTGCTAGAAAATTATGTACTCTTCCTCCTCTTTATCTCACAGATCACATAATATAACACAACCTGTTGTCCAGTGGAATTAGTGGTGTTTCATGGATCACCTAGCATAAGACAACTTGTTATTTCATGGATCACCTAGCATAAGACAACTTGTTATCCTGTCTATAATTCATGCTTCCCTTCTCTCCTAAATGATCCCCTAAGCATAACACATGTTGCTAGCTAGTGGGACCATAGAGTCTTGTCTCATCTTTGATGTATGTTGTTGTTCTTTCCATGTGACCACTTGTGCTCTTGCAATAACACTCATAGTGTGATACTAGTCGTTGAGATATTTTGTTTATCGAGATCTCTTCAACTAGTTGATTTGAAGCCTTTGCTTTTAGTACTAACCCCTATATTGTCAGTCTTTTGTCTTTTCCTTATTTTATTTTTGTTTTTGTGTTATGTGCCCTTGCATGTAGTTTTATGAGTTAAGATCCTTGGTTTTAGGGGTTTGTTCTCTTGAACTTAGTGATGTCTTACCTCTTTGCAGTCTTACCCATCTCTCTCTCTCTCTCTCTCTCTCTCTCTCTCTCTCTCTCTCTGATGTCTTACCTCTTTGCAGTCTTACCCATCTCTCTCTCTCTCTCTCTCTCTCTCTCTCTCTCTCTCTCTCTCTCTCTCTCATTGTGAGTATGCATGTAGGCTCATACTCCATCTAAAATGTGGGCTAAATGTAGTGTTGAAATTGCATTCCTATGTAATTTCTTGCTTACCTAGGGCCCTATTCTAGCATGTATGGCCTCTCGTATTCAATCCCATCCATCCCAACTTAATTCAGAATCAAATGTTGGGTTCTCCTTTTAATTTCAGATCTCAAGTCACAAATTGGAACCACGTTGGAGGGAATTTTGGCTTCTCCTTTCAATTTCAGATCTCAAGTCCCAAATTGGAACCACATTGAAGGGAAAAAGGTGCCTTGGGAACCTGCTCCTGAGATCTGGCTTACCTTGGTACCCTTCTCCCCGATGTTCAAGCCCAAATTTAAACTACACAATGGTCATCTTGTTTGAGTGAGAATTTGAGACCCGCATAGGCATGCCTCAAGTTAAACTCTCTAAAATACTTTGGAGAGGTATATAAGAAAGTTATACTCCCTCATTTCGCAATAAATTCAACATACAAGCATCAATTCAAGCTCTCAACTACAATTTCGCATATCAAGTTCTCAAGAGCAAGTATTCGATATTCAAGTCATTTTGTCCCACTGTATTCTTCATTGTGGAAAGCTTCAACAACCTTCATGAAAGCATGTATTTTATGATTTATTTTATGGTTTTTATATAGTCATATTATTGCATCAATATTTGTGATCACCTTTAAAGAGCAATGCATAATCAAGGTATAAGACATCTTATTTCTCATATCTAGCCTCTGTTGTATATATGCACAATTTTATTTCAAGTTCAATTCATTTCAATTTCATGGTTAATTCCCAAATCAGGGTTTGACTTCGGCAAACCCATTTCTAGACAACCTTTCCCTCCTTTTGTGTGCAGGAATAGCTAGCAAACGTGCGACAAAACTTAGAGACATATCGGGAGGAGAGCTACATAGTTTACAATTCATCAAATTTGAAACTTTCAGGAGCAGGTCGAGCAGGGTACCTCAATGTAAGGAGAAGCGCGACCTGGACAACCCATTCCCTCTAATTTTGTCTGAATTTCATACTATAAGTCAGTCTCGGTCTTCTTTTACCATAATCTATCTGTCAATTCTCATTCTTCTTGTGCATACATGAAGTTAATTTTTCGCTCTTTTGGCCCTATATCTTACATTCCTCATCCATAATTGAATAGTATCTTCTAATCACCATGAAGGACTACTGAATTCAACTGTGCCAAAATAACTCGAGTTAAGTGGACCATTCTCCTTCCAATGTAAATGGAAAATAGGCCTCAAATTCCTAGTTTTTGAGCATAGACTAGTGAACCCTATTTAACTACCTTACATCAGGTATCTTCACAGTTGGTTGGATTTTCTTAAGTTGATTTGACATCTCTTTATTTAGACATGTAGATATTTAAGCAATCTTCAGAGGCATATACAATCTTGATTCAATTTCTATTTCTTCCACTTTATGGGAGTGGCTTCCCTTATTAGAGTGGATATATTTCTTCCTAAGGAGAGAAATGCCATTTGCAGGTAGTCGATCCTGTTATGTATTCAAGCATTCATCATTGGCACAAGAGCCAGTTATTCATTTGAGAGATACTTATCCTTGTTTTCTCTCTTATGGGGGAATATTCATTGTATTATTATGATAGAAGTAATCCTTGGGGGGTTACATTGAATCCTTTTCTCACTAGTACATTTATTATAATTTCTCTCTTTTTGAGAGGATTTTTCTTTCATTGGGGTTTTCTTCTTTTCTCTAGGTTGTATTGGTTTGTAAATAGGTACCCAATCAATTATAGTTGTTCAGAACTATTCATTCTTGCATTTCATGCTTAGTTATTTTTACTTCTCCCTAAGTTCCACTTAATGGGGGGAGAACTTAGAGCATGCATATATGATGTATGTATACATATATAATTTGTTGCATCATGCATATTTGTTATTGATGCATTTCATAATTGCGCACATGGTCAAAAATATTCTCATGCATATTCTCATAAATAATTGAGCGCATGTTTGCGCATGCATACATAGCTTAAATTCACTTAGTTGAGCTTTAGTTAAACCTAATTAAGTCTTGTTTAATCTAGTTTGGCTCTAGTTTTATTTTTTAGTTTGAGTTGGAATTTTTTGCTATTATTATGGCTATTACTTTCTGTAAAAGCATGTCATTCAAAATCATTTGTAACCCCAATTCATTTGTGCAATCAATATAGAATTTTGAGGTTATGCAAATCATCTTGCTTGGTCTTCTCTTTGTGAAAAGTTGTGTGCTTACAAAGGATACCTAACTTGTGGGTTGAAATAATCATCAACTCTTGCACAAGCCAATGAGCTTACACACATAAGATCAATATTTTACAACTTGCACAATATTAGACAATCCAACCTCCTCTATGGCCTTCTTCAGAAGAACAAACTAGTGTTGGAATCAAGATCCTTATGTTTCTAACAACAATCAATTTCTCTAAAAAAACATGCACCAACAAGAAATGTAAAGATGATATTAATGAGTGAATGATATTGAATATTAACCCCCCATGACAATGAAAGTACTAGTCCACATCCATGTTTATCATTTTTCTTTTGTCAATATGTTCACGTTTGAATATTATTTGATGAGGGAGATACAAAATTGGTGTTCTTCAAGGGGAACATAAGTGGATCAAACTTCTATCACATCTCCCAATATACTTTTTTTTAGATTAAAGGAATCTAGTATATAATCCCCTATAAACTGCAGTGCGTCTAGTAAACTTTTTAACGTCATCACTGACGCTGACACAATCGTCCATCGATTTTGCGTGGGTTTGGGGAGACTGGACCTCATGCTTTACCACAAGAAGTTCTCGTCAATCAAGTCAAGCCCCCAGCTCATCTTCTAATATACCTTTGTTACAAGGAAACTCTTCCAAATAAAATGAGATGATACGAACATAATAAAAATTGACCACTAAATTATCAACTCTATTATATTTTACAAATTTATTAACCCTGCCACTATATTTTATTCTAAGGAAAGTCTCTTACAATAAAGAATACATAATAATAAGAATAAAATGAATTATTTCTTGTATTATTACATACAAGACTAGAAATTCTATCCACCAACTTAAAAAAATTCTATGGATCAATTCATATAATATGTTTCTTGAAAAATCTATTTTCCATTTATATATAATTTATATTATTTTTTTTAATATTGATATCTAATAGCTTGAAAATAAAAATCTCCAAAAAATTAATTTAAAAATTTCCATTTACAAAAAAAAACCTACATCTTGTCTATTAGGCATAATTGATAGAGGTTTCAAAGGGAAAAAAACCCAATTCTATTATAGGTCATGAAATACTACTAGCCAAGTATATTTCAATTTTGATTGGGTAAATTAAAGAAAAATGGAATAGTTATTGTTTAAGATTTAATGTTTCAATTGTGAATGGTGAGAGGCGTTAAAAAAATAATAATAATTAAATAATTATCTAAAATAAAATACAGAAATTTTATTACAAAGTTAGTTAAATTTATTTTTATTTGAGAAAAAAAAGATTTAAATATGTAATTATAAAACTAAAATGAATGTTTTTGTAAAATAAAAATATTAAATGTAATTGTAAAATAGTATAAAAGAGGGTTAAAAGATTTAGTTTGCTTATAGTATTTATAATTTTCTTTAAAATTATAATCTTAATTTAGACCTAATTACTATAATTTTCATCTAAATATCTAACTTCTATCAAATTTTCTTTAGAAGAAATATGCAAAATTTTAACTAGCTTCTTACATAAAATCATAACCTACAGTATGAATCCTAATTCCTAATATGTCTCTTATTTGGAAACTATAATTAATATTTGAAATTTATGAAAAGAAAGGGAAGGGAAATCTATGATGACGAAATGAGATTCTAATGGTCTTACAAAGTTTTAATAAAAAGATATTGAAAATTATTAAAATATTCAGACTAAAAATATTAAAATATTATTTTTAAGAGTAGAAATTATTGAAATATCAAGTATATATAAATAGTCAATTATTTAGTTTGAATTAAATTTTTTATTATTAAATTATATATTTTATTAATATTAAAAAAATGTGTTATATTATTTTATAGATAGTAAAAAAGGTATGTTAAAATTACAAACTATAAGATGTGGTCTTTTGTGATTACTGTATTAGAGGCTATTGGCTTTCCATCTACCTATTGTCAAATGATTAAAGTATTGTTTAAGGATGAAATTTGCTCAAGTTGATATTAATGGAGAGTTAGTTCATACCCATTCTATTTGGGAAGATCAATAAAGCAAGGGTGTTTGCTAGCCCCTGCCTTATTTGTTATTGTTTCTAAAGCTCTCCTTTAGATGCTCTAAGAGATATTAAACTAGGACTTTCAATAAAAGGCTTATCACTTCCTGAACATTCAAGTTTAATTAATATTCAATTTGTAGATGATATTGCTTTATTCCCCTCTATTGAAAAGGATAACATGATGAAACTAATAAAAAGGTTGGAAATCTTCTACAATGCATCTGGTGCTAAGTTATCTCGGAATAAGCCTATGTTTTTGAAATGGGAAGCTAACCCCTCAAAGTGAATTGATTCATTTGGGTGGCAGTGGAATGGTCATAATAGAATTGTTAGATATCTTGGAATCCCATTTTCTATCTCTACTTCCTTACCCAATATGTGGCAATGGTTATTTGCAAAGACTAAAAGGAAGTTGAACAATTGGTAAGGATTATCAAACAATATTTGTGGTTTGATGAAAAAGAAAAAAAGAGAAAATATCTAGTAAAGTGGGACTGTTGTTATCTTAGTAAACAAGAAAGAGGTCTAGGCTTAAAAGATCTCAAAATGCAAGGAATAACTATTGCTACTAAGTGGATTATCAAGGCTATAAAAGGAAATGAACCTTGAAAAAAAATTAATCAAGGCCAATCTTTAGATGGCACTACCTAAAAAAGTAACTATTGGAAAAACTTGCACTTGCATGACATTCTATTTGACAATTTCAGCATTATACCATCAGGGTCTGAAATCATTTTAAGAATTTGGAAATCCTTGGAGTTATGCAAAAGTGAAATTCAAGGTTGAGATATTGTACTATAGGAACAAATTATATGGTTGTTGGGTTCAAATTATTATGGTGGAATTTGGGAGAAAAGAATAAACCCTTGGGTCTATTGCAAGGGTGCTCAACCAAGAGCTATAACAGTAAAGGAATCTCATTGATCAAGGATGTTTATTAGAAAAATTATATTAAGAACTGGGAATAAAAGAAAAAAAAATTAATGTGGATAATATGAATAAAATAACATTTTTTGCTATTTTGAAATCTCTCAACAAGGTACATAAGCCCATAAGGATATTGGATACTTGTGAGGATATTTCAGAACATGAAGTGGATATGGATGAAACCCCCCTTTTGAAATCTAAATCTAATTATATGTATAAATTTTTAACCCATAGTCTATGTGTCTTCAACCATCTAAAGTCTGGAATGTTAATTTTGAGAATAAAATTTGGTCCAAAGCTTTAATGAACTATTGGTCTAATAAGGCTGAGCCAAAGAAGACATGTTTTAGATGGCAACTGATGTTACAGAAACTTCTTATCAATTTCAACCTAGTGTCTTGTTTGTTCTACGGTCTACTTGAAGATATTCCACACAATTGTCTTCATTATAATTTTATTGTCTCTATTTAGAAATTTGTGTTGAGTAAGATGATTGATTGGAAAGTTGATTACAAGAGTTTTTGGTTTAATTGTTTGACTGGTAGTGTCAAGAGTCTTATTCGGAACGAGAATTTGTTTAAGTTTATTTTGCAATTGAGGTCTTATGGTTTTTGTAGAAGTAGTGAAATGACCAATACTACCAAGACAAAGAGAGGATCTACTGACTAACTATATAGACTCACTTTGTCTTTAATTGTTGAACAATTTACTTTGAAAATGGTTCATCACAAGTATTCAAAGATGACATTAAAATGTTGATTATTGACCATGGAATTTGAAGATGTACCAATGGACTACTCACAATTACAATGAAGGAAGAAACTACCAAAGAAAAAGGGATGAAGTTGTCAGGTACATGGAAGGAACACATCACAACTTTGACATTTTGAGCTAGGAAAGAATATCTCCTCCCATTGGAGAAATATTAGGTTGGGACTCATTCCATGTAAGCATGAACAATCCAAAAACAACTAATAAGGAAAAGAAAAGGCGACACAAGATGATGACCAGTAGAAAGAAGATAAGGAAGATAAAAATGAGGATGATAATGAGTAGTATTTTTTAAAATCATGTCATCACAATCTATTATTTTGATAATGCAAGAATATGTCCTTTTTTATATACAGTTACAATCTAACATTTTACCTATATATATATAATGCTCAACATGAGTTGTACACTATGAACTGGTTAGTTTTATTGTGGAGAGTATGCAAGTTAGGTCCCTTGTGCCAACTAGATCACTTAATGTACATGAACTTTATTTTTCATTAATCCATGCTGAGTCCAAAAATAAAAAATAATAACAATATTATTAATTATATTAATATAAATATTATACAAATATTAAATATATTTATAATATACTTTTATAATATATATTATATTAGTATAATATTATACAAATATTAAACACAATATTCTATTAAATATATTTTATTAAAGATTAAAGAATATTATATAATATTTAAAATTATATATAATATAATAGTTTATTAAATATAATAAACCAATAACAACAATAATAGTATTCATATCTCTTTGTTATTTTACCTAGATTTTTAAAATATATGTTAATTTGCTATAATTTTTTCATCTAATTTTTTAAAAAAAAATTCTCAACAATTGTTTTTTAAGATTATGAAATTCTTCACTTTGAATTATTTTTAACTAATTCTTTAATATTAAAAAATTGTTTAACTCATCATTTCCTACTTGTATTTTAACCCCTTATAAATAAAACAATGAGATTTTAAAAAGATTTTATGAAAACACTATATATAGGCAATTTGTTAAAATATAGCGTTGTTATTGTTATTATTATTATTATTATTACCAACAGCATTCAAACACTTACTAAAGTATTAGAATGACTTTTAACTCTTATTATTATAAACTAGAAAAATATCTTAAGATTTAAACTCTTTTTATAATGACAACTATTGACTTGTTTTCCAATATTCACACCACTTACAATATTATATTTCTCTTTATTCAGACCTTAAGAAAATTAAAATTATTAAGAAAAAACAATGTATCTAAAAGGGTTAAAAACAATGTATTCTGTTGTGTTTCCTTATTACCAAGAAACTAAGGATACCGGAAAACACAGTTTTCTGAGCAAATTTTCCGTTGCAGGCAGAAATACGGTCAGAAATGCCTGAAACTGGCGTTTCGAATGAAAACAGTGTTTTGTCCGTTCAGAAAAGAAATGAGGTATAAAATTGGGGTTTCCAGGAATATAGATTTCGGTTAGACTCATCTCATTTAGGAAACGAAAAATATACCACTAAAAAAAGCTATAACAAAATTAAATGTGAAAGACATCTCTGACTGGTTATAAGGTTACGCGTTGCTGCAATGGAGGGACTAAAGCAAAAGCTCTCAGTAGGGCAATGTAAGTCTGAATTCTATATAAAATTCGCTCACTGGAAAGACTTAGCAAACAGAAACATGAAATCCTGACATCCTCACAGCAAAAAGTCCATTTTACGGAAAGCAGTTTCCATAGATTTGAAACCTGACAAATGAAGAAAATATTCGCTTGATGTCTATTATTTTATCAAATTTTATAATAGATAGTTTAACAGATAATCGTTTCTAAAAGTAGAAGTATACAAATTTTTATTAGATTTTTTAAAAATTAGTAAAATAATGAAAAAAAAAAGATAAAATGAACGAAAATAAAAGTTTTGAAAATAAAAAAAACCCTCTCCGCTAGCAGATTTCATCAAAGTTCCATTATATTTTCTTTGAAATCAGTAAAATAATGAGAAATATGATAGAATGAAGAAAGAATTTGCTTTTGAAAATTAAAAAAATCCTCTGCACATTTAGGTACCTTTTATTTCATCAAATTTCATTACATTCTTTGAAATCAGTAAAATAACGAGAAATGTGATACAACGAAGAGAAAAATTCCTTTCAAAAGTTAAAAATCCTCTGCGATTGTACATGTCTTCAAATTTCATTGTATTTTGGTTGAAATCGGTAAAATAAAGAATACCTGGAACTTGCGTATTGGAAGAGCTTTCCAGATGAAGAAAATATGATAAGGCCAACATCTGCGTCACACAAAATTGAAAGCTCCTTCGCTTTCTTAAACAAACCCCCGCGCCGCTTGCAGAAGGTCACATGCCTGGCTGCCGCTTTCTCTATTTTCTTTATCTCAATTTTCTCACGCGCCATCTCAAATCCAAGCTTCAAAACCTCAAAAAGACACTCCGTCTCAAAATAAGCACAAAATTGCACCGGAAGACTACAAAATCCTCTAAAGAATACAGTCCAGGAAATTGAAATTAAAGAAAACCGTGAAAAAGACTCTTCCTTCACCAAGAGAGCTTACAATTCTCAACGTGTATGGTGCAGATTCATTCCACAGACAGAAGTACATTACAGACAGTAAATTTGCGCTACTTTAGGGAATTATACAAATGTTTCAATTTTAAGGCAGAGATCCGTGATTACAGCTCATTCATATACTTAATGTAGCAGGAAAAGCCAAAGAATTTATGTGAGGAAGGGCGTACCTGATTACGTCCGGAAGGGTTTACCTGGGAGCGCCTACATTTGAAATTGTATGGTGTCTATTTGTACGTGGAAGCCTCATTTCCATTAATGGTCTGATTCCGTAAAAGCGAGATGTCGGTGGGCCAATGGATCCGTAAAAGTTCCCCTGCTCTAACATCATGAGCGGTGCGCGGGACAAATCATGTGGTATTCCCTTCTGGGAAAAGGATTGTTAGGTTGGAAAGCTAAATATCTGGATTCTCCTGCAACAGAGGAAATGAGCTGCTTTTAACCAAAAAGAGAAAAGGGAATGGGAGAGATCAATCATTGTCGGATCGGCTCAGCAAAAAGGAAAAGTTCGCCCGTGCTTTATTACCCAAATTAAAACTTCATTCTAGTGGGATAGATGAAAAAGGAAATCCACAACAATTTAGGGTATTAAATGTGATATTGATATCAATTAGCACTTGTATGGAAAGAAGGTGCATTTGTACTCATAGGTTTTTGATATGAAAGCATAATTCAAATTTACATAATAAAAGGAAGTGTATTAAAGAGTCGTTCTACAAACATGTCTCATGGTAGAAGGAAGTCTTGTACATATCAACATCCACTTTGAATGAATTAAACTTACTTATTAATGAAGTGTTTATTTTGTAGGGCCAACCCAAAAAAAGTGTAGCATTGAAATGAATTTGAACACATTAAAAAACATTGTATTTGTAAATATAAACACTAAGGTATAAACACAACACACCAGAAAACCATGGTTGTTTTCCCAACAAAAATGGATGGAAATAACCAACACACTTGCAAAATATATATATATAGTTGTTTGCATATCGTTGGATTGAAATAAGTACATCCCGCATCCATTGTTGTTCGCATAATAGTTGGTAGGAAAAACCCCATCCTCCATACACAAGTTTGAATAAGAATGGAAAGAAAAAACATTGATAACACTTATACAAGGTATTTTGCATAAAATTGGATTTAGAAGACCAGATCATGGTTACATGGTTGTTTGCATTAGCACAGTGAAGTGTATCTTGCATGAAAAGGGAAAAGCAGACCCACATGAATGATTGACTGCATCACCAGCTAATGGATATTTTTTTTTTAAAGTGATACAGACAAGACTAAAAACCATGTTTTATCACCAAGCTAGTGAAATACCTATTAAATTTAGTTCTAGCTAAGAATTGTTAAACCTTGCACATTAACCTCTGGTTATGCTAAAACTTTTAAGGAATGTATTATTGTAATGATTAGTCAAACAACAATCTAGAGGTGAAATAATTTATCGATGTCTGAAAGATAATTAGGAAATGGAAAGTACACTCGTGTATTCCAGCAAAAAGAACCCTGCAAAAGCATAGTGAAATATAGATACCAAAAGGTGATATGCACTATACACTTAAAAACACAAAACAATTATTATATGCATGTGTCATCAGCAGGCTAGTGAAAGGTCTAATAATTTTAACTCACATGTGAAAATGTTAGAACCATGCACAATTACCTCGGCTGTGCTGGAACTTTGAAGAGATACATTGAGATCATCCAATAATCTATTAGTTTTGCAATCATCTGTGTGTCAGATAGATCATTAGAGAATTAAAATTACATTCATGTATTCCATCAATAGAGACCTAGAAGAGTAGAGGTCAACTATAGACACCAGAAACGTGAAATGCACTAAACATTAGGAAGCAATAAACCTTTCCTTACATAACACATATTTATGTTATAGAATAATGAAACATCATAAAGATACTTGAGTCTATAAATCTAGTAAACTGGCAAACCTTAATATTCATCCCAATCTAAAACTAAAGCAGTGACAAGTTTGATAGATACTACTCATTAGTTGTAGGAGAGGAAATATAGTCACAAACAAGGCATGTACTTTAAGGTTTGAAGATTCAATTTCCTTTCATAGACTTTAAAAAACCAGACAATTTGCAACACTAATCCAGTTATTTATCTAAAACCACTGCATTGCAAAAATGAAATAAAAACTAAATTTATAATTATATTAATAGCTTTTAGTCGTTAGGTATTCTATTCAAAGGATAATGTATAAGATATTATATCCCAATCTTAAATGATAATTTAGGCATGGAGCATGATAGGGTCCTTTTACCTTGTATCATTGTCACATAAAAAATTACACCTTTTCTAAAATGCATCCTATCCCACTGAATGATATAGAGTGATATTTTTTATTAAATCCGTGAATGAAGATTGTCCTCGGTATTATGGTACTTTAATACTACAATGTTGTATTAGCTTCTCTTAGCCATCCTCCCAACCTATACCTGAACAGAACCAATGTAACATGCACAATCTATATAATTAATTAAACTATCCATCAAGAAAATAATATTCAAGGGAATGATAGACATACACTTGCGGCATATAGAATTATCCCATCTATCCTCTTATAGAATCCAGTTTAAAAATACTAATAGATTTATGGAATATCGTACATGGATATCCTTTCATATGTTCACCCAATATTGGCATTATTGAGAAGGTTTTCTATTTTTAGGATTGTCCTGAGGAAATTTTCAAGCATGTCCCGATTCCATAGAATTAATGATTGTTGATTATTTTTCTCACCATATAAAAGATTCTCACACTAACTATCCCTATGAACCATATTCACCCGATATGAAGAAGAAAGAAACAAGAATTATATAGAACTAACATATGCCATGTCAATATTTTATGGGTGTTAGGTGTTGTATGCTCTGCATCAACTTATCCAATTCACACAAATAAGTGAAAAAGAAAAAATAGATTTATAATAGGTCAAACAATAAAACATGATTTTGTTTACATGGTATCCATAATTGTTAGGGACATTGGTCTCATTGATGCATGTTTGACCTCGAGTCTCTACCTATTCCCCAACCTGAAGTCCTATTTTTTGCAAAGAACACGTATATTCCTTATTTTTTCTTTCATCTTTTCTTGCATATAATTGAATCCTCTATCACCCACTCATCCACAAAAATATATGGTAGACTCTATTGGATGTATAATTTGTAAACCATATTTAACGTGTGCTTGATTCGGCTTCACATTAAACATAAAAACAAGCAAAGTGGAGTGACTCAAATATGTATTTAATTGATGATATTATTCACTATCAGCACAAGAAATAAAGAAATTACATTAATGTACAAAAGAACTAAAATTCAAACAATAGTACTCCAGTGAATCATAGCAAGATAGAAAAGTGATTATGTAAGAGAAAAAATCTTAAAATCTGAAAAGCATCTAAACACTTACTAGTTAGCACTAAAGCAACACAAACATAACAAGAGTGAATCTAAACTTTTTATACTTGATATGCACCTTCAGATTTTTTTGGTTGCTAATATCATTTTAATTGATTAATCTTAAGAGTTTATCTTAGTTACCCTTGCATGAATGGACAAGATACATGCAATTCTCATGTTCTGTGTGAACAAGGTACCCTTAATCCTCCAATATATATCTCATATGAAAGCATTTTGCTCTATTCTCTAGTTAGATTTCCAAATTTGAAAATATTCACCTAAGTTTTGCCCATGAAAAGAAATCATGGAAGATATCCTGAAATATGAATAATTGTACAAATTCACCTACTTTTTTAAGAAAACAAAAAGGTTGAAGACAAAAAATAATTACCCTAGAAAATATATTAAAATTCAATCACGATTTCTCAAGTGCTTACAACTTTTGAAAGTAGATGAGTTGCCCAAGCTCATGAGCCAAAATCCTTGAAGAGATAGCTCGGCCAACTCACTGCAAACACAAATAATAATACATCACTCTCATGTAAAAAAAAACCAATGAAACTTGGGATAAGGTTTTCATTTGTACTAGATCATAAACAATACTTCATGCATCTGTTTAACAACAGGTTTAAACTCCATTGATATTTGAAATCTAATATTTTCATCAGCTATTTCACATGAGAAAAAATTAATAATGAATCTAATTTAATTTTACAAACACAACTTCCTTGGGAAATCTCAGGATGTAAACAAAAACATTATTTAATGTGTATCTTTTATTAATAAAATTCTCTACCCGGTGTCATTTCTATATGTGCCAAAGACGAGCAATCTCCAAAAGCACCTATGAGATGTTAGTTGTGACAAGACATTCTTGCTCCTAGAATGACAAATCCTATAAAACATGGGTTTCACAAAGTGTGCTGGTTAACAAATGGCCGGTGTATTTTGTGCCAAATTAAAAAAATAAATAAAGAATTACATTTCCATGTGCTACTTCAAGACTATATTGAATCTTTGACCAGGATTTTTTTCAAGATTATTTTTCAGACACCACAGTTGCAAAGGGGAAGCAGTGAAAACATATGATATCAATACTTGTACATATAACAGATCATTAGAGTGTAAATATTACCGTCACAATTCTTATGGAACTTTCATCTCAAATGGAGAATGCATGGTAAGATCTGTAATCCTCACATGCATTATTTGGTCTAGAGAATAAAGAGCTAGACATCATGTCTTCAAGGTTTTACAAAAGAAAAAAATTCAACCACATCCCAATTAAAGGACATAGAACCACCTTCCATGTTCTAGTCAAATTTTCACATTCAAAAACATTCCCAGGTTTGATAACTAAATTGAGAGTAATAATAAACTTCCAGTCTCTGGCATTCATAGTCACACTTTATTTTAAATTGTGTAGGTATCACAACAGTACCAACCAAACCTTTTACAATTCTGCTAGAAAGCGGTGAAATAGCCCTTAGTTTTAACAAAGTTCCTTAAATCATATAAATTGATGAGTAAATGAAGAACAAGCCTTTCTAATAAGGATCCTA
>MU223992.1:316822-358534 GCA_018584345.1 Thuja plicata | reverse complement strand
TATATATATATATATATATTACATAAAGTAGTGAAGAGGCACAAT
Organism: Thuja plicata; assembly: GCA_018584345.1. Lineage (NCBI taxonomy): Eukaryota > Viridiplantae > Streptophyta > Pinopsida > Cupressales > Cupressaceae > Thuja > Thuja plicata. Next base: position 358,489 of record MU223992.1, on the reverse strand, counting down.
CTGCGTAAAAATCAAAGCAATATTAAATCGCACAGTGGGTGTACAAATAAAGATTGAGAGTTTTAACTTAGCATCTTTTGACAATTCTAGCCCTTCTACGTGTATTTATTTGAGCTCCTAAAAAATTGTTGTTTTGAATTCTGGGATGGACTCTAACGCATGTAATAGAAGATATACCACACCATTAAGTTTGATTCCAGGTTTAAGAAGAAAAGGTGCCTTTAAACATTTATCTTATTTCTCAGAGGAATCAACTGCAAAAAATTATTAATTATAAAATTGAACTCAACAGTACGCATACATTCTGCAATATAAGCTTTTCCTATTTTTTGCAAAGGATGCATGTATTCCTTATTTGTTCTATCATCTTTTATTGCATCTAATTGCATCCTCTATCACCCACTCATCCATAAAAATTATACGGTAGACTCTTTTGCATGCATGCAATCTATAAACCATCTTAAGCATGCGATTGATTATGCTTTGCATTAAACATAAAAACAACCAAAGTACAATGACTCAAATATGACAAAGACCTGGAAAGAATCAAAACAAATAATCAGATCAAATTGAAATTCAGCTTTTCAGAGGTATTTAAATATAGACACAAAGGATATACTAGCAAAAACAAATTAAAAAGTAATAGAAAGAGGGACTATGAGATAAACAATGGAAACACAACCAAAAATTTGTGGCTTATCGAAGAGATGAAGAAGCATCACCACCCAAAAACTCCAAATGTTTTTCTAGCTGACTTCTCTTCTAAATGCTGCTAAAATGATCAATGTATGGTATTTACATTATTTGTGGGTGGTCCAAGTAGGAAATGCGTAAACATAAATAGTTATTGGACAACATCAGATGTAGAAAAAAATTAAATGCTCCCACAAGATGTAAAACATGATACAATGATAAATCACCAGATAATTGTGTGTGTTGCAGTCAACCATCCTTTGCAAATGCCTTTCATTTAGTTTATGGTTACACTACAAGCATGATATAGGAGACATACAGTTAGGATCAATCTTATGCCTAGAAAAATTACGCTCTTTCAACCCTATCACATTCACATAAATATGAAAATACTTAGATTTGTACCTCATGACCTTGCTTGACCCATTCCTACTGCCATAAACATTGCATATCGAATCCTCCTTTCCAAACGTATTTCATTTAAAGTCTCACTAGAATCATATATCCTAATACACTGTCAGCCTAATCAATTTCTTGAAATTTGTACTCTCAAAGACATTTATGGTGCGCTACAAGAAAGTATCGTTTATCATATGTTATGATCATAGTGTGAACCAGTGGGCAAAATTAACTACAAACCCTGGCCTTAGTTTATGAATGACCACTTTCCACTGTCGCAACTCAATACCATAGGATTGGTGGTTTTAGGCATGAGACAAGTTTTCCATGTGTATCGACATGAGCGACCTCTCAGGGAAAGCCTATCGGCTAATTAAATTTGAAAGGTGAGAGTTTAGATGGATTTTTAAGAAAAATATAGGTTTATTATAACAAATATGTATTAGATTATTTTAAAGAGAATAGTTGTTATTTATATATATTATAAAGAGAATAATATATTATTTTAAAAAATGTTGATTTTTAGAGGATATATCTTTAAGGTTTGTGTGATCAAAGTATAAACAATAAAGTAATCTTTAAGAATGTAACAAAAGCTACATGATCACACTTGTCTAAACTACTGTATACATAAATATAGATAAACCAATTATTGATTTTGTCAATGAGTGGATCCCCTCCCTCCTTGATCTTTATCTATGGATGTTGGATATGAACGAGAAAATTTGTGAAATCTAGGAAATGAAACTTGTCAAAATATAGATAGCCAAGAGTAGCATGCCCATGTGAAGATGCCAATGAGGAGAAAGTATTTATAAGCAACTTGATCATTTCCTTGTTTGGAAAACAATTGAGAACCATGTGACTGGAAGCCATGATCTTTCCTGGAAAACTAGCTACATCCATACCTAAACCCATGTGCAACTTAGTGATCCTAATGGGAGGTAGAAAGAGATGGTACTCTAGCAATCACACAAGGAAAATTAACCTAGCAATCTAACAATACTTTTTGGTGAGAAACTTCACATGTAAGTTTGTTGACTTGCACTTAAATCTACATAATCATAATCAAGAAAATTATAGCTATCAACTTCACAACTAGTGAAAATAGAAGAGTTTAAGTCTTTTTAATGTTATAGAAAATCTTCAATCTAAAAGCATGCCAAATTTAGGTAAATTTAAAATGGTGTTAAGGATTCTTCCAACAAAATCATATACCATGAAAATGAGTTAGATGTGAATAGTTTACAAAAGTCGTGAATCTAAGTACAAGGTTCTTGAGATTTGGTAAAAAAAACAAAAAAGGTTGCTTTAGAGTATCAAGTGCTCATAAAATGAATAACGAGATTAGAAACTCCAAAATAGGACAAGAAATAACCAAACAAAAGGGCTTCATAATTAATGCACTAGGCCAAATGACCAAACTTGTATTCAATATAAGTAAGCCTAATAATTAAGAATTTATAATACCAATTACCCAAAGAGGAATAGAGGTGCCAATGGAGATTTGATTTGGCCGCCATAAGGAGATGGGGCATACACCTCAAAAATCCCTTACGAAGGCTACAATTATAAAATCTTGTATCTAGATCTTTTTTTAATCTTTTTACTGGGGCTTTAAGTTCCTAACCGAAATTTTGTAAACCACATGTGGAGGAATCACATTAATATTTGTTAACTCTTTCAAACTTAGTTTGACAACTCAAATTTAAATTTTTCCTCGAGCCAAGTTAAAAAAGATGTTGTTTACTTTCATCAAAAGATCTAGCAACATTTTTATAGCTCTTTTATGGAACTTTAAAGTTTGAATATAAGGGGATTTAGCGAAAGGTTAGTCTTTATAGGATATAAATGGGGACCAAAACATAAAATTGATTAATAAAAAATTAATTATGGAATTCAATGTAGCCACGAAATCCATCGCCTAATGAATTCCCAAGCTTTTTAGATGCTTTTGATAATAAACTTTCCTATATCTAGATAGGTTCTTTCATAAGGAGGAGAGTATGAAGCTCAAAGTCTTCTACTTCCGTTTGTTCACTGGAATTGACCTGGAATTGGAAAACAGGAATTGCTTTCCCCTCTGAAAATTGAATTCTCAATTCCAATTCCATGACTCAATTCCAATTCCAGGTTCTGAGATGGAATTGTAGAATGCTCATTTTGGACCAAAATTGGAATTGCCCTATACCAATTCATCAATTCCCATTGTCCAATTCTAGGTCAATTCCAGCAAACAAAAGGGCCAGTTCCAGGTCAGGGAAATCTAGACGAAATACAATACCAAATGAAAAAATTCCAAGCACTCCTTCTTTTAGGATCATATTAATCCATTTTACGCAATGTTATTTTTTATGATAAATTAAGAGTATGACAAAACCCTTGAAATTGTAAGAAAGATAATAACATTTATAACCTACATAATGCAAGCCCTCGTCACCATAAAAAAATCCTAAAGAAAGTCTCTAATAAGTAATATAATCTTCAAATAGAAAGCTTTACAAGGAACTTCATTATAAGTGTGTGTGTGTGTTATTTATTACAAACAATACAGAGAAATTTATCCAAGGAGTACAAGAGATAATATGAACTATATAATAGTAGTAGTTTATGGAGAGAGAGAGAGAGAGAGAGAGAGAGAGAGAGAGGTTAGAAGATCAGGCCAAAGGCACTCCCAAACACCAAACCAACTTGCAGAACACAACATGGAAGCTTTAAACATAAAGAGGGAGAGAATAAATATAGAGACTTTTCATTAACACATCAAACTTCATACATGTCGGGATATGAGGCATTCCCAGTTATGACCATATACATTCAAAAAAATCAAAGAACAGTCTTCATGCATGCGAGATCCACAATCTCTCAACTTTCTTCTTTTACAGTTCACTATCAATCTATCTCATACTATCCTTCTACCATGCTGCCCTAATCTATGAACAAAACAATATATTTATACAAGAGGCAACCTAAAAGGTCAGCCCTGAAAGATCCTAAAGATCTGCATAGGAGAAAGTAATGACCCAGATTTAGGTCCACACGTTCCCCAATGATAAATCCTAAATTAATGTTGAGACTGAGAATTACCTGTAGATGTCGGCCATAAGAGTCAACAGTAAAAAACCCTACTTGGTGAGATAGGAACAGAAAGAACCACCGAGCAGACAAGAACAACAACCGAATCCGTTCAGTGAAACCGATCCAAAGAAAGTAACTGAGTCGATGAGGAATCGAGCCTTCCACCAAGAACTCCAAAGCAATTTATTGAATGTCTCCACCAAGCTACTGAGCTCCAAAGCAAAACATATTTTTGTTTGATACATGATTGTCATGAACCCAAGATGCTCATGCATCATACACCTGGGGTTTAAAAGAAATGATTCAGTGAATCATGAGTGAGGTACAACCTAAGCCGAATCTAACTCAGATTAATAAATCCATGTAGAATCTTCAATCGGTCTGTTCTTTCACTTTACCAAGTATTCTATGTAATCCTTTCCTCTTGTGCTTCTGCCAATTCTTTGTTCCAAAATGTGTTCAACTTGTTCTATCAGTTTGTTAAGATAATCACTCAGTACTTTTACTTTTCATCAGGTTCATGATACTCATACAAATATAAAATATTTAATATAGGTGATATATCCATGCCATTAGGCAACTCCACTTCATAAGCATTTCTACTATCAAACTTTCTCAAAATCTTGCACGGACCAAATTTCTTCATCTTCAATTCACCATATGTTCCAATAGGAAATATACCTTTTCTTCAAATGAATCATCACTTCATTACCAACTTCAAAAACCTTATGTCATCTTGATCCATCTGCACTATCCTTGATTTTTTTATTACATTTTTTCAACTTATGTTTCACTTCCTCATGCAATGTCTTCATAAACTCAACATTTATTTCTCCTTCATCACTTCTCTTCTCTTCTCCATCAATATCTCTCAAGTCTGATATACCTCTCGGTTGTGTACCAGTAACAATCTAAAAGGGTATCTTGTCAGTACTCCTATTCACTAAATTATTTTATGCAAACTCTGCTTATGCTAACATCACATCCTAATTACTCGGGTTGTCTCCAACTAAGCATCTCAACAAGTTACCCAAACTTTGGTTTACAACCTTTGTTTGTCCATCAGTCTGTGGATGAAATATAGAACTATACTTCGACTCGATGTCCAGCTTTTTTCCAAAGTGTTTTCCAAAAATAGCCAACAAACTTACTTTCTCGGTCAGAGATGATACTCCTCGGTAATCCATGTCATTTGACAATCTCTTTGAAGAAAAGATTTTATATATGCACTCCATCTGATGTTTTCCTACATGGTATGAAATGTGTCATCTTGGAAAATCTATCCACAACAATAAATATGGAATAATTACCCCTTGTTGTCCTCGGTAAGCCAAGAACAAAATCAATGCTATTATCACTCCAAGGTTTCTCAGGAACAAAAATCAGTGTATACAATCCAGTATTTTTACTTATATTTTTGCAACTTGACAAACTCCACAAATTTTCACAAATTTCTGAACATCCTTATTCAGTTGAGGCCAAAAATACCTTTCCTTAAGCAAACTCAATGTTTTATCAATGCCAAAATGTCCCGCCAAACCACTATTATGTTTCTCCTTTATCAAATTGGTTCTCATTGATCATCTCGGTATACATAACTAAAATCCTTTGAACAACATATCTTCTTGAATGAAATAGTCTTCAAACCTACTCGGTTGATCTGGAATAGGTGCTCTGCACATTCTCCATCACTCAAAAAAATCAGGGTTAATTTTGCACAAATTCTTCATATTATCAAAACCAAGAACTTCAATTCTCATTTTAGTCATCAAAGATCTTCTTCTACAAATCCAAAATACACAATTTCTTCTTTCATGAAGGAACACTTTTTCAAATTGATCAACAACTTTTCCTTTTTCAATCTCTGCAATACATGTCTAATTTGCAACAAATTTTCTTCTCTGGTCTTACTCAATATCAGAATGTCATCCAAATATACAATCACAAACTTACCCAAGAATTTCTTCAGATCCTCATTCATCAACCTCATAAAAGTACTCAATGCATTAGTTAAACCAAAAGGCATAACTAACCACTCATACAAACCTTCTATTGTCTTGAAATAAGTCTTCCATTCATCACCTTCTATGATTTTGATATGATGATATCTACTCTTTAAATCAATCTTGGTAAAATATTTTGCTCCACTCAAACAATCCAATATATCATCCAGCCTTGGTATAGGGAACCGATACTTCACTGTGATCTTGTTAATAGCTCTTGAATCAGCACACATTCTCCATTCTCCATTATTCTTCGGTATGAACACAGCTGGTACTGCACATGGACTCAAACTTTTTCTGATCAAACCTTTCTAAAACAACTCATGAACTTGTTGATTGAGTTCCTCATTCTCAGTCGGTGTTAAATGGTGTGGTGCCTTGTTTGGCAAACTAGCTCCAGGAATCAGATCCATACAATGACTAATATCTCTCATCGGAGGAAAACCATTAGGTACATTATCAGAAATGATTTCTTTGTACTCAGTGAGCAACTTCTCAACTTCTGCAGGAACTTTATCTTCTTATTCGGCACTCAGTTTGTTAGGAATCAAAGCATAGCCGATATCATTTCTCTTTAGATCCTTAACAAAATTCCTACCTGAACCATCAAACAAACTTTCAAAGATGTACATTTCTCACCAACATCTTCTTCAACCAAAGGTAACAATATTTGTCTCTTTCGATCAACCCAAATAGTATATTTGTTCAATCTTCCACTTGCAAGTATAACATGTCTATCGTATTTCCAAGATCTACCTAATAAAATATGACAATAATCCATACGCATGATATGACACAACACCTTATCATAATACTTCCCAATTTTTAGATTCACAAAACTTTATTCACTTACCATGAGTGTATGATCATCTTTGACCCATGAAATTTTATAGGGATTTGGGTGCTTCAATCTCGCCAACTGAAACTTTGTAACCATGTCCTCAGATTCTAGATTCTCTGAACTTCCACTATCTACAATCACTTTCCAAACTTTGTCTGCAACTCTGCATCTATTCTTGAACAAACTTTTTCTCATTGGATCTTCCTTATTTTTACTCCACAATATTCTTCTGACCATCAGGTTTCCTTCCTTTTCAGGTTCATTCGGTGACTCTTCTTGCACCAAAGTATTTCTGCTACTACTAACTTTCTTGCTTGCATGTGTACACTCAAATGATCTATGTCATTCTTCTCCACAATTGTAAAAAGTTCCTTGGAATCCACATCTGTTATAGCCACCTTGAGAGTAATTACCTCTTCCTCTAAATGAACTTCCACCTCTCCACTCGGTCTTGCCTTTGTCTTGATTTGACTTGTCTTGATCAGATCTACTATTTTTACCATAAAATCCACCTCTTCCTCTTTGTCTTTTCTCATGTCTCCTATTCAATTTCTCCTCAGCTTTTAGAGAAAACTGATAAGCCTCTTCAATACTTTCCATCTTTGCCAAATTGATCTCTTCTTGAATAAAAATATTTAACCCACTTAGGTATCTTGCAATTATTTCCACCTCATCTTCATCATGTCCATATATGATATCTAACCTGTAAAATTCCTCAGTATAATCCTTTACCAAGCTATCTTTCTATTTCAAACTCTACATTCTCGTAACTAGGTTAATCTGATAATGACAAGATAGAAAATTTCCCTTCAAGTTGTTTATCATCCTGTCCCATACCTTTATCTTGTCTTTTCCTTTCTTCTTTCGATCTAATTGCAAATGCTCCCACCAAAAGGATGCATGACCTTTCAATTATGTACTTGCAGTCTTCACTCTTTTATCTTCTGATACATTCTCATACTCAAAGTATTTCTCCATCTCAGTTATCCAGTCTATCAACTCATCTGAAACTAGCTTTCCACTATACTCGAGAGGATTAATTTGTGGTGTTGACTTCAAATTTGTCAAATCTTGTAGGAGTCTTTCTTCTCCCGAAACTATAACAGATGCAGGCCCAGATTTTGCCCACACTTCTTTGATTTCACCATCACTAACATCCTCAAGATGTCTTCCTCAACGCTAGGCTATCTCAAAAAATTACAATCTACAACAATCTACCTTAGCATATCAGTTAGGCCTGGATCTACATCTCGCTTCCCATGAACTATCTTGAAATCCTCTACAACTAGAGGTTAGATCGCGATCTGCTACCCCACAACAATAACCAATTAGTATTTACAAGAAGGAACCTTAGATCTTTACTCACTCTGATACCACCTGACGCAAGGAGGGTCAGTTGATGGGGCCAAAGGCACTCCCAAACCAACTTGTAGAACACAAAAGGTAAGCTTTAAATACAGAGAGGGAGAGAATAAATGTAGAAACCTTTCATTAACACATCAAAATTCATACATGTCGAGCTGTGAGGTGGAGGTCTTCCCGGTTACGACATAGATACATTCAAAACAATCAAAGAATAATCTTCATGCATGCAAGATCCACAATCTCAACAAGTAAGCTTTAAACATAGAGAGGGAGAGAATAAATGCAGAAAATTTTCATTGGCACATCAAAATTCATATATGTCAAGCTGTGAGGCCTTCCCGGTTACGGCCATATACATTCAAAATAATCAAAGAACAATCTTCATGCATGTAAGTTCCACAATCTCTTAGCTTTTTTATTTTGTCGTTCACTATCAATCTATCTCCTATGATCTTTCTACTATGCTTCCCTAATCAATGAACAAAAAAATACATTTACACAAGAGGGAACCGAAAAGGTTGGCCCCAAAATATCCTAAAGATTCACATAGGAGGAAGCAACAACCCAGATTTAGGTCCACATGTTCCCCAATGAGAGATTCTAAATTAATTTTGATACTAAGAATTAACTACAGATGTCGGCCAGAAGAACCAATAATAAAAAACCCTACTCGGTGAGACAAGAATAGAAAGAACCACCGAGAAGACAGGAACAACAAGAAAGAGCGTTGGGTGAAATTGAGCCAAAGCAAGTAATTGAGTCGACAAGGAACCGAGACTTCCACCGAGAACTCCAAAGCAGCTTACCCAATGTGTCAACCAAGCTCCCAAGCTCCAAAGAAATAAATATTTTTTGTTTGATACAGGATTGCCATGAACCGAAGATGCTCCTACATTAGAGAGAGAGAGAGAGAGAGAGAGAGAGAGAGAGAGAGAGAGAGAGAGAGAGAGAGAGTTTTAGTTAAAGATTAAATTGAATCAATGTCGATATTTTAGTGAATATTTCTAACAGATAAAAGAGTGTGAATTAAAAAATTGACAAACATAAGATAAATTACTAGACATGTTTGTAATATTTAACTTTGACATATTTGAAGCTAATAAAATTTCTTTGATAAAGTTAAGAATATATTTTCTTTAATGGCTACATGAATCAACAAATTTTATTGTTGTTAAATGTATATTTGAATTCATATGAAATTGGACAAAATAAATTGCTTTAGCTCATATTTGAGTTGTCTCAGGTAATTTGAAAAGGTGCCTTGATAACCATCTAAGTCAAATGATATCAAAGCTACTAATCTAAGTGTGTGGACAAATTGTTGATTGTGAGGTGGTCTACACTAGGACTTGAGGGTGGAGTTGTATAAAAAAAATACCAATCATGAGGTAATTCACACATGAAAGAAAGAAGAAGTAGTTGTGTAGATATGAAAATAATTTTGGTAGATTTGTGAAGTATTGATAGATTAAGAGCTATGAATCTGCAAAGAAAAGTGTGTATGCAAATTTTAGACCGTAAAAAGAGACAATGAAAGATTGTAGTACACATGAGATAAAGATAATATGGGGAAGCCCATAATTTGGGAGGGTTGGAGGAAATCTAAAAAAGGAATATTTTGGGGATGTTGGATGAGTTGGTTGATATGAATACAAGATTAAATAGGTTGGAAGCCTTGTAACTTATAGAAAGGTTAATAAAAACAAGGGGAAGAGAGGAGTTACAATAGAAGCATGTCTTCTACAAGACGTGAAAGAAGAGTGAAGATGAGGACAAGAATGAGAATATAGAAATTTATGGAGTTCCTATATTTAAAGAGAACCTAATGAGGAAGATTCAATCCTTATGAAAGAGATCATAAAGAAGGAGAAGATATTTAGAATAAGTAAGAACTATAAAAAGATAGAAAGTGAAATAGAAAACATGGTGGAAGAAATTGCAACTGATGATGATGAGGCTGAGGTTGCAGAGGTATTTTTTCCTTTCTCTATATATTTTTTAATGAAGAATTTTATTTTCATGTTGTTGAGAGAAATCAAAATATAGTGGAATCAAAGTGTTGTTCAGTTAGAGATTGGTATGGAGATATTATAGGTTTGTATGTCAAAGAAGTAGACGATCTTGTAGGTGAAACTTGGTGGAGGTGGTTAGATTATTTTGGGTCAAAAACCACAAAAGAGGAGAGAAGGGGTGAGAGTGTTTGGTGGAGGAGGTTGGACTATGGTGGAATTTATTCCACACAAAGATAGAGTTTGAGTAAAGAAAAAAAATTGCTGGAGGAAGATGGCAAATTATCTAATGAGATGCTGGAAGAAAGGGAAAATTTTGAAAAATTAAATTCCTAACTCTTCAACATCATGGCATGGTGATATTGGTTTCAAATGGGTAAAAATTGATCAGGTTTTATTTACTACTCATAGGATTTCAATGCAGTATTAAGGGTCATGGGTGAAAATGATCGAGTTGGTCCTCTGTCTAAAAAACTTATAATAAAAAAAATATGATCACATTTTGGTTATAAATTTAACACATGCAGGATTTTTATTTTTAAACCCTATACATATTAAGCCTTAGATTTTCTAAGCCATGATGCATTCAATATTTTGGAAATTTTTAAAACCCCCAATTTTTATTACGTGCATTTTTTTTTGGCTTTTTTAGGTGAGTGGCCACTTTTTTGTTCACCCTCTCAGTGCACATACTCCACTATTCTAATGGAAGATACTTGAATGTAAATTTCATTGTATAAGCCTTTATCATAAAGCTTCTAGAAATCTCCTTAGCATGTAGATTCTCTTGACATTGGATATTTTAAGCAATCACTCATAAGTTGGCTCTACAACTTCCACCACACAGTTTTACTTCATCAATCTCATAGCTTCCATATACTACTCACACTCCACAAACTTTGCAACCAATTTTATCTTATATATATATATATATCCCATCATCAAGAAAAACATCAATCAGCTCAACCTAAAGTAATGACCCCAACAAGTCAGCTTCAACAACTTAATACGATAAAACTAGTCCAAAATAGGAGAAAGAAAGGACCTAAAGTGTATTTTTTACACCTTCCAATGTAGTCACAAACATTCAATGTATTGGCATGAATCTTCTAAAGTAGGAAATAAGGTAACATATAGATGAAATGTGTAGCACATCACCAAAGGGTCCAAAAATAACTCTTTAAGTAAAATTTACATTGTTAGGATACATTATCACATTTCTTGAATCCAGTCTTTAGACATCCACTAGAAGAGAGATGTTATAACCAAGGAAAAAACAAAGTTGAAGGTAGACTTTCGATCGTCAACATCACTATCCCGATCTGAGTTAGTGAAGCCAACAATCTCAGGAGCACATAATGTGTAGTGAATGCCAAACTATATAGTGCCCTGAATGTACTGCAAAATGCACTTTAGCTGCCTACGAATGGCTCTCATGAGGATATTGAGAGAACCGAGAGACAAGGCTAACTGCAAAGGAAATATCAGGATGACCATGCATCAAGTGAAAAAGGCTACCAACTAACTACCTATACAAGGTAGTATCATCTGATGGAGTAGTGTAGTTGGTAGACAACGCAATACCTGATTGAAAGGGAGTAGGTGCGGGCTTGCAATCAGCCATTCTAAATCTTGTAGTAAATCAAGAGCGTACTTGTGCTCAAAAATTAAAATGCCAGTAGAAGACTGATGAATTTCAAGACCAAGGAAATAATGCAACAAACCAAGGTAAGTCATATGAAAATGCGTCATTAGGGCTCTTTGATTTTTCTCAATCATGGCATGAGAACTCGTTGTGTGTATCAAAGAAAAAGAATAAGAATATCACCCCCATGTTATTGAATTTAAACTGTAGGATCATAATGATATCTAGTGAATTTAGAAGAAAGAAAAAAAAACTATCCATATTCTCATACCAAGCTCTAGGAGTTTGATTGAGACCATATAATGAACGTCGATCCCTGCAAATAAGTGAATAATCAGTGCAGAGAACTTGGTGGCTACTCTATATAGATCTCCTCTTGAAGATCACCATGGAGGAAAGCACTCTTCACATCCATCTAATACACTGACCAACCCTTCAATGCAACAATAAAAACTACAAGATGAAAGGAATCCATCTTGGAAACTAGAGCAAATGTCTCAGAATATTCAATGCATTCAACCTGATAAAACCCCTTAGCCATTAGATGAGCCTTATACTTATCAAAAGAACCATCAACTATAAATTTTCTATGATACACCAATTTGCATCAAACCAACTTTCTTCCCTCAGAAAGAGTAAACAAATACCTAGAATGATTCTTCATCAAATAAGAATACTCCTCAGCCACAACACTATCCCATTCTTGTATACCTAAAGCATCTAAAAACTTCTGAGGATCAGTAGAGATTGCATGACTCAAAAGACTGATTCCTCGAGTTTGGGAATGAGTGCAATGAGTAGCTGTGGGATCACCTATAAGAGAACCAACATCCCAAATAATTGTTTTAACCCATAAGGGTAAACTAGGTGCAGGTGGAGGAGAAGGAGAAGATGGAGTAATGTTAATAACTAGATCAATACCATCTTTGGGAATGGTAGCATCAGGAGCATCAACATCTTCAGAATGAGAACGTGGAAGAAGAGAGGGAGAGGCTTTTAATGGAGAATCTGTTTGAGTAAAAGGCACATCAAATTTAACATCACAACAGAAATAGACCTCTCAAGTGACAGGATCAAACAATCGATATCCTTCCGCATCCTCACAATGGCCAACAAAAATGGAGCATTGACTTTTATTCTCCATTTATTTACGCTGATTATCAGGAATGAATGTCCATGCATCACTTCCAAATAATTTGAAAAAAGATACCCTGGGTTTGACATGAGACCAAGTCTCCTCAAGAGGCATATTAAGTACAACCTTGGGAGGTATACAATTCCTAAATATAGTTGGCACTAAGGATAACCTCTGCCCAAAATGTTGGAGCCATGGACCTAGACTGAAGCATGCAATTGGACATTTCCCATAATGTTCTATTCTTCCACTTGACCACACTTTTTTTGAGGAGTGTATGACATTGTATGTTGATGAAGAATACCTTGAGTACGTCAGGATTCCTTGAATGCTTGATTGACATACTCCCCTCATTATCTATGTGGATCTTTTGGACATAATATCCTGATTGCTTCTCCACAAATGAAACAAAGGTCATGAAATGGTAAAGGACCTCATCCTTTTACTTTAAAATGTACACCCATGTGCACCTCTAGAAGTCATCAATGAAGGTAAGCACATACTTGGCCCTTGAAAATGAAGGAGATGAAAATGACATAATGTCACTATGCACCAACTCAAGGGGAGTCGAAGGTCGCGTGGCCATACCCTTAGGAAAGGGATCTCGATGATGCTTGCCAATAAGACAGCCTGAACAAATTCCATCTGAACAAGGAATCTAAGGTAGACCAATTACCAAGTTCTGTGTGCTCATCTGTTGAAGATAACTATAATTCAGGTGACTAAAAATTTCATGCCAAAGCTTGTTCATAGAATCTACATGAGAAATGAGGGATGATCCTGATAAAGAATCAAATCCATCAAACCTATACGAGCGGGTTGCATGATTAGTTGTGCATGTAGCAATGACCTTTTCAAGATCCTGCATCTTTTTAATAGTTACATGAGTAGGGGAAAACTCAACAATTTTTCTTTCACCATGATTGCAAATTTGATAGATGGAAAGGAGATTTTGTGAAATATTAGGAACAAAAAGTACATCATCAATGCTACCATCGTGCATCTGAACTAAGCCTATCCCTACAACTACAATCTATGATGAGTTCCCAATAGTAATATGTGAGGTAAGATTATCAAAAATTGAATCAAGAAGATCAATATAATGAGTCATGTGATGTGAAGCATTGGGATCAAGAATCCAACTCAAACTAGTAGATGGTGAAGCCTTAGCTGAGAGGGCTTGTCCTTTTCTAGTGGAAGAAAAATTAGGCACTGCAATGTTGTGCCTCTTCACATCTTCTTCTATTAGCCTTTGAGAGTACGGTGTGTCATTATGCCTAGGTTTCCCCCAAAAGGAATAATTCTCATGTTTCTTCTTATACATAGAAGATGACCCTCCTGAGTTAGGAGGAGGAGAAGGAGAAAGAGGTTTACTCGTTTGATCATATTCACCTTAGGATTATAAGGAGGCTTGTAGGGAGGCTTTCCCTTTGAAGATGAATATGTTGCTAGCTACTTCTTATAGTTACCCTTGCAGGAGATTGATGCATCAAGGCATGACTCTTAGGAAGAGAATCCATCTGAATTAGCTTGGCTTGCTCCCTAGTTAATCTATTGTGAAATTCCACAAATGAGGGCATGTCTTATGTTCTTCTCCCATAACACCTATAATAGAATAGATGATAGAGTAAAACACTTGGAAAGGACCTCTAAGGTTAGACAAGATCATGAAAATACACTCTTTATCTTCGTTGGCATGACCACAACCTTTCAACTGAGTCAAAATTGACTTGAATTGTGCAAGGAAATCCTAAATAAAGGGAAGTGTATATGAGGAAAGAGAAGTGAGATCGGCTTCAGGCTACATGATTTTGAATTGGTTGACGTTACCATACAACCCTGCAAGCTTATCCCATACTTCTTTTGGTGTTGTACACCCAACAATGTGAAACAAAAGATTATCTGACACATGAAGATCGATGAGTCATTTTGCCTCATTCATTTTGTTTCTATGAATAAATTGCTCAAATGCCTTGGTGAACTCAGGTTGGTCAACCTCTAATAGCTGCTAGAGACCTTGAGATTGCAACAACTGCATCATTTTGAGCTTCCATGTGTGATAGTTGTATGGATGAGCAACTCAATCCTAGAGTCCAACATGTTGTATAAGGGTACACAAAGGACGAATATGCAAGGCACCCCTAGAATAGATACAAACTTATTGTATAATTTCCAAACAACAAATTTTTCCGAGAGAGACAATTTAAACAACTTGCAACTTCACGATTGTAAAAGTGGTCTAAAAAGACAAAATATAAAAGAAGTACCTCCTTCACAGTAAAAGTCAGCGGGGAAGCTTTTTGATGGTATGTCATGTGCCGAGAATAGACTTCATCAATAGGAGTGGTCAGTAAGAATCCATAAGAGCATGTGACACATCACCGTGTATGACCCGAAGCTAGAAGCAAGAAAACTGATGAAACCACGAGCTACAAAAATGCCCAAGTCCAGTACGCTTGCCAAAAACAAAGTTTTGTTTTTGTGCATTGGTGATCCTCAACTAACAATCACAGATCACCACAACAGTACAAGATATTGACATGAGATGAACGTGGGCTGCAAATGTGCTATAATGTCCCCACCGTTAAATGAGCCAACCCAAAGATAACAATAGGATCACCACCATCAATGAGCCCAACAAGGAAGAAAGAAGATCGCCGCTCAAGCAATAAATTAGGCCACCATCACCAAGCATTGAGCAAGCTTCATTATGTCTAGTGTTAAAAGATACTTGCCAATCTCAAGTTCAACTCCCACCACCGCTGAGTATATGCAAGTAATAAATTCACCCTAGGTACTGATCAAAAGTTATAGACAATGAGGGGGAACGCTGGTCAAATACATGAATTTGACTATCAACATTCCTAGATGCTCACAATACTTGGAGCTTATCCTAAATTGGGACGGGCTAATCAGATCAAACGACCCACGGTTTCTCGAGTTGAGTGGGATTCAACAGATCAAGCAAAGCTTAGCCCGTTGATGGTGCGTTCAAGGCTGCTCGACCCCAACAAATGTAAAAGAAGCAACAACCTAATGAGTAGTTAATCAAAAGCAAGGGCCTTATTATACACAACCTAATGAGTAGTTAATCAAAAGCAAGGGCCTCATTATACACAATATTGAGCCGATAACAGGCCACAATGAATGAGAACCGACCACAACAGTAAATGTGTCGACCAAACAAGGAAGACACGGGCCTGCTCACCAAGGAGAAAACCGCCCATGTAGTTTTGAAAGACCATCGCTGAGGTGAAGATGAGTCGGGTCCATGTAGTGCAAAAACGTGGGCCTCCAAATCAAATCTACAAGGATCTGCAAATAATTAAGTCACCAATAGTTGCCATAAAGGAAACGTGGGCCTCCAAATCAAACGATGGCCAAAAAGAAGCAAAGAACGCGTCATTGAATGTCTCCACCAATTTGGTGTGTCGACCAAACAGGCTTAAATGCTAGCCACCAACCGAGCAAGCCAATTTGTAATGAAAAGATAACTCCAAACTGGAAAAAAAGGAGGATCCGATTTACAAAGTGACCAATGCGCTATAGATTCCAAGCCAAGGGCCCAAGAATGTTCGCGACTTCACCTGTTGGAGGCTCTCCTTGGTGTTGAAGTCCAACAGACCCCTAGCAACTCAACGTCTTTTACAACTCTGTCTTCAATCACCAAAGACCATGAAAATGGAGGTTGATCTGCTACAAAGTACTTGCAGACAAATTTAGAAGTCGCAGTATGAATTGCTGTGAGTGAGACCATCAAGACAAATATGAATAACAATAAATGGACAATTTTATGGCTATCCTTAAACATCATAAGCTAAAGAAAAAATTAAGTTTTCAGAAAAAGTGAAGTCAACTTTGACTATTTAACACTTTTTGCTTAGGAGTCAGTCATTAGTATGATGTTTACAGGGCAATTTTACCAGCATGTTGGGGCATCTACGAGTAGTTAAGGAGGCTATTAATGAAGACACCTATAGCCAACAGGAAGATTTCAAAAAACATTGGCCTCCAAGAAAACAAAAGTTGATTCCTCATAAACCGTTCGCAATATATGCTAACCAAAAGATGAATGGGTTGACTCAAGCTCAGATTTGCCTTTACAACAAATCAAAGATCGACAAAAGAAAATAGATTTCGCCCAAGTCAAGACAATCTCTACAAACAAAAGGAACAATATATACGTGGCTAATCCAATTGAATGAAATCATCCGGTCTAAGCAAGAACCACAGATTGAGTATGAACTCATCCAAACAAAATATGAGATGTGGACCATGAAGGCAATCCCAAAGACAAACAAAAATAGACTTTGCAATGTATGGAGAAACTCTAAAATTACAATTTGCAAAAAAAAATACAGATCTGAATACACTCGTAAACTACGAAGAGAAACCAGGGACCTCAAGAAAATAATGAAAACACTTAAAACACTCAAACACTCAAAACACTCAAACACTAGAAGGAGTTGTGTCACTTCAAGCTCTGATACCATGTTAGGATACATTATCCTATACCTAGAACCCAGTCTCCATATATCCACAATAAGGGAGATGTTATCAACACAAGAAACTATATTGATTGAGGTGAGTATTAAGATACAATAAGCTTTTCTTTAATAGGAAAGAGTAGATATGAGGTAAGGAAAAGGTTGAGACAAGTGTCTCAACCTAGAGGAAGTAGAAGTCTAATAGAACTCAATAATATTTTCAAGATGAGTTAGAGTCCAAATAGGACTCAATGATATCCATCTAACTCATTAATGAGTTATCCTAAGTAAACTTAGATAAAGAGTAAACCAGTGAAAACAATATTACTCCAACATACATAATGCGGATCACCCTAACTAATGGCATTGCTACAAAACATTTCATCTCAATCTCCAATTATGGAACAATCCAAAATGTAGAGTGCGAGAAAGATTGAAATGCCTGTCAGCTAGACATCCATAGTTGGTGAGGAAACTAGTTCTTCAAACATAATGCAACACTAGAACAATCAACCACTACCATGTGGACCATATAGATATGTTTATTGAATATCTAACATCATTCTCAAACACATCTCTCATGTTTCCATGTCAACCCAAGCTGCACAATCATTTTGATGCAGACTTCTTGATCATAACCAAAAGGCTAGGAAACACAGTTATAAAACACATCATCATAACCATACTAGTCATAAACTTTCTAGAGACCTAAAAATGGTAAACATCTATGACTGTATATTGTTAGTGTGTCATTTGTCTAGTCTTGGTCAATTGTTTGTACCACTAGTCAATTTTGATCATTTTGGGTCAATTTTAAGTCATTTTGATTATTTTGATTTATCTTTTATTTTTGTCATCTTTTCATATATTTTTTATGATGTAGTCACATTTTATCCTTGTTGAGCTTGTTTGATTAAATAATTCTATCAATTATTTAACCAAAGTCCCCACTTGTCTTTTCATCTTTTGTTTCTTGGTCCTTTTATGCAATCTTGTCCATCCATGGCTTTTAATCTAGTCCATCCATTTCAATTTGGGAGTATATAAATTTGGATCTTTTCTACCATTTTTTGGAAACCATAATTTCTAGTATCCTTGCCTGTATGTTGTCAAATTTTATCCTTTCTTTTTGGCTAGTATTTGTGCACTTGTCATACAAAGAGAAGTTCATAAATTAGAGGAGAAAGAAAAAACAATGAGACATCATCAAATGAATGCTTCAATTTGGGTTTGAAATTGATTGTTTATTGCGTATTTCGTTTGGATAGTCTTATTGGTTAAATTAGGATTGTTATAGCTTTCATGGCCGGATAATCATGTATATTTAGTAATTCCCTAATTTTCTTGATCTAGATTTGGTGGACCTGACATGAACTACCCTAGTCTGCTAAATTTATAGTTTTATGTGTGTTTGCAGATCTGAAATTGAAGTTGTGCATCTGACCTATCAAATTGTGCACTTGTAGCATCCTGTTATGCATTTGTATCATCTAATTGTGCAATTTCAACCTAGAGTTGCACACTTGCTTAGACTTTTGTGCGATTACCTTGGTTTTCTATGCACTTGCATTTATTAACATAGTTTTGTGGGTTGTTTGTATATTGGACTTGTCTAACCTTTTGACTATAATATTTTGATGTATTTGGTTTATGTATATTCATATTCTAATTAAAATTGAATCACACCTAGTTTGATTAAGGTTTGGGAATGAATTACAAATCTCACTTACTATAATTAGGAGGTTAACTCACATCTATTTTTATATTTCTTTGGGCTAAAAAAGAACAACAAATTTTCACTAGACTAATTAGATAGGGTGTTTTTTTAAATAATTTTGATCACAATCTTCACATATACTAATTAGGGGCTTTTATTTAAAAACAATCTTCACATAGCATAATTAGGGTTTTTTTTTTATTGATTCCAATTTTCTCATGTAGTCTAAGTAGGGATTCAAATGAATCACAATATTTCATCTAGACTAAGTTTGAGTTTCAAAATGATTGTAATCTTCTATCTAGTCTAAATAAAGAGTCAGATTTATTCTAATTTTCTCACATAGCATAATTAGGGGTCAAATTGATCACGAATCGAACATTTTGGTTATTAAATTGAGCATTATAATCTCAATTTTGCTTGATCTAGGTCAATTTTAACATTTTTGAAAATGGATTTTTTTTTTTTTTTTTGCATTTAAACTAATTTTGTGCACTTACTCTACTTTATACACACTTTCTAAAAGAAGTTTCACACTTGCAAGAGTTTTTTGTGCACTTGTCTGATTAGGGTATTTCTACATTTGGCAGGTTCTCTAAAAAAAAGTTTTGATTATTTGCGCAATAATTTGGCAAATATTGATTTTGGCTTTGCTTTCTATCATTTCAATGTCTTCAAAATGAGATAGGTTATAGGTTTTTTGGTGTTACTAATTATAATTTTTGTAGCCTCTTGGAAAACATGGGATGAAGACATTTTTTGAAATGACTAATAAATTTGTTACAGGACGCTTGGCGAAGACATGATTTTGAAACTTTATGTGATTGCCTTTTTAGATAGACCACACTTCAATTTCTAAAGGGAGCAAAGTTTGTATTTTAGTTATGTTTTGTGCACTTTCACATTATAGGGTGGACCTACTATCCTCTCCTCTTTCCCTCATGGATTTCGGGTGTAAGAGAAAATTGATAAAGACACTTACAATTTTCATTTTTTAGAAGGGCCTTATTTGGTGGGAAAAGTTCACACCCCAAGAGAACAAACAAGGCGATATTTATTTAACCCTTTATAAAAAATTCAGGTTGAGGTGAAAACCAAATTGCCTAGTAAGCTTAAGTCTTAATCTAACGACTCCCTAGTACCCACATTCATGTGAGGTATATCAAATCCTTTAATAGGGATGGTATAGGCCCTTAAGTGAGTCATTGATGCTACGTTGGGTATCAGGTTCTGTGGAAGTTCCCCTAATATGAACCATTACTTTAGTAACCCAAAATCCAATACTTATTAATTTAGTGAGTGTAGATATTACCTTGTAGACACCCCTTATGTACCCTTCATTGTGAGACATAAATTCCTTGGTTTATAAGGTCTCCTGACCTTCAGATTAAGAGTTCAAGTGTGCCTATTTTGTGTAAGGGGGAGCTATCATCACTTGATTCTCTACTTGTCCACTTTGTTTGTGTATTGCTTTATTTCGATGTCCTCAACAAGTATAGCCATTTGTAGTCTAGGTTGTGATTGTCCTCCAAGCATTTGCAATTAAAGAGACCATTGAGTAAACTTGGGATAATTTAGGTCCCTCTCATATTCCTTAACTTTTTGTTGAAGTTCCCAAAATAGTGATTTTTTCATGTGCCTTATGTGATTTTTCAAAATATATTTTCCAATCAAATACAACTTGCCCGAAACTTTAAACATTCATCCAAACATATTTTCCTTGCAAACAAAGCAAAACAAAGACTTAAGAACCTTGTTTCAACTTCCCATACATAAGTAACCCTTAGGTTACCATATTTTTATAGTCCTTCTTTTACCTTAGGTCATTAGCATCTCATAGTCCCCTCCCTTGTTCATTGTCATATCATATTTATCTTAGTTTGTCTCTTTAGATTCCATTTAGGTCCTTTGACTTTGTCATAACTTTGTTATTGCCTTTTTAGTCCAATCATTTTTCCATATTGCATCCACTTCATTTGTATTAATTGGTTTCCATATTGTTCACATAGATCCTTTAAACTTTTCATTATCATCTTTCCTATTCTTTTTTGCGTCCTCTTAGTTGCATCCTATTTTCACCTTTAGACATTACCTTTTTTTCATACATTGCATTTCGTGACCTTTAGTTTTCATTTTCACTCTTCCCATTTTTTGTCATTTATCATCGTAGGGTCTTAGTTTTATTTCATCCCCCTTTCACCATTAGACATTGCATTCCCTTCAAAAATTACATTTTTTCACCTTTAGTTTGCATTATCACTTTCATCCTTCCTATTTTAGACTTTTTTCCTCTTTATTTCATTTTTACCTTTAGACATTGCATTATATTTTTTCACCATAATTTGCATTATAGTTTTCACCCTTCCCATTTTTTCATCTTAGTTTCATTCCATTTTCACCTTTATACATTACGTTCCCTTCCCATGTCACATTTTGTCACCTTTAGTTTGCATTATAATTTTCACCCTTTTTGTCTTTATCATTTACCCTCTTAGTTTTATTTCATTTCATTTTCACCTTCATACCTTACATTTGTCACCTTTAATTTTCATTATCGAAATATTTTAGAGCTATAGGGTATATCTTATCTCCTTTAGGCTACATTTGTTCTCCATCCCATGGCATCATATTATATGTTTCCTTTAGGTATATCTCATAAATAGGTCTACACCCATGGTTGAAACAAAATCCCAAGCTACTAGGAAATGACCAAGTTCCCTACAACAAGCCATGGACAATTCTAACCCTAGACAATCTCAATTTGATCCCACACAACAACCATATTTTGACTCAAAAAGGGGATCACCTATGAATTTCCAAACATAAATACACATTGATCTATTTGGAGCACCATAAAAGCCTAAATTTGGATATGATGCACAATTCACGAAAACAAGTTCCTTATTGACATTTGATTATGAGAAATGGAACAAAGATCATACCTCATATATTGAACCAATTTTCCATCCAACCTATAGTAATACTAGGCCCAAATCACCTCCAAACTTTTGTAAGTTGTCACATCTCAACATTTAGTCCCAATCATCCTCAAATTCAAGGTCCTCACAAGGGAGCCATGACTCTTTGCCAGACGAAGAAATGAAGAATATGAAATTTAGGAAATCTTTAGAAAGATTGATACTTGAAAACACTCTTAGATATTATCTTCACATCAAAGAAAACCTAGCATCAAGTTTTGAATATAGATCCATGTTGGGTGAAGCTAAATTACAACTTCTTTTAAGCAACCAAACAAAACAAGTGTGAACCCAACTTATCTCACAACAAAACCAAGAACCCACTCATAAACAAAAGATAAAAAGGGTGTGTTCTATAAAAATAGTGTGTCAAGATTTGACTTCCAAAAATTTCCCTCATTGGTTTGACGATCCAACATCATCGTCAAATGAAAATCATACCTATATGAATATACACACAATGACATTTGGGGCTTTAAGACATTCTAATTTAAATCTTCAACAATTCCCCAAGCAAGTAAAAAACAAATAGCACAAAATGAGATTTCATTTAATACCCTTTGTACCTTGTATAGGGTCAAATGTTAACATTTTTGGCATATTGGAAAAGTTGGATGATGGTTGTGTTGGCATTGATTTCAACATAGTAGAAGGATTGAGTAGATGAAGAAATCAGAAGAATTATTTTCTTGATGCTAACTTAAATGTTGCAAGTTAGCCATTGGAGAAGAATAGTAAAATGTCTGGTTAGAAGAGGATATTTCAGAGAAGAAATCATGCACATAGAGGAAGCATGTTGTAGTTTTTTACTATGTTCAATGAAAGTTACATAAGGTTTCATGATGATTTGAACGGGTAACCAAGTTGCAGAAGGTGACTGTCAGACATGGTGATAAACTTTGCAGACAGGAAGATAGAAAGAGGTTCAATGTGCTAAATAGAGTGAGAATTGCATGGAGAAAACCTAGGTGTGTGTTAGAGACATACTCAGGTATCTTAAACTTGGAGGGTTTGTACTTCATATGTTTTCAAGGTATAATCTTATGATCTCAGAGACTTGTTGACAAAGTTCTTCAAGTGTGATGAAAAGGTGCTGGCAAATCCAATGGCTATGATGGATTTGAATGATTGAGTTTTTTCCATGATGTCATTGGATATCCTTGAAGTATGTGCTTGATGAGTTGATGATACACATGTATCTAAATAATCAGATTGGTGGAGTTTTTGGTCAATAATAATATTTTTATTATTGTTCATGTTCTTGGCCGACCTAGTTGCTAAATTGTGTTGCGCAAATGCTAAATCATGAAATTTGAGAGATTTATGATCTCAAGGTGGTGATTATAAATGGTGGCTATGACTTAGCATCCTAAGATGGATTTAAATCATGAAATCTTGTGCATTGTTTGAAGAAATGGCGGATTAGGTTTTTTCTGACCTAGTTCTTGATATAAAATAATTAAATAGGGAAAAATTAAGGTGCAGATCGTAAATGTGGATGCTAGAGATGGATAGTGAAGGGAGAAATTGATTAAGAGGGAATCAAAAGTGTTTCAACAAGAGGCTAAACAAAGATCTGCACTGTGCTACATTGGAGTTGTATCCGACATGAGGTAGATGTAACTTACATAGTTCACACAACTTGTATGGATCATTTTAGTGATAAGATTGTAACACAGTGAGCCTTCCTCAAGGTTGTAGCCTGAGGCTTTTCATTTGAGTAGTGAGATCTAGGTAGTGAGCTTGAATGCATGTGTTTTCCCCATATATTGTTATAAGGTTATACTTATAACAAGGTATTTTCTTACTGTGGGTAATCAGTCCCACCGTGGTTTTTCCCGTAACAGGGTTTCCACGGTAAAAATACTGTATCAATTTGTGTTTCCACGGTAAAAATACTGTATCAATTTGTGTGAATGTGTTTTTGATTTGTATATACATGCATGTTTTATTCTCTATTTATTCAGATCATATTTAAGGGTACACAGGTTAGAGATTTTTGAGGTTCAAGGGTTTGAGGTTTAAGGTTTTGGGTAACAAGTAATTCAAACTCACCCCTCCTCCTCTTAGTTGTCCTTTTCCATAATATTAAAAATTGGCTTAGAGGTTTGGTCCCTTGAAGGAAGCCTAACAACTTAAGGGAGATCATATATGAAAACTTACAAGAAGGGAAATCCTAGGTTTCAAAGAACAAACTACCCTATATGGAAAGGAAGGATGATCACTCATCTAAGGTGCATTGGAGAAGAATATTGTATAATCACAAGGAAGTCATATACCCTTCCTCCAGATCTATCTACGAATACACCTGATAAAAATAAACAATTTGAGTACAACATTAGAGCAAAGGAAGCATTGCTAAGTGCTTTATCAGATACAAAATAAACAAATGTAATGGAGTTAGAAACTGCTCATGAGATATGGACAAGGGTAGAGACTCTTCATGAAGGTGATGCATGTGTCAAGAAAGCCAAGTTAAAAATCATAAAAGGAAGGTACGAATATTTGAGACTATCTAAAGATGAAAAAATTAGCTCTTCTATGTTGAAAATAAATGAGTTATTTTGCAGTGTCAATTGTGTCGGTGGTGTATTAAATGAAGGAGAGATTGTATCAAAAATATTTAGATCTTTGCCTCTTTCATACAGGAGAAAAGTTATTGTTATTGAAGAAATCAAAATTGTTGCTATTATGACAAGAGATACATTAGTTGGAAAGATTTATTCCTTTTAAACGAGTGAGTTCAGTGATTCTCTACCCAAAGTTGAATCAACTTTCAAGGCGACTATATCAAGAAGAGACATGCACATATGATATCGAGTTGAAGGATCTACTAGAAGGGTGTCAAAGTTTGAAAAAGAGATAAGAGATATTTAAGAAGAATAAAGAGAGCTTGAGGAATTAGAATCACTTGTTGCAAGGATACTAACAAAAGGATATGGTAAGTACAAAGGAAAATTGACTTTAAAATGTTTTTGGTGTAAAAAGATAGGACAATATGCCTCTAGATGCCTGGAAAGGTTCCCTAAGTACATGAATGACAATTCTAAATATGAGAAAAGATGTTACCATGCTAGAAATGAAAATAGAGACACTAATGATGAATCTACTGATAACAAGAGTAATGATGAGCAACTGTATGTTGTTATTAATGGTGATAAATCCGATTTAGAGGATTATGTGCCAAATACTTTTACTAAAAGTTTTGTGGAGGTAATGGCATTAGCTTCCCAATATATGAAAAAAGATTTATATTATTGATAGTGGCTTCTCTCATCATATGACTAGTGACAAGGATAAATTCTTTTGTTTTGAGAGGTATGATGGCTGAATGGTAAGATGGGGAGATAATTCAAGTGGTATGATCAGATGAAAGGGATCTATCTCCTTGGATGGTAAGACTATTAATGAGGATGTATTGTATGTAGAGGTCAAACACTAATGAGATTATGCTACGGATTGCATTTCAAAGAGGACAGATGCAAGATTGTGAATGATTGCGGAATAGAGATTGCTACTAGGTAAAAAACCAAAGGTAATGTATTTCATTTAAATAGTGGTCAAAAGACTTGTTTAATTGCAAAAATTGATGAAAGTTGGTTGTGGAACAAGAGGATATGTCATGTGAAATTTGATAATATTGTAGCATTGAGTTCCAAGCATTTTTATAGAGATTTTCCTAAAGTGAAGAAGCTCGTCAACACTATATGCAAGGAATTCCAACTAGATAAGAAAACAAGATCTAATTTCAGATCCAAAAGTGAAAATTCAAATAGTTTTCTTGATTTAGTTCAGACCAATTGATGTGGACAAACAAAAATAAGGAGCATGCAAGGTGAAAAATATTTTATGCTACCAATGGATGACTATTCTAGAATGGTTTGGGTAACCTTTTTGAAAGAAAAGTCTGAAGCACTTAACAAGTTCAAGATCTTTAAAAATATGGTTGAGACATAGACAGGATCAAAGGTGAAGTACCTAAGATAAGATAGAGGTGGTGAATTCACATCAAATGGGTTCAACTCTTTTTCTGAAAAATATTGAATCAAGAGGTAGTTTTCAGCTCCGAGTATGCCACAAAAAAATAGAGTCATTGAAAGAAAGAACCAATCTATCCTTGATACTGGAAGGAAAATGATGATGGAAGGGAAAGTTCCACAAATTATTTGGAAAGAAGTAGTGGGAACTACAGTATAAAATCTAAATCAATTTAAACTAAGAGGTAACATAGGTAAGACTCCTTATGAGATTTGGTGTGTAAATATTCTTACTGTGAAATACTTTAGAATCTTTGGCAGTAAATGTTATATCAAAAGAGATGAGGATATTGGAAATTTTGATGCAATATGTGATGAAGGCATATTCCTTGGATATTCTACCAAGATCAAGGCCTATAAGTGTTACAACAAGAGGCTAAGAAGAATAGTTGAAAGTGAAAATGTGAAAGTAGATGAGAGTATTGAAAGTTTGTCCAAACTAGGATAATATGACTTGGATGATCAGAAAGCCATCTCAATTCAGAAAGATCAACAAAAGGAAAATAGTCAAGTATAAGAAGGGACTGTGAATCAAATTGATGAAGCATATACTAGTCAGGAAGATGACAGGGAAAAGGCTGAAGCAAGAGCCCAAACACCAAGGTATGTCAGATTAAATCGCTCTGAAGATCAAATCATTGGAGATAGAAAAGGGTGTTTAGACAAGAAGAATAATTACTGATTAATAGATATGCCTAATTTTACAAGTTGAGATAAAGGACGTAAGGGAAGCTTTCTAGGATGAAAAATGGTACAAGGTAATAAAATAATAATTGACACAAATTGAGAAATACAATACTTGGACACTTTTCCTCAGGCCTATAGACAAAAATGTAATTGGCACCAAACGTGTATTCAAGAATAAGATAAATGAAGATGGAAAATTTATAAGGAATAAAGCTAGATTAGTATGCAAAAGATATGCTCAAATGGAAGGCACTGAATATGAGGAAACTTTTGCACTTGTAAAAAGATTGGAAGTAGTAAGACTATTCCTTGCATATGTTGCTCATAAGAACTTCAAAGTTTACTGTATGGATGTCAAATCAACCTTCTTGAATGGAGAACTTGAGGAAGAAGTATTTAGTAGACAACCCGATGGATTTCAACTCATTGATCAATAGGACATGGTATGCCTATTGATGAAGGCCCTATATGGACTAAAACAAGCTCTAAGAGCTTGGTACTCAAGATTAGATAGGAATCTACTTAAGATTGGATTTATCAAATGTAATGTTGATGGTAATCTATACTTTAAGGTTGACAATGAGAATATTTTGATAGTTGAAGTCTTTGTTGATGACATTAGCTTTGGAGGAAATGACAAGCTAAGTCAAGAGTTTTATTTGGAGATGCAAAATGTGTTTGAGATGTCCATGATAGGAGAAATGAAATTATTTTTGGGTTTGCAAATTATCCAATCAAATGAGGGAATACATGTATCACAGACTAAATATGTTAAGGAGATACTAAATAATTTGTCTTTGATGGTGCAAAACCGGTATGTACACCTATGGTGATTGGATGTAAACTCACAAAGGAAGATGAGACTCCAAAAGTAAATTAATCCAGCTATAGATCAATGGTTGGTGGTTTACTATATCTAACTCATACTAGACCAAACATTATGAACAATGTATGCTTAGTTGCAAGATTTCAAGCATAACTAAAAAGGAATAATGAGATTGTAGTCAATAGGATCTTTAGATACTTGAAAGGGATAGTTGACTTTGGAATATGGTATCCTAAAGGGAAATATTTTACTTTGTGCGATTGTATAGATGCGTTGAGCAGGAGATATCAATGACAGAAAAAACACAAGTGGTGGAGCATTTTCCTTCGGAAATAGATTGGTCTCTTGGATGAACAAGAAATAGAGTTTCACTTCACAATCTATGGCTAAAGCCGAATGTGTTGATGCAGCTATAAATTGCACCCAGGTAATATGGATGAAACAAATGTTATCTGATATTATAATTATTCTTGTTGAACATATTACTATCTATTATGATAACTCAAGTGCTATAAATATCTCAAAGAATATGGTGTTACACTCTAAGACAATGCACATTTCAATCAAGTTTCACTTCTTAAGGGAGAAAGTAAATGAGAAGGAATTAAAACTAGAATACATACCTACCAAGGAACAATTTTCTGATATCTTTACTAAACTATTTCCCAAAGAGACATTTGAATAAATCAAAGAAAAGTTAGGGGTCATTACCCTTCCCACTCAAAACTAAGATGAAGAAGGATGTGTCACATGAAAATATCATTAAATATGGATTGATGTACATGGAAGCTACTACTCAGGGGGAGTAGTAAGCATGCTGAGGGAGAGTTATCTAATCAGAAGGTGAGCACTTCAGGAAGCTAAAGGAAGTGCATAAATTAGTAAGTCAAGTACTTGATTGGTGTATGAATGTCCCAGAAGTGTGTATGTACAAAAAAAGAAGGATGAGTTGTTAAAGTTCAAACAAGAATTCAGATGTGTTTAAGTGAATCTAAGATATGTATGTGCAAGAAAATAAGATGAAGTTGACAAGGTTGTGTTAGTACTATCAAATTTCTTGTGCTTCCATGGTTTTATGCAAGTAAAATAAACATGTTTCTTTATTGTTTTAGGTCTCTGGAAATAAACCCTTGGTATTTCATGTAAAACGCCCTTAAAACCTAAGTCTTTTGGAACTTGTTATAACATTGAGTTACTTTTTCATTCACTTAAAAGTCCTTAACCCATGTATTTTTTTATGTCATCGGGCGGGGCCACTTTATCTCCTAAAGTATTTTCCTAGAGGGGTTTTAATATTTTCTAAGTTTATGTCCCTGAAATACTTTATGGTTTATGCATCTCTCGAGAAAGTCTATTTTAATCCTACGACTGACACTTTTCCTGTATTACAAGTTGATGTGACGATAATCTTCAAGGCATTGCACCTATTTTGACACCTGTTCATTTTGAGATCGTGGGACCAATGTATTTAAAGTTAGCAAAAAGTTAAAATGATAGCAAGTTGAAGTCAATCCTACGACTGGTGCTTTTCCTTGATGGCGAAGGTGAAGTTCTTAATTCATCAAGGCATCACGTTGTGATGCCACTTGTCTTTTCTTAGATCATGGGGCCTGTCAGTAGTGAGTTAATGCTCAAGAAACTTTGTTTTCATCCCATGGTGGGTGCAGTGCCTTAAACAAAAAGTGATCTTTGTTTAACCTATAAGGTATTGTGCCTGTTCAACATGTGTCAAGGTGGTTATGAACTGTCTCAAACATAAAGATGAAGGTAGTTAACCATCAAGCCATTATGCATGTTGGACATGTAGCATTGTTGTGGTCATGGTCCCAGGTTTCTCAAAGGATATTAAAGAGGCCACATGTTTGTGTTGATCTATTGATCGACGTAATTCCTTAAAGGGAATTTGTTTGATGGATAGTCATTGAGGCAACGCGCTTGTCTGCCATGTTGCAAGTCAGGTTTGGTCAGCGCTGAAGGATCAGGTAAAGGTAAAGCAAGTTTTTGTTCATCGGACGGACAACACTATGCCTCAAATGGAAGATGATCAGGAAATAATCTTCAAGCATTGCGATGTGATGACACCTATCCAGATCAGACCTTCGAAGCCCGGGTAACTTAAATAAGATCCATGACTCGGTTTTAAAGATATTAAAGATTCAAATTTGAGCCATTGATGCCATTTTCCGCACCAATTGTAGCTATTATAACTGATATTTGAATATTCAAATGTATTTCTCAAAGTTCTCGTGGCAGTGGACTAAGACTTTTGTTACTCGTAATTAATGCATTGATCTGATCTTTTGGGTTATTGTTGCACACCTGTAGGATGCTGTTGGGATGAAGATTTGAGAGCTACAAAGTGCATTTATAATGAGAAGTGTTTCTCTTAGGGTTTTGATAAGATTTGTAAGACTATTTGACCCTAAAGGACTGTCTCTCCAACATTCTAAAGTATGGTGATTGCAGATTAGATCAGATTGCATAGATTGAAGAGATGGTTAGTTTTCAACTTGATGAAACGGTAGCTGAATGAATTGAATGCATTTATTGTTATAAAACTTAAACCTAAATGATCTGAAGCTTGTTTCATCCCTATTTCCTATAAATATATTTCCAAGATCGTTTGGTAGGGGCTTGACAATTGGGGAAGTAGAGAGCATTTAGGTTTCTTACTTGTTTCCAGTCAAGGATATAGCAGATATTTTTAGACTGTATTAAGATAGAGTAGAAATTTCTTATAATCTTTTACAGATTATAGAATTGTGTATTTCCTTAGTCATATTATTGCAAAAAATTTGATTCATCATACTTAATATAAGTTTTCTCAGATTTAAGTCTCTCCTTTGTGTTATCTTCAGAGTTTTGAGTTTTTTGACTTATTGCATAAGATTTACTTATGTATATGTTTTATTCCATAAACTTTGATCTAAGATCAAATTAAAATGCTTTGGATATAATATAAGTTCATTTGGTTATCTACATAAGGATACTATAAGAAGTGTGTGTTCTGGGATATTTATGTTAATGGTTATGAGTCTTTTCCAGTAGGTTGGTTTCAGTTTTCAGTATTTGTATTGAGGAGTTTCTGAATGGATAAGGCACTGATCAAGAACTAGAATATTCATTTGAGATATATGTCTGATAGGTTTGGCTATATTCTGCCCATCTTTAAACATCAAAACCATTTCAATTCCTTTTTATGTTTTGTGGTTGTTGGTTGTTGTCCTACATGGTAATGGAGATTCAATGAATGTCTGGTTAGCATTTCTTAATTTCATATCATTATTTGTTGCTTAAATCCAGAGTTATAAGGAGTTGTAAAGAGTTGAATGTTTATCTAGATTAGGTATACCCGCCTTGGTTTTGTAGAGCCAGAAGTGAAGAGGGCGGTCTTGTCCCTATAGTTGGTCCAGTTACCTTGTATAGATTTCATACTTGGAGCTAACCACTCCTAAAATTAGTCTCAAGTTATATTGGTGGCTTCTCAAGGAAGAAACTTTTTCAAACACCAACAGGTTGTAGAAGAAGAGAAGTAAAACCACCCTGATATTGGAATGATTAAAGAAAGTGTTAAAAAGAACTAATGGTACACCTTTTTCATTGATGTCAAAGGGGGAGAGAAACAAAAGTGAAAAAGGTATTAGGTATAAAGGCCAAGACAAGCAGTTGTGAAAGACAACCAAGATAAAAGAAGATATCAGAGAAGAAGCTAAGAAGGAAGATGATTAGATGAGAGATGCAAGTTTATGTATACTTGCACATAAGAAAGAAGTGAGCTAAGATATGTGGTGTGTAATTGTAAAGGAAAAAAATGTGGATAGGGTTTAGAAAAATGGATATTTTCTCATAAAAGTGACCTTATGCACATATTTTCCATATACATTTAATTGTAATTGATAAGGGGTGTAAATCTTGAAATGATTGCAAAGGAATATGGAATAAAATACTTACCTCTGAAAAAGAACTTGCTGAAAACCCTGTCAGAAGGTCTCAGAAACTGTTCATTTCCTCGTGCCTTAACCAAAACTACAAGATCTACAAACCTAGAAATTGTTTTCCATTCTGACACAGTTCCAATTTGTACCCTCAAGTCAATGTTGACCTTGACCCAGAATTTTTGATTCTGACCTAGGAGAGAATCGACCTCTGATTCTGACCTAGGGAAGAATTGACCTCTGATTATGACCCTAAAAAAATGTCAACCTTGACCCTGAAATGTCACCCTTGACCCCAAAATGTCAACCTTGACCTGCACAGCTCAGACGAAAAATCTATTTGCGGATCCCAAAAGTTTGTCAAAAAGGGTATCCAGATCTATACTTTAATTACTGTCCTAAACCTATACCTACAATAAAAATGGTTTTTTTGTTGGGGGGGGAGGGGTTTTCCTTGGTCAAACCCCATTTTTGGAATTAACCTTAAAATCAAATTGAAATTGCATAAGTAAACAAAGTAAATAAACAAATTCACCTTGCTTGTATAGAAGCCCTTGTGGTGGAATCGAATCCTTGGATCCACAAGTATGTATGCACCAAATGGATGTAGAATGTAGAATGTAGGATGCCTCAAATAAATTGCATGTAGATCTTTAACACCAATCTTGAATGGATCTTGGAATAGGAAGAAGCTTGGAGGAATGTGGATGGAGAAATCTTCAACAAGAGATCTCCATAGAGCTTTGAATCCTTCAATGGATACCAATGGATCTCCTTGATGAATTGGATGCTTGAATGCTTGAATTCTTGAGAGTAGAAGCTTTCTTCAAGTCTTTCTCCTTAGTTCTCACTTAGTTGATGGTTATCGAGTCTTAGAGAAAATGAGAAGAGAAAGCTTCCTTATAAATGAATCTAGGGCACAATCTTCTAGAGAGGCCTACATATGATAATTAAATTCCCATTAGACCTATATCCATAGAAGATGACCTATATTAAATATAATTTAAGAATCGTTGCTTCAAAGACCGAAACAGCTGACCCGTAAGCAGGAATTAAACTTTTCCAAAGCCCGAGATCTGAAAATCCTAGAAATATGGAATTTGAACCCTAGGTCAGAAAAAGGTTGATTCTGACCTAGGTCAAGGTTGAGGTCAACCTTGACCCAAAAATTTCAACCTTGAACCTGAGGCCAAAATCCCAGTTTGCAGTTTAGGATGCCAGAAAATGGCTGGTAAAAGTGGGAAATGGGGCAGAATAGGTGAAAAATCCAGATCCAAGTCAGAGACCCATTCAAGGCACTTAACATGACCCCAAACCACTTACTTTGAAGGCTAAACCAATCTACAATGGAAGTGCTTCCATTTTCCGACTATACATTTAGCCCCCACTTTAGCAAGAGTATGGACTCGATGCAAACTCTTGGTAAAGGATATCATGAAGAAAAGATAATCTTATTGAAATCAAAAGGGACAAAGGAATCCTCGATCCCCCTAAGATCATGATAAGAGAGACATCATGATAAGAGAGACATCACCGGTTAAAGAAAAAAGAGAGAGGGTGTGATTAGCTTGCCCAGTAAGATGTGTGTATCTCATTGTGAACCACGAAAAGGATAGAATGGCCCATCAAGCAAGCACTTAATAGTCAACCCATAAAGTTGTGTGCCTTCTGGTGAATTTGTGCATGTATGTAGTGCATCTTATGATGGCTTTTATGAAGTACCCATGGATCCATATCCTTATATCACCATGGAACACATTTGTATAAATACGTATCTCTTTAGAATTTAGCAACTTATGTGCGTTACCTTTTGAGGATTTAGCATATTGAATTGTAATTGAATGTGTATCTCTTCAAGATTTAGCAACTTATGTGTGTTACCTTTAGAGGATTTAGCATGCTGCAAAATAAAAGGTTAGAACAAAAATCCAATAATATAGAACAAGGGAGGTCGTATATATGCCCCCCTCCTTAACATGGCAAAAAAAATGCTATTTTGACATGTTAAGGAAAGAAAAGAACAAGGATAAATCCTTCTTCAACATCAAGACAATATCCATAGACAACACCCAGTCCAAGCCAAGAAGTTCACAGCTCCTATGAGGCCATGGAAGGGACGAATGCAAAGAGATATCATGCAAGAAGTGAAAAAGTAACCCTTGTGAGGGACATCACACGATTCAGTTTCCAAGGTGAGAGATTTATAAACCATGGAAACCCAATGTCAAATAACGAAATAGGTTATAATCAAGGCCATAGATCCTTAATACAAACCAAAATTTTCATGTATGATTGGATATCACATAATAGATAGATACTACTTAATCAAGAGAAAAGTGGATCTCGGAAAGACAGAAAAGAAGGAGATGGCATCCTTGCCCTTGAGTGTAGGAACAAGGATGAAGGGGACCTATTATATTTCTCACAATACTATACAAGACAATGAGCCCCCAAAGATTAGGCTAACATTGTTTACATAATGTGGAGCTCCATAATAGGAAGATAAATGTTATTTAGAGAAAATAGGATTGAAATATAACTTATTGCCACATGATATAGAAATAAATTTACTATCAATGAGCTGCCTAATATTATAATGTAAAGCATGAAATTCATTAATAGAGTCATCATGAAATCTACGATACAAACAAAAAGGAAGATTCTTCAAGTTTGGACTACATTTGTTTTTGCGTTTAGGTCTAGTAATCATCTTAGCACGAAGGATTTTAGGTAAAATAACTTCTTGGTAAAATTCCTTCATAGGGTCATCATGTTTTGAAGTGTTATTTGAGATGTTGGTAACATTGATGTGTTGTTGAGGATTAAATCCCAATCCATAACAATTCTCATGCCCCCCATTATTTAAGGGCATTTCAATTCCGTATTTATGCTTACCACATCCTTGACCATGGAGTCCTTGTTTAACCAATAAATGATAACTAGGACCATAACGAGAAGCCATATCAGAAGGAGTCAGTGAAACTTTAGTAGTCACTATGTCATCACTAGTAGGTTTGAGAGATTCATAGTGGGTAGAATCAGTGACAAAGTTATTACGAAGGACATTAGAAGTAGAAGCAAAAGCTCATTGTTCAAACTCTCTTTGTCGCTTCATAAAATCAAGATTAGAAACTTTATACTCTCGAATAAAGGTAGGATTATAATCCAAGGTTCTCCAATCATCTCCAGGAAGAGCATTAGAGGAAGAAGGATCACTATTAGGAATAGGAGTATTGCGGGCTTGAATATTCAAACAAGGATTTGGCGCATCATCCGCATGAAGTGTATACACCATATTGTTGTGAATAAACTTTACTTTATGGTGAAGGGTGGAAGGAACAACATGCATATCATGCAACTAAGGTCTACCCAAAAGGAGGTTATAATTAAGAGGTCCAGTCATAACATGAAAAGGATTATTTAGGATGATCGGACCTACTTTCATAGGTAAGGTAATGATGCCCAAAGTTTTCTTATCAATGTTATCAAAACCACGTAAAGGATTATTGTCAAGTTGAATAGTTGAAAGATTAGTTTTAATCACTTTGAGCATGTCCATGCTACAAATATCAAGCCTAGATCCATTATCAATCAAGGTCCTACGAATGATACTCTTATTGATAGTAACAACAACCATAAGAGAATCATATTGATTATGTACTTATTTAGAAGATAATTCCTTTTGAGTAAATACAATGTCAGGAGGACCCAGGGTAGCATGCATGCACTGTAAGAAGGCATTGATGTTCTCTTGATTAGGAGGTAGGGTCGGAAGAGTTTCTAGATCTTTTTTCAAGGCTTCATTGTAGCTAGGTGAAGTTTGAAGAAGGTCCCATAAAGAAATCTTGGCCCAGGGGTATTGCGCAATTGTTTTATCAAATCATACTCCTTGCTAGGAAGACGGGGTGGAGGAGGAAGAATGGGTTGAGAAGGTGGTAAAGAAGTAGGAACCACCAGATTAGGTTGAGGGTTATTCCTTCTACAATACGTGTGTGAAACAAAATCTGTGTTATCAAACAAATCCAAAGGATCTCTAGGTTTACCCTTGATAGTAATGCGAGGACAACCTTTAATAGTCAACAAAGGTTTTGGATAAACCATGTTATTTGTCTCAACACTACAAATAGGTTCACAAGAAGGAAGCAAAGATTACATCCTAGGAGGAGATGAGGTAGGATCTTGATTCTCCATAAGATCATCACTAAGAGGGAGATCATTAAGGGAATTCATATCATTCTCCAATAATGCCTCATCACTAGAAGGAATCCCAAATAGAGGTAAATCATTTATAATGTCTTCTTCTTTCTCTAAAACGTCTGCATAAGGGGAGTTTGTTTTAGAAAAAGAGTCACCATCATGTATGAATATGTCATCCATTAATAAATCACCCTCTTGTATCAAAGAATCTCTACAAGGAGGGGATAAATCAATGTCTTTATCCAAGGGTTCATCCCAAAAAGTAGAATCATCCATAATGGCTTCATGAGGAAGAGAGAAATCAACATCCAAATCCAAAGGTTCATCCCAAATAGGAGGATTATCATCCCTATCAATAAAACACATTGTAGGAGCACCTAAAGTTTGATCCCTAAAGGGGAAAGAATTATATTCTAAAGTAGGCTCATAGAAAAGACATATATTAGGAGAAGAATTAACATCAATCATTAACTCATCTCCATGGAGGGAAAGGTTAAAGTCATCTACTTGCTCTAATATATCCTTACAAGGAAATACAAGAGATGAAAAAGCAACATCACACTTACTAAATGAAGTCTTTCTAGGTGTATCAATGTTGTAAATAGTGGAACATGAAGGTAACCATGCACACACCCTATGGTAAAGGTCAATTGGAGAGGTTGTGGAGGAGGATGAAATAGGAATAGGATCAATGGGGATCTCATTCGAGCCATTTTCATCCTCACTTCCATGTACCTCATTAGCGGATCTATATCCTCTTTCACAACAAAAGTCTCATCAAAGTATTCAAAACAAAAATCATACATGTTGAACACAAAGTAGCATTACAAGCATGAAAAATGTAAATGTTTTTGTATTTTTAAAGAAATTTTATAAATTTTTTGGAATTTTGAAATATAAATGCAAGAGCATAAAAAGAAATGCATGTAAGGTCTAATCATAAAATGCAAATCTAACACCAAAAAGAAAGAGTTTTCTATCACGGGTTCACCAAAATGTAAAGGAAAAAAATGTGTATAGGGTTTAGAACAATGGAGATTTTCTCATAAAAGTGACCTTATGCACATATTTCCATATACATTTAATTGTAATTGATAAGGGGTGTAAATCTAGAAATGATTGCAAAGGAAAATGGAATAAAATACTTACCTCTGAAAAAGAACCTGCTGAAAACCCTGTCAGAAGGTCTCACAAACTGTTGATTTGTGCAATTCTAAACCAAAACTGTGAGATCTACAAAACCCAAAAATTGTTTTCTATTCTGACACAGTTCCAATTTGTACCCTCAAGTCAATGTCGACCTTGACCCAGAATTTTTGATTTCGACCTAGGGCAGAATCGACCTCTGATTCTAACCCTGAATAGAATGTCAACCTTGACCCTGAAATATCACCCTTGACCCCAAAATCTTGACCTTGACCTGCATAGCTCCGATGGAAAATCTATTCATGGATCCTGAAAGTTTGTCGAAAAGGGTATCCAGATCCGTACTTTAATTCACTGTCTCGAACCTATACCTGCAAGAAAAATGGTTTTTTTTTTTTTGGGGGCGGGGGGGGGGGGGGGGGGGGGGGGGGGGGGGGTTTCCTTGGTCAAACCCCAGTTTTGGAATTAACCTTAAATTCGAATTGAAATTGCATAAGTAAACAAAGTAAATCAAATTCACCTTGCTTGTCTAGAAGCCCTTGTGGGGGATTTGAATCCTTGGATCCACAAGTATGTATGCACCAAATGGATGTAGAATGTAGAATGTAGGATGCCTCAAATTGCATTTAGATCTTCAACACCAATCTTGAATGGATCTTGGAATAGGAAGAAGCTTGGAGGAATGTGGATGGAGAAATCTTCATCAAGAGAGCTCCATAGAGCTTTGAATCCTTCAATGGCTACTAATGGATCTTCTTGATGAATTGGATGCTTGAATGCTTGAATTATTGAGAGTATATGCTTGCTTCAAATCTTGCTCCTTAGTTTTCACTTAGTTGATGGTTATCAAGTCTTAGATAAAATGAGAGGAGAAAGCTTCCTTATATATGAATCTAGGGCACAATCTTCTAGAGAGGCCTACATAGGAGAATTAGATTCCCATTAGACCTATATACATTGAAGAAGACCTATATTAAATATAATTTAAGAATCGTTGCTTCAAAGACCGAAATAGCCAACCTGAAAGCGGGAATTAAACTTTTTTGAAGCCCGAGATTCGAAAATCCTGGAAATCTAGAATTTGAACCATAGGTCAGAAAAAGGTTGATTTTGACCTAGGTCAAGGTCAAGGTCGACCATGACCCAAAAAGGTAGACCTTGACCCTAAGGCCAAAATCCCAGTTTGTAGTTTAGGATGCCAGAAATAGGCTAGAAAAAATGGGAAATGGGGCAGAATAGGGGAAAAAGCTAGATCCAAGTTAGAGACCCATTTAAGGCACTTGACATGACCCCAAACCACTTACTTAGAAGGCTAAACTAGTCTATAATGGAAGTGCTTCCATTTTCCGACTATACAGTAATCAAGGGGGAAAAGATGATGAAGAGAAGAGTATGTAATCTGATTGGAACCAAGTCAAGCATGTTCCTTGGGGGAGAAGAAGAAGTCATATTAGAGAGACTCTGAAAGATAATGAAGGATATTGTTGGTAAGACTATTGATTATCTTTCTAGGGGTAAGAATTACTTATTTTTCACATCACATGTTGCCATCAATGCCAAATTGGGAGATTATTGGCATATTGGCAAAGTTGGATGATGTTTGTGTTGGCATTGATGTTAACATAGTAGAAGGATTGAGTAGAGGAAGCAATCAAAATATTTATTTTCTTGATGCTAAATTAATTGTTTCAAGTTAGCCAGTGCAGCAGAATTGTAAAAGGTTCGATGAGAAGTGGATATTTCAGAGAAGAATTTTCACATATAGAGGAAGCATGTTGGAGATGTTTACTATGTTCACCCAAAGTTATAGAAGGTTTCATTATGACTTGAATAGGTAACCAAGTTGCAAAAGGTGATTGTTAGACAAGGTGATAAACTATACCAAAAAGAAGATTGAAAGAGGTTCGGTATGCTTAATAGAGTGAGAATTGCATGGAGCGAACCTAGGAGTGTGTTGGAGACATAATCAGGTGCCTTCAACTCAGAGGGTTTGTACTTCAGAGATCCAAAAGGCATAATCTTATGATCTTAGAGACTTGTTGACAAAGTTCTTCAAGTGTGATGAAAAAGGGCTGGTGTATCCAATGATTGTGATGGATTTGAATGATTGAGTGTTTTTCATGATGCTATAGGATGTTATTGAAGTATATGATTGATGAGTTGGCAATACACATGGATCCAAAAGATCAGATTGGCAGAGTTTTTAGTAAATACTAATATTTTTATTATTGTTCATGTTCTTGGCCGACCTAGTTGGAAAATCACATTGCGCAAATGCTAAACCATGAAATATGGGAGATTTATTATCTCCAAGTTGTGGTTATTGATGGTGGCTATGACTTAGCAACCATAGATGGATTTGAATCATGAAATATGATGCCTTGATTTAAGAAATGGTGGATTAGATTTTTGTCGACCTAGCTCTTGATATAAAATGATAAATTAGGGAAAAATCAGGGTGTTGATTGTGAATATGGATGATAGTGGTGGCTAGAAAAGGGAGAGCTTGATTAAGAGGGAATCAGAAGTGTTTCAATAAGTGGTTGAACAAATATTATCATTATGTTACATTAGATCCGTATCATACATGAGGTAGATGCCACTTATACAGTTCACAATACTTGTATGGATCATTGTAGTGATTAGATTGTAAGGAAATGAGCCTTCCTCAGGTTTGTAGCCCAAGGATTTTCATTTGAGCAGTGAATCTGAATGCATGTGCATTCCCCATATATTTTTAATAAGGTTATACTTCTAACTAAGTATTTTCTTATTGTGGGTAATCAACCCTACCATGGTTTTTCCCCTAACAGGGTTTCCACAATAAAAATATTGTATCAACTTTTGTGAGTGTGTTTCTGATTTGTATATGCATGCATGTTTTATAATCTATTTATTCAGATCAGATTTAAGGGTACACAAGTTAGAAATTTTTGAGGTTCAAGGGTTTGAGGTTTAAGGTTTTGGGTAAAAAATAATTTACCCCCTAGTTTTTATTGCCATAATATTAACAAATATCTAAAAAAGTCTTCCACTTTGCACATCATACCCTTAAATGAATGCACCCGCAAAAGGTCCGTAAGAAACTTTACCCAAGGTACAAATACCCAAACCAAAGGATTCATTTTTAAATGTTTTAACAAGTATGCCCTTTTGTGGACAATAAATAAATTTGTATAAAATACCATGAATAATCATGTGCCATAAGTAAATGAGAATGTGCATCTCGAAAAAAACTCATAAGGAAAGGAAGCTTCAACATATGGCTTTTGGTGATGGACAATTGGGATGTGGTCTACAATAAAAATAAAATCAATGAATGGCCACCTAAAATCCACAATTCCAATAAATGATGATTCATCAAACAAGACCTAAATATCAATCACAACAACCACTAGTCTTTCCTCATGCTAGACAATCACACCAAGAAGCATGACAACATACTTATGTCCAACAACCCAAATAAATACATGAGCAATATGTGCCATAACAAGAACAAGTCCCACCAATAATAAAATATCAACAACAAGGACCATAATTCCAATTATTTTCTCAACCCAATTTCCAACAAAAATCAATGGGGTACTATAAAAAATATGATACATAAATGGTACAATTTCCCCCATATCAACAACATCAACAAACTCATCTTGCAATGTCATATAAATAGTTCCCATGTTTGAATCAATATCAAAGATAAAAAATCTAAAAAATTATCACCCACAAGTTCCTCTAGGACGTCTATCTCTAATCATGACAATCAAAATCCATTTAGAGGCACAATTTATCAGAAAAGAGGCAACCCAAACATGAATGATGAATAGGGAAAACCATCACCTTCAAATGCACTAGCACAACAAAAAGAGGAATTGACATGACAAGTTGAGGTATTGAAAATTAAGGAAACTAAGAAGTGATATAAACAACAAGACTTATGTCCAAATATCTTTGACAAGAATTTATACATGCCTCTATTCCCACAAAATTTTGAGGTACCCAAATTCGAGAAATACAGGGAAAAAGGAGACCCCAAGGAGCATATTAGGGAATTTTATGTATCATAGATAAAGGTTTCTCACAATGACACATACCTCATGTACCTCTTCCCTGGAAGTCACACTGGACAAGTAATGGATTAGTACACTCATCTACCTAAAAATATTAGATCATGATTAGAATTTGCTAATAAATACATCTCTCATTTTTGTTTCAATATAAACATGAGGTCACCATGATAGATGTATGTACTATCAAACAAAATACAGGTGAACCTTTCATAGTTTTCTTACAACGAACCAAATTTTTTTTCAGTAAATATCCCTTTGACATCCCCGAGGACCAAAAAATTAATTTGTTTATT
Source organism: Thuja plicata (assembly GCA_018584345.1). Lineage (NCBI taxonomy): Eukaryota > Viridiplantae > Streptophyta > Pinopsida > Cupressales > Cupressaceae > Thuja > Thuja plicata. The sequence goes on along the minus strand of MU223992.1, from coordinate 316,951 downwards.
TAAAATCTTGTGCCTAAATTGATGTACGAATTAAAGATCAAAAGTTTGAAAATAATCACAAAACTTATTAAAAAGGGGATGACCATCAAAAGGGCTCTCACATAGAAGGGTGTCATTAAATTTTGCAAA
>MU223992.1:252947-275089 GCA_018584345.1 Thuja plicata | reverse complement strand
AAGTTTTTGTACCCTGTTTTCAATACCGAAAATTTTCAATATCTTCAAAACTAGACCTGATCTAGCCATGAAACTTTACTGGCAGGCTGATATGACTGAGATGAACCTCCACATGCAAAATCAGAACGTTCCGAGATCGTATGACCAACTTACAAAAAATAGCAAGTTTCCATAAATAGCAGCTCTGCACAAGGTAGCCCTTACTGAAAAGAAAACAGAAATATTTTTGGGTGATGCAAGATTGCCCTTACACCCAGGATGCTCCTGCATAAATAATATAAGTTCTTTACATGTGTAAACATTCAAGAAACATACATGAAAGTAAATAACACATAACACATGATATGATATCACAGAAAACTCCTGTTAGGAAGTAAAAACTGCGGTGGGGATGTCTACCCACAAAACTTCACTATCTACAGATAAGAAGGGAGCCGATAAAGGCTTACAATTGATCACTTCTGATGATCTACCCTGTTAGGAGTATTAGAGTGGAGACTTGTTAACATCTACTTCATTTGAAGCTTTAGCAACACTGTTAAGTGTGCACTCTATTAAGAGATTTATCAAAGAACTGTTAAGTCCACCTTCTACAGAAGGATTTTAGTTGTGATGCACTTGTTAGAATGCAACTACAATATAAATGTTGATCTGATAGTGAATGCAATCTTTAATTGCTGATAACAGATCATGTAAAGCTTACAATTTAAATGTAATCACCTTGAGTGATTGAGTGATACCTTGTCTCTGCTCGTCGGTAGCTTTTCTGTGTTCTTGATAACTTATTTGATCTATTTTTAAACTTTGCATGAATTATCTTCTACTGCTTAGATGCTCTCCATGGATACTATCATTTATCAACTGATTACAAGTCTCTTTATTACAAATGATTGAACATCTATTTATACTAGTTTCTAGCTCTATTCTCGATTCATGCTTTTCAAATTAACTCTAGATCCAAGGTTTTCAACTTGACCTTGATCTTTAGTTAGTTATGTTTTAGATCCGTTAGGATGCTTTAAAACATTTACAATTTGCTTGCTTGACCCTCAAGTAAAGCTTTAAAACAAATAAAAACTCTATAAATAGAATTACAATGTTTTATCTGACGTGTAAAGTCAGATCCACTTTTTGCGGGTTCTATAACTGACTGTTGATTCTTATGGTCAGGCTGCTCTGTCAGTTCTGCCTGTTTTCTGTTCCGTCGCTGTCCCATAATTGAACTGTTTGTCGGGTATGCCTTTTCTACTCTATCGGCGATGTTCTCAAAACTATATCATCGATTATGCTTGTTGTCGGTTTGACTCTTTTTAATGTTCATCGGGCAATTCTATACTTAGCATTTTCATGATAGACATTGTCATCTCGTTGGGTATGCTTGATGTCCGTCGGTTATGCCTATACCAATGACCTTTATCATGTTTTTCCCTTTAAGTATCCTAATGGAAAAACTTAATGTCATCAACCCCTACATCCAAAGTCACCATGGATAGTCCATTTTAGGCTCAATTGTCTCGTACAAGTTAGTGTAGACATCTACAAACAACCTTAGCACTCTATATTAATTTAATTTAATCTAATTAATGTTACCATTGACACTATAGTTAAATTTAATTAATTAATTATTTGTCATATCCATGTACCTATTTAATTAAATTAGGTTCACTACCTAAGGTATTTAAATTTAATTGAAATGCATCCACCTCTAATGTATTACATTTGATTTAATACATGTCCCCCAAAAAATCCCTTTTTATAATAAATCTTTAATTATTCAAAATCCTCCATTTATTCTCTCTTCTTCTAAACCTTAATTTAATTTAATTTAATATAATTAAATCCTAAAACCTAGCCTACGCCCATCACCTCACCCACTAAACCTATTCTTTTTGGTTAATCCTTGATTACGCTACTAATCCATGTGATTCCTAACCCCATTCAACCTAATGAGTTTCTCACACATGTGTGAGAAAATCTTTCCAAGGTGGCCAAATACCTTCTATAAATGGCCACATACACTCTTACATGATTGTCTCCTCTTACCTCTTCGGTATTTTCTCACACATGTGGGAGAAACCTTGAACCTTTCCCACTCTTCCATTTTGTCTCCTCTAGTAAATGACCCATCACTTTCCAAGTTGCGCACACGTGTGAGAAACTCATGTCTTTAGCATGAACTTTACTTTAGCCCATGTGTCTCTTATGTGGCTCCCATGTAGATGCCACATATGTTCCACCTCATCCAAACTCCTCAAGTACTCCCAAAAATCTTTAAATAGGAGCTTTTCTTCAAGCATTTCAGTTATCATTTTTTTCGCAAGTAGAGTTGTCATGTTAGTTTCATTCTAGATTTCTAAGAGCATATCATTTATATGTTAATTTACCTTTTAAATCTTGAATATCATAGAATTTTAGTATAATCTTGAATCCACGTTTAACATAGTTTGCATATCATCCTAATATCATTTGTTATCATAGTTCATTAGCTCCATTTTCATTTGATCATTGCTTGTTTCTAGTTCTTCATAGTAGTTTGCAAGGTATTTGATCTCTACTAGTACATTGTAGTTCATTATTCATAATTTGAGCTTGCATTTGGGGATCTCATATTTTGTTTGGAGAGCATACCCACACTATCCCAAAAGAACAAATCAAACAATCCTTGGGTGCTCTTTTTTTGGATCTATCAGAGGTTATGTGATTTTTTATATTGTAATTAGTATTTGAATGCATGTTTTAACTAACATTTTCGTTGTTTGAGCTTGAATACACAAGTAGGAAATGCACATACACATTTTGGAATGCCTAATGGGACCCCAAGTCCTAAAATCTAATGTTTTTGACAATTTTTTGATAATGTTTGAGTGCATACATGTCGAGAGTCTCAGATTAGCATATGCGTTTAACAAAACATCGTCTACGTAGATCGGATCTCCGCCCTGTGAATCGTTGTCTCTACTTTTGGGGTCTTTCTACCTGATTCATATTGAAGACTTGCTTTTTAACTTATTCCCTATATATTTTAATTAATTTACATTCATCTTTTTATCAGTAATAGGTTTTTATGAAACTAAATGCTGGTCAAAAAATTATTTTATCTAACCATAGGCTGAATCGTTGTCACCGAAGATTGGTCTCTAAGAAGATCAAAATATACTCTTCTTACATCGACGTCTCCATAGAGTAAGTGACGATAATTAGAATATAATTTTAAATTCATCTTTTTACTTTTATTTTTACTAATGACCCAAAATTGACATCCTCGTCGATCATCGTCTGTGTGTGTTCGTTGGCATCTCCGCCTGGTTAGCAGATTTCTCAAAATGTTTCTTGGTTTCCTAAAAACTAACTATTGTGCAGCTCTTATCTATTTGTCCAAGACGCCCAAAATAAAACTGCTAACACTTGCAAGGATTTCCATATTTTCCTTGTAGTTTTTTTATATTTTAAATGAATGATTTGCTACTTTATGGGAGTGTCTGATGTTAACTAGCTGCACAAAGTAACTTAATTAACTTCATTTTGGAGTTGAACCCAACTGTCTTGCATGTCTTGAAATATTTGTTGGTGGAGGTAATCCATTCAAATATTTCATTTTGTTTAGAGTTAGAACCCATTAATTATGTGATGCAAAGATAGAAGTGACTATAACCTCTCCTCTCACCTTTGCAAATATTTGGTGTAAGATAAAGCTACTTTTATCATTGCCTCTAGAGAGGCCTACTTGGAGGGAGTGATCCCCTTCAAATAATGACCTTAAACCAGTAAATACCCCATCTGGTATACAAACAAGACACTTAGAAAACTCTCCTCATATTCAACCAAGGTCAGTAAAGGCGTGTTGATGGTAGTTTGCATCGGGTGAATAGTGCTTAAGTAGCTAGCATGGTCAACTAGATACTTAAGTATCTCACATGCGTATAAACCATTTGAGGAGATGCCATAGACCTAACTACAAACTATTAATTTAGAGGCCCACACTTTTATCCTTGGTTTAATACTTGTAATGCAAGAGGATTACATCTTCATGTGAAGCTACTCACCATACGTATACTCCTGGATGTGAGGTGTGAATCCTTATAAACTTTGTCACTCAAAGTTGAGAAATCCCCCGCAAGGGGATCCCCTATTCACCCACTCCTTGAAGGCATTATTAAGTGCATATTTTCTCAATCATCTCTGCATCAACTTACCTCTTAGATTGAGAGGAACACAATGCATGAGAGTTGAGTATATCAAGATTGAAGCTTTCTCCTGTGGGCTTACAAGTGTTAAGTTGCAACACATCTCCTTAACGTAGAAAGTGCTTGTTCGAATGTCAAACCTATGAAAATTATTTTTGAAAACCTCTTTTGAATCTTAAATATTTTATGATTTTTTATAGTTTATGTCTGTTGTGACTGCTCTTGCTAGGAAATAGACCCAACAAATTAGTCCAAAAAACACTCAAACTTAGTCAAAATCCTATAAACTTGAAATTTTATCTTTTCTCTAGATCAACGTCTACATAGATCAACATTTGCGCTGATCAATGTTTGTGTTGAGTAGAACCACATCTCCGATTCTCTGGAATTCAAACATAATACTTGTTGACCAATTAATTTTCATATAACAAAATCTCCACCTATAATTCACCGTTTCCATAGAATGAAATCCCCGACTGCGAATGACATCTTTGCCTACAAATAGTGATATTATAGATGTCATAAACACTCATCATTTTGACCCTCCTAAATAGCTATCAAGTCACTTTATTAAAATTGCTCCCCTATAGTCTAGAATTTCAAATTTCCATGATCCATGTCAGATTCAGGAAAACATAAGAAGGTCAAAGTTCAATTACCTCTTGCCTACAAAGAGAATAAAACAACTGATAGAGCCATTAGGAAAAAGAAATTTTTTATAAAAGGAACCCAAGATTTTGCAAAATAACTTGAAATATATGACATGATTCTATTCAACAACAAATTCATCAACTTCCTCATCAAAATTCAAGTAAACTACAACTTCATTGCGCCCGAAAGAGAAACCTACGAAAAGAAGAATTAGACCTTTTTCATTTCATCAATCCTTCATCCTTCTAGTCTTCCATCAATCACCAAATATTCTATATCTTTGACTTCGGAGCACCATTACTCATTTGGAATTAAATCTTGTTGTCTTGATTAACCCACATCCAAATTAGAGTCAAGAACAACCCAATCATTCAAACCAAATCCTTCACATCTTCATCAAGATTTCATAAAAATCCTTCGCTTGAAGATTTATCAAGGTGTCATTGAGATCCTCATCCCTATCAGCAATCCTACTTGAATTACATTACTTGAGAATATAGTTTGTCTTGAATGATTGATTCAATTATTCAATATTTTATTTTTCCTGAGATCATTAGTCTATCTCCAAGTAGAAGGAAGATATCATTCAATATCAAAATCATTGAGCTTAATAGGATCTTATTTCACCAAGGTTATCCAAAATATTTATCATCAAAAATCAAATTAAATTGAGGCCCTTACCTAACAATCCATTAGAAAAATCTAATATCTTTTAGGCCTCGCCCTCACAATCAAAACAAGTCCTAAACATTTTCTCCTAAGTTCATCATCAAATCTTTCATCCAGCCCATTCATAGACTTCATCTGTCACATTTTATCTTTCCAAAGGGCACCATTATATGGTTATTTTAACTCAATCACAAGTTAAAAATATGAGGCGCACTCGATCAAACTCCCACGACGATGAGGAGAATCCTTTTTCTCATATGTTCTTCCAAAGTACTGAGGTGAAAGTCATAGATATCACTAATGACCCCAAATAATGTGAATTTTTGCATCAACCTGATATTCCTACTCAAATGGATGTCTTCCTTAAATATTCCTATGACTTATAAATGGCTGAAATGACTATCAGTCAAAACAAGGTCAAAATATTCATGAACCTTGTTAAGGGTGGTGTCATAATGCCTGCATATTTTGATGAAGCCTTTCTTTAAAATAATTTCATGAAGGCTATCATCCATACTGATTCTTTAGCCCAAGCCAAATCATCCCAAGACAAGGGGAATTCTACCTCAAGTGGGCCTTCTATGTCTGTGGTAACACAAGTGGCTGCAATTTTTTTTGAAGTAACACTAGAAACCCTTCAAAAAATCCTTAGTGTGATACCTAATTTGACCTACCATACCAACACTAACACCACAAAAAATGCATCTACTGGCATGGACGTAAATGTTTTGAATATAGGTCAAATATCCATTCCACTCACACAAGGACTATCATCATCACTTTTCACATTCCCGTCATCTGCCTTGAAGACATCCACTCAACAAACATCTCAAGCATATCAATATATCCCTCCTACATTGGGACAAGTACATCATCTGTATTTACATCATCACAAATCACACATCATAATGCTCCTTATTTAGCTCAACAATTCAATGAGCTCAAGAGCCTTATACATAACATGAAAAATGGGGGGAAGAAATGATTCTCTTTTGATGAAATATGTCCTTACCCATTTGACGAATCAATCAACATGCAACCAATTCCCCCAAACTTTGAAATTCCTAAATTTGACAAATAAAGAGGGGAAAAATATATAGTTTAACACCTTAAGGAATTCTATGTTGCACACCAAGAGGTCTCGTACAATGAGAATTATCTAAAGATACTTTTCACTAGAAGTCTTGGAGGCCCCACCCTTGATTGGTTTATGAGTCTCCCTCATTGGATCTACCTTCTTTAATCTTGCAGAGATGTTTGTGGCACAATATTATTATAACATTGATCATCAGGCATCATTAAGTGACTTGTGAAACACCAAGCAAAGGAATGGAGAGACCTTTTCCAACTTCCTACAAAGGTGGAGACACCTTGCAAATAGAATGCCTTGGAAGACACCAGAGAAACACTTAATTTCAATTTTCACTAGAAACTTGGTATCTCAAATGTCATTCCAAATTAAAATAGCTTCTCGTGATATGTTTGAGTCTATTGTTAAGAAATAGTTGAGGATAGTCTCTTTCAACAAGTGGCCATTAAACATTATACCCCTTCAACAAACTATGACAAACCTAAGTTTTAGACAAAAAATAAAGGAGTTATCAATGATGAAGTGAACGATGCCAAAAATGTCCATAACGTCCAAGCAATATCCAATAAAGGGAATCAAAACAATCACCATAATTGACACAACAATAGTTGACAAAATCACAACAACAATAGCAATAGAAATTCCAATACTCATCAACATCTGCAATATACTTCCCTTACAGAACTTATTGATGTCATATTTTGAAGACTTGTTGACCAAAACATGATGGTTTTTGAAAATACTATACCTTATTAAGAAAATCAACCTAAGCCTACTTAGTATAAGGATAATGAGTACTGTGAATATCATCGCATCAAGGGTCATGATACCAAGAAATGTATGAAGTTGATTTTTTTTCCAAGACCTTATTGATGACAAAAAGATTGAGGTTGAGGGACATACACCATCATCATAAAATACCCAACTCAAGATCTATAGCCAACATTTTCCTAAACATGATGACAATTAATGCCTTGTCATCGTAGGTCGTTCCACATGACTACTCCACCAGCCACATCATGGGTTTCGATTCATTGTGTAGAAATATTGAATAAAATTGCATATGTGGATTTGTTTCCCCATGTGGTCACATTGAAGAATTCTACAACCATGTATACACCCTCAAGCTTAAGGGTGCACATTGTAATGCTACCACTCGTAGAGCCAGAGTCACTATTTAAGCTGCCTCTCAACCGACTGTCTCATTAACTTCAACTAGGTTGCTTTCTTTCTATGACCTATTGTCACAACTTGGAAAGACTCTAGTACATATTTATATCCTTGATCTTTTATGCACTTAACTCATTCACAAGGAAATCCTTGAGAACGCCCTTCTTGAGTTGTGTGTTCCTCATAACATCAACACATCCCAATTTGAAGCCATGATTTGGAATCTAGCCACTAAACAAAACCTTGTGTTCACAGATAAGGACTTACATGGCCCTAATCCACATCATAACAAACCTTTTCAAATTCAAGCCCTCATCCATCATCATAAAATAAAAAGGGTCCTTATAGAGAGTGGATTCAGTTTGAATCTTTGTACCTTAAAAATGATAAGAGAGTTGGGACTCCCTGATGATCTTCTAGATGTCATAAAGAGAATTAAAATCAAGTCCCATGACAACATAGAAAGAGAATCCAAAGGTTTGATCACACTCCCTCTTCAAGTGGGTCCTGCACTAATTGAGACTACATGCCAAGTCCTTGACCTTGATCTTCCTTATAATATACTTCTCTGAATACCTTGAATATACACAAAATTAGGTGTACTTTCCACAATCCATCTTTTCTTGAAGTTCCCACATCAAGGATGAGAATTCACTATCCTTGGAGATCCTGAACCCTTCTAATATTGCAAATGGTTGGAAGGAAAGAAAACCCACTTTTGCTGACTGAATCAATTTGTCATACCTTCTGCTAAAGAGGAAACCATTAAATCCTCTACTGATAAACCTTCTACTGAATAAAATATCAAACCATTAATGAATGAGGCCTCAACATCTGAAACTCGCAAGGATAAAGAGAAAGTCATTGAAAAAACAATCCCTACATTTGATAAGAAGGTTCAATTCACTAATCAAGGTATGGGAGAATATAGGTTTGAGAACACCATTTGCATTGGCCAACTTCCTCTATCCATAAAGTCCTATGGTAGACCTTCACAACTCTTTGCTAAGAAAAGATAAAGGTATCATAGAATTTAAGAAGACCACTTTTAAACATTGGGGATCTCTTGGCGATGAACATATGGAATCAGACATCCTATCCTAGCTCTATAAAGATGGAGAAGACAAACCTATAGATATACCTCAAGGAAAATATGTGAAGGCCACTCCCATTTTCAAAAGTATGGTATATTGTGGAAGAGGACTTGGTTTAAAATAACAAGGTATGAAAGAGTCAATCAAAGAAACCAACTACCCTCCTGGTAGAGGATTGGGTTCTCTAGAGACTAAGATGCCCTTAATTGATGCTTGTGAGGTTTCTTCTAATTAAGATCCTGAGGAGAAATTATATGAAGTTCCCTTTGAGTACATAAAAATGATCTCATAGATACCAAACATGTCCTTGCTATCACTAAATTTTACCTTTCATCCCATAGCATCCCACTCAAACACCTTGAACTTATAGATTGGGACTAACAAGACTCACCATCAGATTTGGATACATGATATCCAGATGAGGTAGTTTAACTCTTTTTAGCCTAAGAGATCTCCAAGACTATGATCATGAAATCCACTACAATGATCAAGCCTACTTCATTAGCCAAGTCAACTCTCTTAGTCACAAAAGAGAAAAACAAAATAAAAATAAAAAAAGACAATAAAACATCCCCTGGTGAAAACCTTTCTAAAGCACCTTTGGATGAAGAAAAAGAGAAAACAAAGGAACCGCCTTCTGGTGAAAACCTTTCTAAGGCACTAGAAGAGAAATGAGTTGAATTTTCGTTCATGTCTCTACCACCATAAAAGTCTTCTATTCTCATCAAAGATACAGTTGAAGTGAATCTTAGAATATTTGAGGACCCTAAGTTCACTTTTATAGAAGCATCCCTGAGTGACAAGAGAAAACCAACCTGATTTTATTTCTCTGAAAAGAACATAATAAATTTTCTTGGACTTACAAAGATATTCCTGGATTGGACCCTGATCTAGTCATGCACCATCTTGCGATAGAACCTAAAATCAAGTTTTTCAAACAAAAGTTACACAAGATGCATCCACAAATATCATTATTAGTGAAAGAAGAGTTACTAAAGATGCTCAATGCCAAATTTATCAAATTCATACACTATCCTGAATAGGTCTCCAATATTTTACCAATGGGTAAAGCTATTGAGGGCATCAACATATTTTCATATTTTAGATACCTTAACCAAGCATGTCGCAAGGGTGATTTTCCACTACCCAACATAGACATTATAGTGTATTTCATTATAGAACATGAAATGATATCTCTCATGGATGGATTTTCTGGATATAATCATATTATAATTGCAGCAAAAGATTAACTCAAGACCGCATTCACCACACCTTGGGGTAATTTTTTTTACCAAGTCGTGCCCTTTATTCTAAAGAATGCTTGAGCCACCTATCAGCACACTATGATGATTAGCTTTCATGACCTCTTGCATGATATCATGGAAGACTATGTGGATTATATTCTAGGAAAATAAAAGACCAGAGAATCACACATTATCATCTTCATAAAAGTCTTTGACATGTTAGAGAAATACAAGGTTTGGATGAATCCTAAAAAGTGTGTCTTCAGTGTACAATCAGGAAAGTATTTAGGCTACATTATATCCCAGAGAGAAAAATGAGGTAGATCCAAAGATAGTTAAAGCCATCCTAGAGATGCCACCTCCAAAGACACTGAAACAAATCTCCAACCTTCAAGGAAGACTCCAATCCATCCATAGATTTGTGTCATATCTAGTAGATAAAGTTTCTCAAAAGTACTAGAGAGAAGCTGTAAGTACATCAGTCTATACCTTGAACCGAGTACAAGTCAAGAAAGGTACTGATGTTACAACTTATGAGTTATGGTATGGTTATGCACCTAATGTAAAATATTTTAAAGTTTTCAGAACCAAATTTTATATATTGAAGGACAATAGAAATGGAAAACTTGATGCTTAAAGTGATGAAAGCATATTCCTAGGTTATTCCACTAAGAGCAAAGCATATAAGTGTTTGAATTCTAACACTAACAAAGTTGTGGAAAGTGCAAATGTTAGAATTGATGAATATGCAGAAAAGAATGAAGTTGAGTGCAAGCAAGAACCTGAATATTATAGATCTTTCATATACATGAATGAAGGAGAGCCCAACAGTTTACCTGAACCAGAGAAAGAAGCTACCGAGCAACAAAAATAAATTGTTGAGTCACAGAAAGATGTTCCCGAGCATCAGGAGGTAACTGTCAAGCAATCTGAAGAGGAAACAAAGAGACAAAATAAACCTGAAATAAATTTTCATGATGAATCTGAAGAACAACAACAAGAAGAAAGGAGACCAGAGCCTACACTAGAAAAACATGTAATAAGACATCATAAACCAGATCAAATCATTGGAAAAAAAGATTGAGAGGTCATGACATGAAGCAAATTGAAAAATCAGACATGTTTATTATGTGAATTTGAGCCAAATTTTGTAAAGGATGCTTTGGATAATGAAGATTGGATACAGGTCATGAATGAAGAAATTGAGCAAATTGAGAAGAACAAAACCTGGACACTAGTACCTAGACCAAAGGATAAGAATGTTATTGGAACCAAGTGGGTATTTAGAAATAAGTTGAATGAGCATGGAAAAGTCATAAGGAATAAGGCTTGACTGGTATGCAATGGATATGCACAAGAAGAAGGCATTGACTATGGTGAGACGTTTGCCCCAGTTGCTAGATTGGAAGGAGTTAGAACTTTACTGTCTTATGTAGCTTAAAAAGGATTCAAAGTAAATCAAATGGATTCCAAATCAACATTTCTGAATGGAATAATGGAAGAAGAGGTATACATTGAACAATCTGAAGGATTTTTTGATTCAAGAAATAAGAATATGGTCAGCAAGTTACATAAAGCGTTGTATGGATTGAAGCAAGCCTCCAGAGCATGGTATGATAGATTACACAATTACTTAGTCAAAATTAGTTTTACAAGGAAAAATGCAATAGTAATCTATACGTAAAGTCTAAAAAAGGTAAAGGGATATTGTTAGCTTAAATATTTGTTGATGATATCATATTTGGAGGACAAGATGGTTTATGCCAAATATTTTCAAATGAGATGCAAACTAAATTTGAGATGTCTATGTTTGGAGAGATAAATTTTTTTGTTGGTTTTCAAGTATATCAGATGAAGAAAGGTATCTACATTACTCAATCTAAGTATATCAAGGAGATACTGAAAAAATTTGGCATGGAGGACTCCAGATGTGAAAGTACACCCATGGCTATTGGACAAAAACTATCAAAGACTGGTGAGGCAACTGAAGTCAATCAAACCTTGTATAGGTCAATGATTGGGAAGCTACAATATGTTGTTTACAATAGACCATATATTGCATTAGCAGTTAGGATTGTTGAAAGATTTTCTGGAAACCCTAAAGACAATCACATGATGGAAGTGAAAAGGATTCTGAGATATCTGAAGGGAACAAAGGATTATAGACTGTATTATAGGAAGAATGAGAAGTTTGAATTGAAAGTTTATAAAGATGTCGATTGGGAAGGAAATATTGATGATAGAAAGAGTACAAGTGGTGGCGCATTCTTTCTAGGAAAGAGATTGTTGTCTTGGATAAGCAATAAATAAAACTATATTTCTCAATCTATAGCAGAAGTTGAATATGTTAGAGCAGCAGTTAATTATTGAAACACAGTGTGGATCAAAAAATTGTTGAAAGGTGTGAATGAAGAAATCACTGAGCCAATTGTTATTTTTTGTGATAACACAAGTGCTATCAATATATCAAAGAACTCTGCGATGCACACAAAGACCAAGGATATTTCTATCAAGTATCATTACTTGAGAGAGCTAGTTCAAGACAAAGAAGTGAGATTAGAATATGTGAATACAAAGGAACAATTAGTAGATATATTTACTAAGGCATTACTTGAGAGAGCTATTTGCCTAAAGCTATGAAGATTAATGCACAAGATGTTGATCAATCATAAGAAAGATGACAGAGGGAACATATAGTTCAAAAAGTTGACACAGAGATATCTACATGGTGAATATGTATGAATTTGACATTGTTGTCAAAGAGGGAGAAAAGACATTGAGGGAGATATTAAGAAGAATACAAAGAGGGATAATTACACAGAGATATACTATTAGAGCGAGAAATCAACGAGAAGAAATAGAGGAAGATAAGCTACACAAAGAACTTTATCCAAGAGAGAGCTAATATTTGTATTGGAGAGAATCAGAATGAAGCTAAGGACATTAATGAAAATCTATTTACAGAACGTACTTTTTGGATTGTTTGGTAACTTTTCATGTTATGTTGTTTACATGTGGTGTTTTCCATCAATACCAAAGACGAAGATTGTTGGAAATTAAAATTGAAACAATTATTATATTTCCATTGATGTCAAACCTTAATTGGTAAGACAATTGCTATCTTGTAAAGTGCCATATCAGTTGATTGATAAAGAAGATTTGAAAAGAGGAGATAACAAGAAGACCTAGTGAAATGGTTGAGTTATGAGAAACTAAAATGGGCACTTGATGAGATTGTACCTTGACAAGGTAATATGTTGTTTATTTTTAACACCAAGTGAAGATTGGAAGACTACAAGTTTAGTCTTAACCGAGTAACATAGTAGAAGATTAAGGAACTTATGTATGTGTCGAGTGATGCAAGTGTTTGTTAGAGTAATTTCCCTTTAGACTTATTGATTAAATCATGTTGATTTAATTAGTTAAGTTGTCATTACTCTTTAGTGCTTAAGCTTTCTCTCAGGTGCATTAATAATTAATTATTTTATTAATTATTAATGTGCAACCTAGATTTTTTCCTTTTAGGGTTTCGTTCACCTTTTAAGGTTGAACTTTGTAATTATTGTTCATTAATTTAGAATACATTTTTGCTCTACTCTTTCGAGTTTCTCTGAGCTTCTGAGTTCTTCAGTTTTTTCCTTCTTTTCCTTCTTTCTTGTAACAGGTATTTTGCATGTAGTTGTTCTTGGGCGCAATCAAATCAGTGTTTCTCAGATCCTTCATGGTATCAGAGCCCCTCTGCTGCTGCTTGTTTTGGAGTTGTTTGAAGCGTGTTTTGAAGGAGAAAATCTCAATTTTTTCAGGTTTTTGTCTTCAATTTGAAGGTGAAGATTTTTTGGAGTATCTTGGACCCAAACAGACCTCATCATCACGCTTAGAAGGCCCAAAAACCTATATTTCCATATAAGGCATGACTATTTTGGCCAAGGTTGCATTCTGAGGAAATTTCTTTTGCTCATGCCCATTTTCTAGGCACGCAAATCGAGACAGTTTCATCCAAGTTCAAAAAATTAATTAAATTTTCTTTGTGGCGACCTGTGCCCATAGCTCGGTGGACCAAGTCCTCAGCTCTGCGAGCTGAGCTCTGAGTTGGCTAAGCCGAGCTCAAAGCTCACTGCCGAGCTCGGCTACCGCCTGGGTTTTTTAATGTTTTTTTTCATTAAAAAATATATAATTTTTTTTTTAAATAAAAAATATAAATTATTTTTTTTAATGTTTTTTTCTTTTAAAAAAAAGCATGCCTACTTTTTTTATTATTTTTTTTCAAAAAAAAAAAACAATTTCTATTTTTTAATTGTTTTTTTCTTACAAAAATTCAATTGTTGTTTTTATTAATTTTTTCATTAAAAAATAATAGTTTTTTCTACCATTTTTGTGGGAAATCTGGAGGCAGTCCTTTTTTGAAGGTTTTTCGCTAGTTTAGCCTGGTTCTGCCAGTTTTGGCTGAGGTTCTTCCGGATCATTTGGTTTTTGGCTTACTAGTGGTTTTTTGCTCATAACTTGAGCAAACGGAGGCATTTTTTGCTAAACGAGATATCAACGAAAAGCTGGTTCCAAGTCTGTTCTATTTTTTCAGTTTGGTTATCTAATTTTCTGTCTTGCAAGGCATTTTTCCAGTCAAAGTTTGGGTTCCATTTTGCGCTCCGGTCACTATATCTTGCTCCTCCGACCTCCTTTTCTTTACTTCTGCATGGTGTCAGAAAGTTGCTTCCGTTCTCTTTCTTCTTCTATGGGTCTCACACCCAGATTATGCTCCATGCTATGTATTCAGTTTTTCACTTTATGACATTTTGGTAGATATCTTGGATGTTTCAGGTCCTGGGATCATTTCCTTTTCTGAACATTGTATACCTCTATTTCTGTAGCATTTTTTGCAAACACACTAAGATAAAGTGTCATCTGATGCTTGCTTGTGATTCTATTGTACTCACACTATATTATAAAGTTTCATGGGGGGGTTTGATGTTTGATTTTTTTTTTCCATCTACCTTTGTCAAGTGAGTGTCTCTTCCATGACATTAGCCTCATGATGTGTGTCAAGTGAGAGATCCTTCCACGATACCATCCTTTATATGTGTTTGCACATTCTTCATCATGCTGTATTTCTTGGCAGTCTGTTTCAGTGTACCTATCATACCTCCCCCTGATCAGCATTATGGGGTATCTCCTATTGGTTCTAATGCTTCCTTGGTTCGATTGATCAACTCTTCAGGATTTGTTTATAGTCTTCTCTACCTGATCATGTTCTATTACAGTGGAGGCTCCTTTAGTTATTTTTTGACAGTGTTTACAGCTTCATACTTCAGAGGTGTTCTACATGTTCTTTCTCTATTCTTATTTTCTGGGACATTCTCTAGTTTGGAGGCTTCTTCAGTCCTTCATTGGGCTTCATCTCTTTTTGGAGAGGGGTTTTTCCCATTGGGTTTTCTCCTTTTTCTCCTCTTTACAGAGATTTTTTTTTACTTGGGTACCTGATCATGCCTTGTTGCTGGGACCCATTTCCTACTTTCATAGCTGTGCTAGGTTAGCTTACCTCCCGAGATTTTCTTAGGGGGGGTGTTAGAGTAATTTCCCTTTAGACTTATTGATTAAATCATGTTGATTTAATTAGTTAAGTTGTCATTAGTCTTTAGTGATTAAGCTTTCTCTTAGGTGTGTTAATAATTAATTCTTTTATTAATTATTAATGTGCAACCTAGATTTTTTCCTTTTAGGGTTTCGTTCACCTTTTAAGGTTAAAAATTTTAATAATTGTTCATTAATTCAAAATACATTTTTTCTCTACTCTTTCGAGTTTCTCTGAGCTTCTGAGTTCTTCAGCTTTTTCCTTCTTTTACTTCTTTCCTGTAACAAGTATTTTGCATGCAGTTGATCTTGGGCGCAAGCGGATCACTGTTTCCCAGATCCTTCAATATCGACTGAGCGCTAGTACATGCCAAGAAAATATGGTGTCGACCGAGCATCAGTATTTAACGAGGGTCAGTAATTATCGAGTCTAGTGATGACCGAGCTGAAGAACATAGTGATGACTGAGTGTTAGTATTTTGACAGTTTGAGAAAGATTTGAGATCCCAGCTGACATAGTTGAATTCTTGGGATATGTAAAGTGTATTTAAGATAAGGATGATCATTGTGGAGAATTAAATGAGAATTTAATATATGTTTAACCATTTTTATGTATGGATTCAAGGAGTTTTGAGAGGTATTCTATAATGTAGAAGGAGAACGAAGTTTTGGAAGGATTCGTTGGATCTGACCAAAACCTAAGATCTATGGTGATGATTAACCGAAAAAAGATCTAGCTACCTGATCAGAGAGGTAGAAGATTAACCTAAGTGTAGGTTATGGGTAGGAGGTTGATTCAGTTGATTGGAAAATCTAAGTAGAAGGCAGAAAAGGCTAAGAAGAGTAGTATAGGACTACATAGTGGTGATTGATTGACAAATTTCCAAGAAGATCTGAGTGATAGAGATGACAATGGAGGCCAGTCAGTGAATTAGAATTTGAGTGAAAGTGGATCTGTATTTGCAAAGTGAGTTGTATTTTTTAGATCAATCTACTGTTACTTTCTAACCATTGTATTAGTCAAAATCCTTTTAACCAAGGTTGACATAACAGTCATATTGTAAATCCTTTTAATCAAGGTGACATTCTAATGGAATTATCTATGTCCTCTAACAAGTCTCACTTTTAACAGGGTGATTAAATCCTTTAATAGGGTCACATTTAACAGTGCGTATTGTAACCTTTAACAGGGTTGGCTCCTCACAGAGCTCACTTCAGAAGAGTAAAAATTTGGTAGCATGTTACTGGTGGTTTTTTCTATATTGGTTTTCCACATTAAATCCTGGTGTCATACTTGTGTGAATGTTATCTAATGTTTTGTACTATTAAGAGTTTTATATTCTTAAAGTTGATTACTTTAGGATAGTGAACTGCAAATTTATGTTACTGATTATATGCTATAGAGACCGAGTGGATTTTTGAGTAGATCTAAGTTGGTTTAATTGTTTGAAAGTTCAATTGGTACATCTCGACCGGAGGATAATCAATTCACCCCCCCTTTGACTTATTCTAAATAATTCTAACACTTTGTACTATAAAAAGCCACTAGTATATCCTCTTGGGTCAAAATAGCCCCTACTGCTATGCTACTAGCATCACACTCCAAGGTAAACTATTTCTCAAAACTTGGTAACATTAGAATGGGTTGGGTAGCTAACTTTATCTTTAACAACTCAAAACCCCTATTGGCTTCTTCAGTCCACCTAAACTTAGTATTTAATCCACCCTTTATAGTATCTAACATTGGAGCACATATGGCACTAAAACCCCTAATAAATTTCCTATAGAATTGGGTAAGCCCATGAAAAATTCTTACCTCCGTACCAGATGTGGGAATGGGTCAGTTGAGTATAGCCTCCACATTTCTAGGATCCATATTCAATTACCCTTGTGAGACCACAAACCCAAGATACACCAATTCTTGTTTTAGGAATTCACACTTCTCCAAGTTGATTGCCAACTACTCTTCTTGTAACCTCTTCAATACAATCTGCAAATGCTCAAGGTGCTCTTCCCTAGTCTTGTTGAAGATGAGGATTTCATTAAGATAAACTACCACAAACACCCATATTTAGTCCTTTAGCACTTCATTCATCAATCTCACGAATGTGCTTGGGGCATTGCTAACCCCAAATGGCATGAAAAGGCATTCATACAATCCTTCTGTAGTCTTGAAGGCTATTTCCCATCATCCCCTTCCTTTATGCAGATTTGATGGTATCCACTCTTTAAATACAAATTTTTGAAGTACTTAGCCCTACCAAGACAATACATTAGGTCCTCAATCCTAGGGATTGGAAACCTATATCTTATTGTTATTATGCTTATAGCTCTGGAATCTGTACATAACCTCCACTTACCTCCTTTATTTGATTCCAAAATGACTAGCACTATACATGGAAATGCTCTTGTTTATAATCCCTTGATCCAATAACTCTTCCACTTGTCAGGCTATCTCCTTGTTCAGTTCAAGGCTCATTTTGTAAGCTACCTTGTTTGGCAATGATGCATCTAGAATGAAGTCAATTTGGTGACTTATTGGTCTCTGTGGTGGTAAGACTGTTGGTGATCCATAACTCAAAATATCCTTAAACTAATCCAAAAGTTTTGGTATCTCCTTGGGTAAAGGTGTTTGTGCTTCTGACTTTTCCTCTCCAGGCTTCATCATGACTGCATAACACTCTCATCTTCTCTCTTAAGAACTTGCCAAAATTCTTTTCCTCCTACTACCAACACATTATGACTAGTCTTCACTCCTTCTTCCTCAATCAAAGACTATTTTTTATATTTCACTCCATCCTTTTGAAAAGAATAAGCATTCTTTTCTCCATCATGCATGGATTTTCTTTCAAACTGCCATGGTCTTCCAATAGAAGATGGAAAGAATCCATAGGGAGTATATCACAAAGTATCTTGTCATTGTAGCCTCCAATTTAAAATTCAATCCAGGCTTGTTCATTTACTAGGACATGTTGTCCTTTGTTCAACCATGTCACCCTATAAGGATGGTCATGAGGTATCTTAGTCACTCCAATTTTTTACACTACTTCTTCAGAGATTATGTTGTCAGTTGACCCCAAGTCAATGATCACCCTACATACATTACCAAGAATCTTGCACTTCACTTTTCAAAGTGGTATCCTTTTCTTAGATTCTTCTCTAACTGGTTCCTTGATTAGAAATCTCCTTACCATTATTTTTTCCCCACTCTCTAAATCAATATTAATCTTAGGAGACTTCACACAACTAGAATCTTCTTGCACATAATTAAACCTTCTTTCTGATTAGGAAAATGTTGCTTTGTCAGGACATCTATATGCAGGATGCATTGGTGGAAGTTATAGCACTTCATTGTTGCAAATGAACCTCTATTGGATCCTCCACCAAATCATCCTCTACCACCAAGTTGTTAGGACCTCTTCCTCATCCCTAACTACCTCTGCTACTTTTTTAATTTCTCTTCTTTGTCATTTTTGTCTCCCCTTTGGGTCTTGAATCATTACTCCTACCACTATAGATACATCTGTGACCTCTGGAGTCTCTACCTCTTCCTCTTCCTCTGCTATTGGTTTCATGCTTTTTCTTTATCTTCCCCTCAACCTTAAGAGCTAATTGATAACACTTATGTACAATGGTAGGTGTCAAGAGACTTATTTTCTCTTGGATATTCCATCTTAACCCATTTAGGTATTGAGCCACTTTTATACTTTCATCCTCTGTCACCTTATACCTTAGGCATAATTTATAAAACTCCTCTATATAGGCACTAACCTCTGAATCTTTTTGTCATAGATTCCGCCTCTTCTTATGGATTTGTATCTCATAGTCCTTAGAGATGTAGGTGTCCCTAATCTTTGCAACCATACCTTTCAAAGTGGAGATTTGGTTCTTTCCTTGATTTAGTCTTTCATCCTGCACAAACTTCCACCATGTGAGTACAGTATCTCTCAATCTAGTCTTGGCTACTTTCACCTTTTGAGCCTCTATCACATTTTCACACTCAAAGTGATGTTCTAAACCTTCTATCCACTCCATTACCACTTCTAGTTCTATTTTTCCAATGAATAAGGGCACACTTTCCAATGATTTTCCACACATGGATTTAAGGGCCCTAAGGAATGAATCTTATTGTAGTAATAGATCAGGCTGTAGCACTTCATCCTCTGCTACAATTGACTTTCCCTTTCCTTCCATCTCTTTCACCTTCTCACTCATTTCTTCTATCCTAGCTTACATTTCATCAAGTTAAGTTTCCATATATGCAAGTTTTTCTCCTAGGAGTCTATTCTCCTCTTCTCATTCATCCATTTTCTTAGCCAACTCTGCGTTGGTCACCATGGTTGATTCACCCACTGATTCAAGGTCACTCATATACACTCCTAGACTAAATATTTCAGGGCTCTGATACCAATCTGATAGGGAGATTATTTCATTGAGTCATCTTGACTCACTCCTAGGTCTATACTCTAGACCTAACATGGTTTCTTCTCCAACCCTAACCTAAGGGTAGAATAGTTGGTTCACATACCCTTCACTTCAATAATCTCACTACAAATAATGAGCTCATACTTCACTGAACCTACTGGGGTAGATTACACCAAATCAATACAAGTCTCTCATATATACTCTGTAGGATTGCCATAACACTTAATTATTCCTATTGACTCCATTATTGAAGGTTTAGAGCCATAGGTTATCTATCCTTCCATCGATTTCCTTATTTCTAGGAGTAGGGCTAGTGGTTTCTTGTAGCTCTAATCAGTCTGAAGTCTCCTAAACTGTAATAACTCTAAAACTTTCCAAACAATCCCCCAAATAGATCTTGGATCTAGATACCCTTTTTGGAAACTCAAAATATTAATAGGGTTAGGATATCTCAAGTCATTTGTACAGTACTTCAAAACTCTTAGAGTTTGAGTCCTTAAAAATAGGGCTAATAGGACCAAATGATGAAAAAATCTACAAAACCATATGAAATGGGTTCGCCGGCCTTCACCATTTCTCATAGGGTCTTTTCAACTTCTAAAAACCATCTTCAATGCATTGGATCTCACTATCCAATCCAACCCTGCAAATGTAACCTCCTTTTCCTCTAAAATCCAAAGTCGGGCTATTGACCATATCGCCCAGGGAAAGAGCTCAAAATTTACCATCTCAAATTTTGAACCTAAAAAAAATAGAAAATAATGTTCATAGGTTCCTCCTTCATTACTCCAAGGCACAGGTAATTTTCACGGTCAAAAATCCCTAAGGAGCCATGTTTCTATATACAACCCTAATTGGTCCAGAGAACCAAGAGTAGGGATAAGAATTAACTACAATGCACAAAATAAAACCTCTGATCTAAAGTAGTCTAGAATAATTGTAAAACAAAAAATGGAACCTAATTACATCTAAAAAGAAATCAATTCAAACCATTGGACACCCCTTATAGAAAATCTCACAGAAAAATAGTGAACTGTAACTTCTTATTACTTGCTAATTTGTTCCAAATGGTAGCCAACCTCCATACACAATTTCCAAGACCCTTAAATATGTGTTGCTAACCTATTAAAATTGTCTAAACTGACCCATAATTGACTTTTGGAAGTTTTACATCTTTTGTCAAAAATGTTGTCAAGCAACTTTGCAAAGTTGCAAAAGTTGCTAGACAACTTTTACAACTTTTGCATTTTGACCATTCTAAGGTCCTAACACAACATTATGGATTCCAATCATCACCAAAACACTTTCTCAACTACCTTATAATTAAAATAGGTCATTCTCAACATTCTAGGTGTCATTCTCCATTTTTCCCTAATTAGGCTTATATCTCTTCCCTAGGACCAATTGACACAATTTCAAACATGCCATAAAAAAACTAAGCACAACTAACTAGATTCAACCTAAAATAAACACAAGCCTCTGAATGACTTTTAAAAACAAAAATTTCATGATTGGACAGAACCAACCATCAGGTTCGCCTGAACCAACATATTTCTCATTTATTTCATTTTATTTCAAGGTTGATTCCTAAACAAGGGTTTGAATGAGGAAAATCCCATTCTTAAACATTACTAACCATTTTTATGTGTGTAGGAATAGGTTGTAGAGTCATGGTTTTGGATCTGAGAAGTAGAGGCGCAAACATAGGATCCTCAAAAATTTCATCATATTTGGCACTACTGAGAATCGTTTGACTTCTTAGTTTGTACCTAGGTACAATTCAACTTCTCAACTTGTCCTTGCACTTTTTGGTTGAAAATTATAGAGAATACACTTACAGGTCTCATTTTCCTAGATATGGAGTTACAACTAATTGTGATATTCAGACGATAGTCAAATTCAGGTTCAAAGTCCAAATCTCCTCTTTTTGTTTCAATGTACATTCATCCCTCCCTTTTCTTACATTTGATTTCATAGATCATATTTCATTTCATATTACCATTTACTTCCTCTTTAAGAAGGCCAAATCCCCCTTAACATAGATCTTGCA
>MU223992.1:222505-238191 GCA_018584345.1 Thuja plicata | reverse complement strand
GGGGGGGGGTGAATCAGTGTTTATCTATTAATTATATTTCAGCCAATTAAACATATATAAAATGTGCATCCAAAGAAACATAACACAAGAACACATAACACATGATATGATTACAGATAACCTTGATCAGAGGAAAACTTCGGTGGGGATTAGTACCCACAAATATTGTACTAGGTATAATGAACCTGTTAAAGTTCCTTTGCCCTGTTAGAAGTAGTCTTTACAATTTGAGTACAATCACCTGGTTAAAGGTCTAACCCTATTAGGATTCTTTTACAAAACCCTGTTAAAGGTATATGGTTCACTGCCTAGCCTCACTGCCCAATAAGATGAAGGCTACAACCCTCTGAATGTTGATATGCACTATATCAAAAATGAACTGCTATAATGACACTGTTGTCTGATCAGTTCCTTGTATGCGCGAATGTTCTTACTCATTTAAAGAGCTATATCATCTACTGACTTCATTATACTACTCATCTGTATCTTCCTTATGCATAATAATTGACACTTGTAACATAACATTACATTACATACTTATATGTTTACAATTGAATAGGTGTGACCCAAAACATAACACTAGTTGGCCTTTAAACCAAAATACACAACGCTTCCAAACAAGTCAGCCTAAGCATGTTTACTACAACATTAATTAAATTAATAAAAACTTATAACTAAAGGCGCTTAGCCATTACATTACAAAACCATTCACGCTGATCAAAACTATAGTCGGCTTCCATGCTCTGTTTCCTAGACTGTAGGTCTACTAATCTGCCTGTAACTTTTCCGTACTGATGTTCCATACTCTGCGCATTTGGATCTAGCATGTATATACACCATAGAGTATATACCTAAGCACGCATGCTTTGGTGTGATCTCTAACATGTGTGCTGACGTACTGATCTCTGTATGTGTCTGTCTGCCCTTTTTTCACACTTAGTCATTTTTCCTTTTATGATAGAACTTAAGTATGAATTTGTTTCCATGATTTACAACACAAAAATGAGTCATGCTTCCTCAAGAAGTCAACTTGCAAACATTCACTAGGTCTCATGAAGTCTAAAACACCAACTACCAAGGTTGGTTATTAAGTACTCTAACCCAAATTATCAACAATACCCCATGAAATGACTCTAAGGATTAGGGGTGACCTATGTTCAAAGGTGTGGTCTATTTAGGTCCCTAAAAACAAGGTCCAATGGTTCTATCAATCCTTTTCAACCTTCCACATAACCCCTAGAATGAATTAGGGATTCAGACACCCTTTTTGGCCTAAGACCTTAGACTTAAGAACCAAAACATGAAGGTGAAGGAAAGATAGGAAAACACACAAAAGTAGTTTATAATTAAGCCTCATTTGGACAACACTTGCACTAAAATAACTCCTTCCTTGCATCCAATTCCCAAACCGAGACTTGGATCATGTGAGGACTTGTAAAAGGATATCCTACACCGATTTAGGGCCTTTGACGAATCCCCAAACATAAGTTATGATGACTGTCCCAATTCAGTGAATGGTGCATACATGGTCATATACACCTAGGGCATCATGGCAAGCCCATCTCCATGCACTTTGAAAAACCTACCCTGAAAAGTCTTGAATAAAATAACTAAAAAATTATTTCTTCCAAGGGTCATTCAATTCCCACAGTGGAAATGAGAAATACACTCAATTCTTTATGAAACCCTGATTTAAGGCCTAAAATCCAAGGCAGGAAGAATGAAAACTAGATAAATTTTGATGGACAGGGTATTAGAACATAAAAAAAATGTAGAAGAAGGATAACACATGGGTCTACCTTATTCAGTTAGCCTTTCCCTCAGATGAATCCGTACCTATTCGTACAAACTGACTGTTACTCGAGAATGCAGGAAAATGGTAATTTTTATTGATTTATGCCAGAAATTTACATTAGATTAGCCTACCACCCATCTATGAGGGATTTTTTACACACTCCCAATAGTTAAATTACATATTTAAACTAACTAGCCATTTGGGAGTTGTTTTATAAGTTTTGACACAAAGTTGCTCAAAGTTGCTTGACAACTTTTTGAGCAATTTTGCAAATTAGGTGACCAAACTTGGTCCCAACCTCATTTTTGTGATCCCTAGTGGATACAAACAGTAAAAAGATAAAAATAACCTATAAATTAGGTTTTGGACAATAATTTACCACTAGTTGACCAAGGGCTTATAAAATGCCAAACTTGGAACTATGGTCTTACAAAGGAGTCCAATGAGTAACCTATGATTCTAACATGACTAGAGGCCACTTAGGACCTTGATGGAAACCCTAAGTGCCAAAGGAACACTTTGTGTGTGTGTGTGTGTGTGATCAACTTCATGCCCCATGTGGTATCATGTGTTGTCATCTTTTTCTTATTTATATGTTGCTTCTGAGTAGATTAGCATCTTGTATCATTGCTTTTAGTACCTCTTGTGTGCATTTTAGATGGAAATATGTCTCATTATCTATTTCAAATCAATGCCTAATATGCTCTTGTCATGATATTATGTTCTCCAATTTTTGGATCCTTTCTTTCTTTATATTGACTTTCAGTGTGCAGATATGTAACCTTAAGAAGATTTAATGTAGTTGATCGCTTCAATGAAGGATTTGGTGTCAGAAGGAATATCTCTTTGTGTCGTTACAATGCTAGTATGAAAGCCTAGGAATAAGATGCAACCTGTGACATGAGTCTAGTCACTAATTCCTTTAGCCATATTTGACATCATTGAGCATTTGGGACATCAAAGCCAATACAACCCTTACTGGAGCCATTGCGACCATAAGGATATGAGTACGACTATCATTAGATAAAATGTGGGAAACTAATTTAAGCATCAAGGTATAAAAATAGGATGTCCTGAACATTGTTTCTAGTTGATTACACAAGAATACACTAGTATCAAGGAATCTAGAGCCAAGATAACCATGAGTGCATTCTTACGGAAACAAACAGATTTAACAGTCAAGGAGATAGTTCCAACCTCACCTTGGTGTGCGAGTAAACAGGATCAAGGTATGTGAGGCGTTTCCACATTAATATAAAAGATCTTATCACATAAAAATTGTTTACTTGACATTACAGGATCATTGGAACCACACCAATAAGAAGCAATTACAAAAAATAGTATGAAATTCATTGACAATAGACATCACTCAAGAACAAGATCATCACTCTTTCAGCAAGTTTTGATTGGTTGGATGTTTTTCTATGTAGGGTGTTGAAAAAAACCATTGTGCTTGTGGGTGTTAGTGTTGAAAACAATGGTGTGTTCACGAGTGTTAATAAGCCAAGATTTTAAGTGCTTTATCAAATGTGTGTTGAAAAAAATAGATGTGTCCAAATAGGTTGTGTTGAGAAACATTGTTTGATTAAGGTGTTGAAAACCACCAGTGATGTCAGTGGAAAACTGTCCGGTGGCTAGAAGACCAAGGTAGCTAACTTTGATTAGCAAGATTATTGATAAGGTATTGATTTGATAATCTTAAGATGACCTTCAAAACCTGTAAGACTAAGATGTTGACCAGTTCCAGTCTAGGATGCCAACTTCATTGTTTGCACAAAGTCATGAAAGATTTGATAAGTGCAATGAAAGAAAGATGAGACTTTTACAGGTGAATCAGTCACTCTATGCCTTGATAAATGGAGTGTGGGTTACAAGTGACACCTATTTTCCAGTTTTTCACCACTTAGCAGAATTGCTATTTTTGCTACCAAGGCGCCTGTTTACTAGGTTTTCACTAAGGTACTTTTTCTCTTTTTCACTTTTTTTTTCTTTTCTTTTTTCACCTTTTAATTTATTTTTATTGATCCATCAAGGCACCTGTTTGCCAGGTTTTCACCAGGATGATCATTTTTTTAGGACTATTTCCAAATTTTTTTGGCCTTTCTGCTTTTTGTTGTTTTTGGATTTTTTCAGGATCATTTTCTTTGTACAGGTACTGCTTAGAATGTCTAGCTGTAGAACTTTTTTTAGGTGGATTATGTTCAGGGGATCAAGAAATATCTCCCCTTCTATAGTTGAGTGCTGATAGGCTCTAGAGCCAAACATTGTAGTGACCATGAAGGGACGTAGCCAGTTGGGTTCAAATTTCCCCTTTTGTTCACGTTGTTGTTGATTCTTTGGATTTTCTCTAAGTACTAGATCTCCAACCTAAAATTCTATGAGTCTTACCTTCTTGTTGTAACCTCTAGAAATCCTTTTTTGATAGACCCTTATATGGTCTAGTTCTTCTTTTCTTCATTCATCAAGTAGCTCTAATTCTTGGATTTTGTAAATCTAGTAATCTTCATCAGTGATGAGCCCTTGTAGTGAAATCCTGAGTGACAAGATCTCTACCTCAATAGGTAAGATGGATTATGAACCATATACAAATGAAAATATAATTTCCCTTTTAGGTGTTCTGATGCTGGTTTGATAAGGCCATATGGATGGATTTAATTGGAGATGCCAGTCTTTTCATGACTTACTCACTGTCCTATGAAAGATTTTCAATATGTTCTTATTAAAGGCCTCAACCTATCCATTCCCCTAAGGGTAGTAGATAGAGGAACAATGTTGTGTGATTTGAACTTCTCACATAATTAATCCATAGCTCTATTTTTGAGTTGTCCTTCATTATCTATTATAATAAAGGAAGTCATCCCATACCTGTAGATGATGCAATTTAGGATAAACATGGATACTTGTTTCTCGGTTGCCTTGATGAGTGGGATCGCTTCAACCCACTTAGTGAAGTACTTAATGGCTGTAATAATGAATTTGTGTCCACTAGATGAAAAGGGATATATTTTACCTATCAAGTCAAAGTACCATTGTTGGAATGGCCAATGTGTGATAAAAGTTAACAAATCTTTAGGAGGAGTGTGGATTAGGTTACCATGCAATTCACATTTCTTACAGGACTTAGAAAATTGGGTAGAATCCTTCTCCATGGATGTCCAATAATACCTTAATCTTAGGAGTTTCTTAGCTAACAAGAGACCATTTGAGTGGGACCCAAAAATACCTTCATGGAATTCCTTTAGCGCGTGTTCAGACTCTTCACGTTATAGACACCTAAGGAGGGTTCCATCTAGACCTTGTCTATACAAATCATTAGTGATGAACAAATAATGCGCGACATTTCTTGTATCATTTCTAGATAGGTCACAAGGAATTATTTGGTCACACATGTAGGAATAGATTTGGCTATATTGAGAGGATTCAGTGCCCACAATTGAGCATACAATTAAGGATTCTGAGGAGTCATAGGTGATGAACTATAACTGATTGAATGTTTGAAGATGTTAAGTTGATGATCATTCAAGGAATTAAATCAATTAATATATTGTATTGTCATTGATGTCAACTTAATGTAATCTGTATGGTCATGGACATACTGCCAAAGAATTCAAAGAACTGATGAATCAAAGGCTATGCTATCAGTAATGCATACAAGTCAAGTATTCACAAAGTGACTACATACATTGACAGAGTGCACACCGACGGTCATAGAAAAAGAGAAAGTCACAGTGTTACCCAACGAGAAAATGCACAGCATTACCGACGAGTAAAGTCATAGTGTTGCCCAACGAGAAAAGCATAGAGTAACCCGACGGAAAGAAATATAGTGTTTCCCGATGGATGGAGATCTTGAAGACAACTAAAGTCACACAAACATAACAGTCTCTTATCACTGATGACTAACTAAAGTGTTGACTAATAGAACAAAGAGATCAAAAATGACAAAATGCTTAGCTTTCAAGAGCTAGAAATAGACTTAACTGATACTTATCCTTGTTTTAATCAACTAGATAAAGACAAGGATAAGTAATAGATTTAAAGATGCTTTGTCCAGATGGAAATAAGATCTCTATGAGATAAAACTGGAGTTTTTCTTTAAATCTAATTGGTGAGAATTATGGATCATGCCAAGAATCAAGAAAGCCAAGAAACAGTGAAACATTTCTATAAAGAGACAAACCCAATTCATTACGAACTATGGGGTGAACAAGAGAGAAGAAAATAGATGTTAAAGAGATTTTGAAGGAGAATAAAGTCTTCATTCAGACTTGATCAACAACCTGAGGAAAGAGCTAGATTCTGCAGACATCGAAGAATAGTGAAACAACACCACAGAGAAGAACACTATGGAGCAAAGGTATTGAATTGATTATATTGATCAGAGAAGTAATGCACTTACAATAGATCTGAAAATCTGCAATTCAAGTTGTATGTGTGAATAGATCACTTTAATGTTTCATTTTAACCATTGAAGCATCAAGTCTCCTAACCGAGAAGGACTTAAAATTCTTTTGTAATTGAGATACATCCCAAGGAGTATCAAAAATTTTGATCATAGAAAGTAGCATTGTATATGCCCGATACCTATGGATAGGCCAAGTGAGTGTTTGATCAAGGATGGTAGCATTAGATGCCAGATACTAGGTGACAAACTATTCTTTAAATCCTCTTACAAGGTCACACCTAACAGTGTGTTTGTAACCTTTAACAGGGTTGGTTCTTAACCGAGCTCACTTCAGAAGAGTGAAAATTTGGGGTACCGGTCCCAGTGGTTTTTCCGTTAACATGGTTTCCACATTAAAAATCCATGTATTATGTGTTTATGTCTCATTAGCTCACTATTTTTCATTTCACATATGCATTTCTAGATTGATCGGTATACTCTATCTATTTACTATGTTTCAGTAAATGAAAGACTCCTTATTGGTAAACATACAGAAGAAGGTTTTACAAAGAATTACGACAAGTAGTAAATTGTTATAAGTATTTAAAGGCATTCATCTTGTAGGACTGAGTATAACCAGAGGCTTTAAAGTGGTAATAAGTTTTAAAGGGTTGATTTAAGGATTAATTTTTGAGGCTACTAATTCACCCCCCCTCTCAGTTATTACTAACAATAGGATGGAAAAGGGAGTTCTTCCACTAGGAATTCATAGAATTTTTTTTCTCTTCCAATTGTAACATCAAGGCCAAATTAGCCATGGAATCATCAGCTTTATTTTCTTCCCTTGGTATTTGTTGAAAGGTTATGAATACAAAATACTTCTTTAAGTTGTCAACCATCCTTTTATATGACATAAGCTTCTCATACTTGGCTTGATATTGATCATTCACTTGATTGATCAGTAATTGAGAATATTCATAAATGTGCACTTGTGTTATCTTCCATTCAATAGCCAACTTGAGTCTATTTTTCAGAGCTTCATACTCAGCTCTGTTGTTTGTGCAGGGAAAGATCATTTTATAGGCTTTTGCAATTTTGTACCCTTGGGGTGTTATAATGAGGAAACCAGATCCAAACCCTTTCTATGTGAATGAGACATCAAAGAACATTTTCTAGGAGTGTTCTGTCAAGTCTAAAATAGCTTCATCGGGAAATTATATGCTCAAAGGTTTATTGTCTTGAAGAGGAGCATCCGCTAGATGATCAAAAATGACCTATCCTTCGATGACCTTTCTTTCTACGTACTCAATTTAAAATTCACTAAGTAACATCACCGATTTTGTGAGTCTTCTAGTCAAAGTTGCCTTGTTTAACAAATACTTTAAAGGATCAACTTTTGCAATTGATTGTAGTGTCAAAGATTTTCAGAAGAAAATAACATCTCTAAGCAAGATTTTTCAATGATAGTGTAGTTATGATAATAGAAAACCATTGTCCTTCTTATGTACTATATTGCCTATTCCTTTCCTATTTCATCATGTTGTGCCAATAGAGCTCCAAGTGACATTTCCATAGTTGAAATGTAGAGCAGAAGATGTTTTCCTGGTATTGGTGGCACTAATACAGGAGGATTTGCTAAATATTCCTTGATCTATTGAAAATGTTGTTTCACATCCTTGATCCCACTTAAATGTTATGCCTTTGTGTAATGTTTTTGTCAAAGGTTATTCCTTATCTTCTAGCTATGAGATAAACCTCTTAATTGACTATAGCTTGCCTTATAGTGTTATGATTTGACCGATGTTCCTTGGTGGTTGCATTTACATAATCACTGATACTTCCTCTGGATCAACTTCAATTCCTTTTGCTTGGACGATATATCTGAGGGGTTTACCTGATGTTACCCCAAAGGAAAACTTTTTTGGGTTGAGCCTTAATTTGAATTGTTCCATTCTGTTAAAAATCTTTTCTAAATCGGCCAAGTGTGTAGCACTTTTCACTGATTTCGCCAAAGTATCATCAACATAGTCCTCCATATTCTTGTGCATCATGTTATGGAATATGGTTGTCATAGCACGCTGGTATTTTGATCTTTCATTTTTTAGCCCAAAAGGCATAACATTCCAATAGAATGTTCCCTAAGCACATGTGAAAGATATCTTCTCTTGGTCTTCAAGTGCTATTTTTATCTGGTTGTATCCAGAGAAACCATCCATAAGAGAATACATCTCATACCCTGTTGTAAGATCTACAATAATGTCAATGTTTGGAAGTGTAAAATCATCCCTTGGATAGGATTTGTTCAAATATCATAAATATGTATAGACTTTGATTTATTTATCCATTTTGGAAACATTCACAATGTTAGAGATCCAGTCGACATATGCAATAACTTGAATGAATTCTGCTTTCAATAACTTCTCTAGCTCAACTTTAACCAATAGTGCTACTTGAGGGTGAATTTTTTTTGAGCTTCCATTTGACTAGCTTTACTCTAGGAGCAATTGACAAGTGGTGCATTATCAAGTCTATATCAAGCCCTGGCATGTCTGAGTAAGACCAAGCAAATTTGACCTTCTCGTTCATGAAAAAATGGGTAAAATACTGCTTCTCCTCTTCAAACAAAGATTGTGTTAGATATATCAATTGAGGCACCTATGTTGTTCCTAGGTTGATAGATTGTGTAGGTTCTATCAGGATACAAGATCATTCCTAAAAGTGATTGGGTAAGATATCAAGTTTCCCATCCTCTGGAACCTCTGGGAGGTTTTCACCATTAGATACGCCTTTTATTTTTACTATTTTTTTTCCTGACACTACGACAAAGTGGTTTTCACCGCGAGCCCTTTTTTTAAATTTTTATTTCTATTTTTTAGACTGAGAAACTTGATATCTCCCTCTTTCATATTTACGCTCGTTGCACTAGTGGAAGAAGTGAGGGGTTCGATAGAATTTAGGTAACAGGCCAAAGTGTAGTTATTTGGAGAATAGATTAGGTTCACAGGTTCACTTGAGTTCCACTCAATAAGTTCAGGATGAACTAAGGATAATGATTTAGTAGGTTCTAAAGATAGCACCATGTTATCATGATCAATACTTTCGATTGGTAAGAGAAGATCTATCACATCACTCTTTGAAGGACTCCCTAGACCGGGAAACCTCCTAACTTCACTATTAGAGTCGTTGTTAGTATTTTGTGAATTTAACTTGTTGGACCTAACGTGAACTCTTTGATTATCCTCCTGAGTATTGTGTAGCTCTAGAAAATTTCTTAGGGGAACGATCTTAATTATTGATGTAAGCCTAGCGCTAGTGTGATTATCTCCGCTATCATCTCCAAAGTTCCAATTGATGTTTTGAGGAAGGAAAATTGTCTGGGTAGCATTTGAACTTTCTCCTTGTTCAAATTGAGGTGCATATTTATGGATAAAATCCACTTCAATATCTACTGTAGTATCTTATAGAGATTCCATTCATATTCATTGGAAATTGTCCCAATAGAATGAGGTATATCTAAGACATGAGTAGGAGAAAATAGTTTACCCCAATTTGGATGCCTTCCTTCTATATAATTATCTATACCTTGACCAAATTCATATTCATGAGACTCAATCTAACTATCATTAGACCTTCCTAGGTACTGTGCTATGGTCATGAAGACCCCTTCATCTTCACTAGAACTACCTTCTTTTAGGTCATCTTCATTTTCTTGCACTGTGACTTATCCTACACCTTCTCGTACTGACATGAGGTGGTATGGGGATACTTAAATGACATGTATCCTCATATCCAGGAAGTGTGGTAGATCTAATATGTGAGAAACAGTGACTAATTTCCCCTAGTTCATGTGTCTCTCATCATGTTCACCCTTTAGTTCTAGTTCTGGCTCATATTGTGAGTTTTCTACCTCTTCCACGGTCACTTGAATCATGCTAGGAAATGGTTGGGACACTGATATATTTGGTTCAAAGGGGGCTCTGAATGGAGAGGGATTATACAATTCCCCTTGGTAGCAAGAATTTTCCATTTGAACATGCAATAACCTTTCAAATGGTAACTAGGTAACCTCTTCTTCTTCTTCAGTCTCATCATCAGAATATTTTGATTGGTTTTTTATAGGGTTATTTCTAGAGGAAGAATGAAAACTTTGTTCATGATATCCTACCCCTTGTTTGTCTTCTAGATTCCACAATTCTATGTGTATAGGCTCTAGCAATCCTTTATCTTTACCTAGGCGTCATTTTCCTTTATACCCCAATTGTTGCATTAGTTGATATCCTTTACCATACTTCTGTGAAGAAATCTCAATGTGATTAACTTATTTATCATGTTCTTCTCCTTTAGCCAGACAAGAATAGCCTTCTCTTCATTCTCTTCTAAGAGAGGCACACAAGCTTTTACCATACCAATCCCTTGATGTATATCTCCAATTTTTGAGTACTAGTAGGCTTGAAAGATGATGAGGGAATTCCATAAGATCTAGGGGATGTGGGGAGATTATCCACTGAGATAAAAGAGTATATTTTATATTCTCCCATACTTGTGTTGGTAATTTTTAATTTCTCCTCAAAATGTTTCATGAGTGTCACCCGAGAATCTTTAGATACTTTCTTAGTTGATGCTTCCTTATTATGCAGAATCATGTTGGCTTCTTATTTCAAGGTGTTAAAGGAGTATGTGTTATCTTCCAAAATAGAAACCTCCAACCCATTGCGTGGGCATTTTACACATTGATGATATGTTGAGGGGATCACCTGCATGTCATGAATCCATGGTGTCCCTAATAGTATATTATATGCTAATGGTAAATCCAGCACTTGGCAAATCGCATCTCTCTCAATGGGTCCAACCCTGATAGGTAACACAACCAATCCTTTTGATGAAATTTCTTCTTCATCATAGGCCTTTATGGTCATATTACTTCTGGGATCTATAGAGTGTTCTGAAAAACCTAATGTTGTCATCAGCTTAAGAGTACAAATGTTCAAACCGGTGCCTACATCTGTCAAGACACATTTGAATTTGTGTTTATGGATCAATACCTCTATGTGTAGGGGTTGGTTATGCAGATGATTTAGTGATTTATCATCTTCTTATGAAATAATAGGTAGTGAGGTGAAGTTAGATGCCCTACCATAGTTTGAAACCAATCAATACCAAGGTTCTTGGGTACAATTGTTTCTAAAAGATTTGTTTTGAGGATCTCCTTATGTGATGGTGAGATCTTAAGTAACTCCAAGATGGAAATTTGGGCTGAAGTTCTTTGCAATTGATCAACCAAATTATAATTCACAACTGGGATTAATGTGACTACTTTATTTGATGTCGAGGGTTTTAATGTATTAGTTTGTTTTGACAATGAAGCCACTCTCTTAAGAGTAACTTTAGCTTGATTCCTTTTTAGTGTATTAGAGGATTCAGGCTCCTTTTGGCTTTAATGATAATCACATTAATTGATTGGTTAGATGGTTCAAGCATGTGAATCACATTGTCATCACTGGCATAGGTGTAATTCACTTTAGATCCTTGGTTTTTTGAGGACTCTCCTTGTTCATATGAGAGTAAGGTTTTCTTAAAGGCTTTACGATCATTGAATGTCCATCAAATCTAATAACCTCATTATCAATGAGGTCTTGGATGACATGTTTCAATTTCATGCATCCATTAGTCAAGTGTCCTTTGTTTTTATGATATTCGCAGAAGTGATTTTCATTCCACCATTCATGTTTTACCATAAGTTCCCAAGGTTTTGAGCCTGGTATCATGATGATCTTGTGAGCCACCAAATTTTTTAATATGCTTTTGAGAGGTTCTCCAAGAGGAGTGAATTTTCTCTTGGATTTTTGTATCCAAGGTGCTTTGTCTTTCTGTGTGTCTGAATTATTCTTGAGCGGTGTCAAAACATTTGTATTCTTCTTAGCCTCTTGAATACTTTTAGATAGATTGAACACTGGCTCTTTGGGTTTGAACTTGGGTGAGTCAACCACTCCATCATTGACCATATTCTTATTTTTGTTCCAATACTTGGTTTGTCTTTGTAATTATTATTATTAGGATTTTTGGAAGGTTTAGTGTCTTTATATAAGGTGATTTCACATTTCTTTACAAGAACCTCCTTGATGCGGATAACACTTTTCACCAACTCACTAAAGGTAGTATGATTTTGCATCTGAATCACGTAGTTCATTTCAGGTACCAAATTGTTGATGAATATCTAGATCTTCTTAGGTTTTGGGATTTTCTGGGGATATCTTGTGAATATCATCCTCCACTTTTGGAGGAATTTGACAAAATGGTCACCATTGTGTTGTTTAGTATTGCATAGATTCAACAAGGTGACCTTATGTAATATGTTGTAGGAATAGTGTTGGATAAACTTTTGATCAAGCTCATCAAATGTTTGAATTCCAGGCGAGAGTTTTGTGAACCATTCCAAGGCTTGGCCATTGAGGCCTTGGGGAAAAAACCCATCAGATATGTCCTCTCATGCATAAAATCCATGATAAGAGCACAAAATTCCATCACATGATCTTCAGGGTCGCCCTCCCCATTGTATTTGTCATATTTTAGAATTTCAACCTTAGGGGGAAACATAGGCATGTGTACATTTTTAGAAAATGAAAAGGGACATATAGATTCCAGCGAGTGATTTTTGGAGGTTTGTTCATTCAATTTCTTCAACTCTCTAAGTTTACATCTCATATCTTGCAATTACTGATTGAGAATGGTGGTGGGAGACTCTTCCTTTTATTGTATAAGTTCCTCAATATCAAAGTCATGAGGAAGTTTGACACATGTAGATGCTAAATGTATAAAGTATCTATCATTGTCCATCTACATAAGGATTAAAATAATATTTTGAACGTGTTTGTCTTGTCAAAATCTTTGGATTTCTTCTTTAGTAGGTTCCTCAACTGATGAGGAAAATCTAGTGTGGTGACTCTATAGTTCCTGGGCAGATCCCCAGTCGTAAAATGACATTATTGATGTGTTTTGAGTCGATTGATGTTGGGAGTTTGATGTTTGGAATAAAGGTATTGATTGATATATTGTTGGTGTGTCTTGATTTGGGGTATTTTGAGAAGATCTTGATTTTTGATAGGATGAGGGCCTTGATGAACTATAACTGATTAAATGTTTAAAGATGTTAAGTTGATGATCACCAAGACACAGAAAGTTAATGCAGGACATTAAATCAGTTAATGTATTGTATTGTCATTGATGTCAACTTGATATAATCTATATGGTCATGTACATATTGCTAAAAACTTCAAAGAACCAATGAATCAAAGGCTATGCTATCAGTAATGCATAAAATTTAAGTATTCACAAAGTGACTGTATACACCGACAGAGTGCACACCGATGGACAGAGTAAACCAACAAGAGAAAAGTCACAGTGTTACCCGATGAGAAAAAGAACAACATTACCAATGAGAAAAGTCACAGTGTTACCCGACTGGTGTAGGAGCACACCTAACTCAACCCCTAGCTCCCTATTTATGGCATGTACTGACTCTAGCCAAGTCAGGAGAGTGTGTGTGGACCTTAGAAGGTCATTTGTTTGTTTTCCCTAAGATGGATATGACTAGGTCAATCCATGTCTAGATATGTTGTTTAGTTGGTTTCCTTTAGTTGTGTGTGTGTGAGGTAGTTTGGAAGCCTCTAGAAATCCAACCAAGGCATTAGGAACCTTTGATAAGGTGCTTAGTTAACACTGCAGTGTCGAGTTAACACTGAGTGTCGAGTTAACACTGAGTGCCAAGTTAACACTGAGGCCGAGTTAACACTGAGTGCCGAGTTAACACTGAGGCCGAGTTAAAAATGAGTGTCGAGTTAACACAGAGTGCCGAGTTAACACTGATGTCGAGTTAACACTAATGCCGAGTTAACACTGCAACCGAGTTAACACTACAGCTCGGCTTGCATTCAGTTGTAATGGCCCGTGAAAAGTGGATATTGTCTTTTATGGACAGTATGGTTAGTGTAACAGTTCCTGAAGAGATTCTTGCGAATTAATGGACCGTTAGGGTTGTTTCCTATGAGAGGATGGTTACTAATAACATCCAAAAGCATTCATTTCAAAAATCTAGAGAGAGTAGAGATTGAAAAAAAAGAGAAGCTATAGGAAATCACAGAGTTGCAGATTATTGTACTATTTTGTTTTGTTTCCAGTAATGAGAAGTTGCAGATAGTGTGTTTAGTGGATATCAACCTTCTTTGTTCATTTTCATGCAAGTAGATTAGTTACCTTATTTTCTGTTTTGCAAGTTATTAATTCTTCACCCATTCTAGGTTGTAAGTAGTAATGGCCCCTCGAGATTCTTGAATCCATGGTGAGAGTCATGTGTTGGGATAGAACTTGAGAGGAGCCCTTGTACATAGTTTCATTCTTATTTTCTGTAGGAGAAGCAACAACAAAGAATCTGGAGATCTTACCCTAGGCGAGCTCGGCAATAGTCTGGCTAGGGAAGAGAATGAAAGCAATGTTCTAAAAACATTGATTGAGTGAGAAGAATGAATCTATTTGTGTAGGTTCAGTAAGAAGAAGGTGAAGAAGAATTTCAATGGGGATTGAGTCTTGGAGAGGAGGTAAAGTTGAGAGTGACTTACCTTAGTTTAGGGTTGTGAACACCCTAAGAGATCTAGGAAAAAGATCTCAAAATGGAGCCAAGCTGGTTCTGTAGCAGCAACAAGACTTCTGTCCACATCAGATTGGTATCAGAGGATTGGGCTTGTGGTAGATGTTCTAGCCAACAATATCAGTAGGTCAAGAAAAGATGGTCACCAATGCAGAGCTTGCAAAGGAAGTAGATGAGCAGAAGAGAGTGATAGAGGATCAAAGGGAAAGGTGTAGACTCCTTGAAGAAGCCATGGATGAGATGAAGGTAAAACTTTGAGAAGTTGCAGATGCAACTAAAAGCAAAGATGGAGATGAAGTCAACAACAACAAAGGGAAGTAGAAAGTTGATGAAGAAGACTTGATACCTGAACCAGACCCTCCAATGAATGAGGAGCCATTTCTAAAAGCTCTTAGAGCCCTAGGAGGCAAAAGTCTTGAAGGAATTCCATTCTTTAATGGAAAAATGGATAGTGAACTAGTTGTGGAATGGTAGAAGGTATTGAGAATCATTTTGAGTGTGAGGGCATAACTGAAGCATAGAAGGTAAAAGTTGCAAAGTCAAGGTTAAGAGGTTCAACATTAACATGGTGGAAATACCTCCAAGAAGAAAGGGAGAAGATGTGTAAGCATCCAATTTTGAATTAGAAGGCCATGTTAAACAAGGTAAAGGAGCAATACCTACCCGAGGATTATGAAATCTAGCTACACAAGAAGAGGCAGAGCTTGAAGAAAAAAGATTTGGATGTGGCTACGTATATTGAAGAATTCCAGAAGTTGTGCTTGAGGTCAAGAGTCCAAGAGGATGAGACTATCAAGGTGGCTAGGTATCTTGGAGGCCTAAAATGGAATATCCAAGAGGAAATTAGTTTGTGGACTCCCACAACC
>MU223992.1:184469-213735 GCA_018584345.1 Thuja plicata | reverse complement strand
ATAAAGCCTCTAACAAAATTGTTGAAAGTGCAAATGTAAAGATAGATGAATTTGCAGAGAAGAATGAAAAGGAAAGCACAAAAGAACCAGAGGACTACAATAGGTTTGTTTACAATGAAGAACTTGACACTCTACCTGAGCAACAATGTATATCTCTTGAGCAATAGAATATTGCACCCAATCATCATGCTGGAAATACCAAAAATCAGGATATTGCTCAAGATGATGTACCAAGCGATGAAGATCAAAATGAAGGAAAAAATGATTATCAATATGATAGACAAAGTATTGAACCTGTACTTTCCAGATATGTCAAAAGGAACCATCCACAGAACCAGATCTTTGGAGACAAGAAGGCTGGTATGAGAACCAGAAGTAAGTCTCTAAACACAAGATGTCTAATTTTGATTTTGAGCCAAAATCTATCTATCATGCACTAGATAATGAGGAATGGATTAGTGCTATGAATGAAGAAATTGAGCAGATTGAGAAAAACAAAACATGGACACTTGTACTGAGACCAGATGACAAGAATTTCATCAGTACAAAATGGATATTTAGGAATAAATTGAATGAGAATGGAGAAGTCACCAGAAACAAAGCAAGACTAGTATGCAAGGGGTATGTACAAGAAGAAGGGATTGACTATGGAGAAAAATTTGCACCCATTGTTAGGCTAGAAGGAGTGATAATATTACTTTCTTATGCTGCATTCAAAGGATTCAAGGTATACCAGATGGATGTCAAGTCTGCATTCCTAAATGGAATACTTGAGGAAGAGGTATACAATGAGAAACCAGAAGGGTTTTTTGATCCAGACAAGAGGAACATGGTATGTAGACTACACAAAGCCTTGTATGGATTGAAATAAGAACCCCGAGCTTGGTATGAAAGACTTCATTCCTATCTCATAAGTATTAGACTTGTAAGAACTAGTGAAAACAATAATCTTTATTTGAAGGAAGATACCGATGCTAACATCTTGATTGCTAAAATATTTGTTGATGACATTATATTTGGAGGCAATGATATTCTATGCAAATCATTTCCAAATGAAATGAGAAAAGAGTTTGAGATGTCTATGTTTGGATAGATAAAGTTCTTTCTTGGTCTATAGATCATGCAACAAGATGAAAGAATTTTCATTACACAATCAAAATACATCAAGGAAGTGTTGAAAATATTCAAGATGGAAGATTCCAAGCCATTTGGAACACTGATGGAAAATGGATGTAAGCTAAAAAAGGAGGATAAGACACCTGAGGTAAATTAGACTTTGTACAGATCAATGATTGGAAAACTCATGTATGTTGTACATACTAGACAAGATATTGCACATGCAGTAGAAATAGATGCAATATTTTTTGCTAATCCCAGGGAATCACATATGAATGCTATCAAAAGAATCCTAAGATATCTGAATAATACCAAGGAATATGGCTTATGGTATAGAAGATAAGACAAATTTGAACTTAAGGTCTCTACCGATGTTGATTAGGATGGAAAGATTGATGACCAAAAGAGCACAACTGGAGGAGCTATTGGAAACACTGAGAGGGGGGGCGAATCTGTGTTTTTCTATCTATTATATTTCAAAAAATTTAAACATAAATCTAATATATATCAATTGAAGCTTAACACAAGAACACATAACACATGATATGATTACGGGGAAACCTGATCAGAGGAAAACCCAGATGGAAATCAGTACCCACAAATATTGTACTAGTATAATGAACCTGTTAAAGTTCCTTTGCCCCGTTAGGAGCAGTCTTTACAATGCAAGTACAATGACCTGGTTAAGGGTTTGACCCTATTAGGAGTCTTTTATAACTAACCCTATTAGGGGTGAGGACTCACTATCAAAAAGCTCACTGTTCAATAGGATGAAGGCTACAACCTGCTCTATAATAGATATACACTATATCCAAAAGTGAACTACTATATGTGACACAATTGTCTGATCAGTTTCAGTTATGTGCTAATTCTCTTATACTCTTAAAGAGATTTATCTCATTTTGAAATCTTATCATGTTCTTTTATATCTCTGCTCTACTTATTTCTTCGACACACTCTAATACAACTTTACATGTCATATATATATTTTTATGCCTGAATAGACACGACTAGAAACAAGACCTTAGTCAGCCCAAAAATAATATACACAACGCTTCCAAACTAATTGGCTTAAGTGTGATTACAAGAGTGATTGAGAAATGATTAAAAACATAATATAATAGGCACATAGCCT
Source organism: Thuja plicata (assembly GCA_018584345.1). Classification (NCBI taxonomy): domain Eukaryota; kingdom Viridiplantae; phylum Streptophyta; class Pinopsida; order Cupressales; family Cupressaceae; genus Thuja; species Thuja plicata. The sequence continues at coordinate 211,484 of MU223992.1, read as the reverse complement.
TTACAAAACAAAATGTTATACGCTGATCCAAAACTGAGGTAAGCTCTATACTCTATTTCCTGAACTGCTAGAGGTACTTCAACTTGCTATAACTTATCCGTACTATCTTATCTGATCATGCGTGTCTAGGGTAATCAAAAAAACATATCATAGAGCTTAATTCTAAAGGCACTTAGCTTGAATTGGTCATACACACATGCGCTGGTGCTCTGATCATCTGTATATCTCTGGTCTGTCTTGTCTTCTATACTTAGTCAATTTCTACTTCAAAGTTTGCTATCAAAACTTCATATGACTTTGTTGCCATAATGGAAACAAAAAATAAGTCACATTCTCCCTAAGAGTCAACTTTCCAACAATCTCCCCCTTTGTCATTAATGGCAACAAAGGAATGTGGCCAAATTACTCAAACTTTGACTAACACCAAAAAAATGTATATCATCCTCTTTTATTCATACTTCTAAACATATATATAACATATACACATACTCCTTATATACATTACTCCCCCTTTGAAATTGATGAAAAAGGTGTCAAAATTGTAAGTCCTTGAGTACTTACTCTGAATATACATTTGGATAAGCAATCTACAGATTCTTGATCTCTTGCTGCCAGAATGCCTTTAGTGCATCAACTGTTTGTAGATGGGCACATAGGGCATATATAAGATTTTCCATCTTTTTCAGATCCATGTTGGGTCCTTGATCATAGGTTCAAATGGTTGCATCTATCTATTTGATGTTCTCATTCAAAACTGCTAAGGAGGGCGCAAGTGCATTTCTTAGTTGGTTCTACCTTGTCCTTATCTTGCTAATCTCCCACTTGGCTTTTTCAGTTTTATCTATCTGCCCTTGATAGATATTGTTGTAGATGTTCATGTCTTGCATGGATGTTTCAACTAATTTTCTAACACTTTCAACCAAGATGTTAGTTTCCTCAATCTTTTTGATGTGCTATGAGGTGAATTTCACTCTGTCCATGCAATTTGCTACTACATTTATGCCTTTAGCTGCTAGTTCTTTCAAGATTTCTTGTCCAATCTTTAATGATTTCAGATCTAAGGATAAATTATCTGTCAATTCATCTAATCTTCCCTTCTTGTACTCAACTTCTGCAATTTTAGTAGCAGAGTCTACTAAACTTGTGAAATGTGATTTGAAGCTCGTTAATATATTGTCAACATCATCAATTGACTGAATTTTAGACATTTTCTTATCTGATGGAACTAAGTCATTTAGGATGTTCAATGTCTCTATAAAGAGAGGATTTATCATGACTTATTTTTCTTTTGGTTTCTCCATAGCTAACATGTTGATCTCAATCAAATCTTCTTCTTCCCATGCATCTAGATTTGCTGAATCTGGGGTCAAACTTGACAACAATGATGGTTTGATGGATGGAGTGTGTATTACATTATGACTAACATCCACATATTCAATCTTCATAGGGATATCCATAGTTTTTGTTTCATTAGTTTGATTGTCTTCCTCTTTATTCAAATATGTTGAATCTTTAGAGGGAATTTCATCAGTGCATACCTCCTTTGTCTCTTCAGTGCTTACAAATGCTTTTTCAACTTTGTCCATATCATTGTTAGAAGCAGTCATGGATATATTGACATCATCAATCACAATAGTTTTTTCTGAATCTTTGACTATATCAAAAGCTATTGAAATAGTGGGCGCTGAATCATGTGGACCTGTCATAGGTGCATTTTGAATCACTGGTTCTATAACCTGTTTGGGAGGAACTGGAGTTACCTTTGCTGTAGGCACCATTGATGGATACATATGTCTATCCAAAAATACTCGCTCAAATGATTTCTGAGTCTCTTCACCAACCAGATCATACTCTTTATTCATGATATGAAGTTTTCTATTTTTGGTTCTGAGATGAGGTTTTACCAAATCCAACAGTATAGCTTTCTCATCATACGAGCGAATAGGGAGAAGACTATCTAATGTTTGTTCTCTTATCCTCATATCATCTTCAATTTCTTGTCTCTTTAATAGGTCTAGTATGTTCCATACTTTTTCTGGTATGACTTTCTATAGTTCCAATACTGACCTTTTGAACTTGATCATATGGGATATAATCATTGAATGAATTTCTGATTTGTCTATCTCTTGATATTTGTCATAGAAATTCTTGATAGATTCTAGTCTTCCTTCATTAACAATTATTTTCTTTAGGACTATTAGAATAGGCCTAAATCCTACCTCAGGAGGGTCTTGAGTGTTCTTTAACTTGCTCCTTGTGGTCCTTGAGGATGGGTGACTTGTAGGAACTTTCTTCTTCCTTCTAGTTATCTTATTGGGTACAGAAGGTGGAGAGGATTCTAGATCAATGGTAGTTGATGGTGTAGATGTACCCTCATCAGATTTCTTCTTCTTCTTCTTAGGCATATCATTAGACTTTTCCATTTTCACTTCTGTAGGAGTTTTCTCAAGTTATTTAGAAATCTTAGCTTCCCTAGCTCTGTCTAGGTCTTCTTGTGTAACCCCATGAACTTTTAGGATATTTGAGGTAATCCTTGATGCCTTCCTTTTGTTGTCTAGACTGTACAAGACATAATCAACTTGATTTTTATTTTCTCTGTAAGTACCCCATCTAGGTTCATTGGGATCCTTGGGCGCAGATAGGAGAACTTGTGCATAACCTTCCAAAACATGTTCTTCAACTTCATATTCGAGAGGGTGAATCCATTTTGTTCTAGGCTTAACTGCCTCCATGCAAGTACAGTCAATTTCCACCATGAAGCATATGGTGTCTTTGTATTTCTCAACTATCTTCTTAGGTATCCTGAACCTCTTCTACATTTTAATCCTGAATGTTTTGATCTCTATGTCCATTAAATCCTTCACACTGCTCTCTGATTTAGCCTTGAGTGATATCTAAGACATTGTAGGTTTACTCCTATCTAGGTAAATATTGACAACTTTACCAACAATGTGGAAGTAGAGATAGATGATCAAAGAGCCAAATCTGAATATTTTGCTCTTGTCATGCTTGAAAGATCTAATGTTATCAATCAGCTATGTGCACAATATCTTACATAGGTTATACTGAGTATTATCCTTTACCATCTAAACTGCTGCCAGGACAGTAGCTGCAGATACACTATTCAGTCTGCTTGCATGTTGGAACTTGTAACCTAGAATCATAGTAACCAATTTGATGTCATCAGCCTCAATGGGATCAACTGTCATGTCGCACCTATCACTTCTAGATAAGAAAACTTGTTCAACCTGCTTCTTAACATCCTTACTAGTAGGAAGAACTGGTCCACTCTTAGGAAGTCCAGTCATTTCATGAATTAGGTCTGCAGTGATGTAGACAAGAACCTCACCAATCCAATATAGGTCATCATGTATCCCACTTAGTATTTTAACCCATTCTGGCTCATAGAACTCGTGCACGTTAGAATACTCAAAAATAGGGTTGTTAGTGAGATGCGCGTATTCATCTTTCAATGAATAATCATGTTTAATCATTGAAGCCATGATAGTAGTAATGTTTTTATATCCAACTATTTCCTTCTTGCAATATATATATGTGCAGATGTCTTCTACATGTATGACTCCTAGCGGAGTATTAGAGAATTCTCCTTCAACATCATCTAATATAGACTTGAATGGATGCTTCTTGAACACAAATCTTTTCCTTTCAGCAATGTCAAATACAATAGGGGTTTCCATACTTACTATTGGAAATTTGACTTCTTGAGGATGCATGACTCATTTTGTGTTGTCATCATGGCAACAAAGTCATACTAAGTTTCTGTCATGAAAGACAAAATGACTAAGTATGGAAAACATGACAGACAGAGATATTCAACGATCAACACATCAACGCACGTGTGAGAGATCGAGTCAACATATGTGTGTTCATATATATGTTCTATGACATGTTTACATACTACATCCAGACATGCATTGTACAAAATGATAGTACAGAGAAGTTACAGATAGATAATTACACCAACAGTCCAGAAGACAGAGCATGGAAGCTGACTAGTGTTTTGATCAACGTGAATTATTTTGGTATGTAATGGCTAAGTGCCTTTGAATATACGTTTTTAATGATTTAATTAGCATTGTTGTAAACACGCTTGAGCCGACTTATTCAAAAGCATTATGTATTTTTTTTTAGGGATGACTATAGTCTTGTTTTGAGTTGCGTCTATTCGGCTATGAACATATAAGTTTGTAATGTAAAGTTATATTACAAGTGTCAAATTATTATGTAAGAAGAAGATATAAAAGAGAAGTATGATGAAGTCAGTATATGATATAGCTCTTTAAGAGAGTAAGAGAATTCGCGCATACACGAAACTCATCAGACAATAGTGTCATCACAACAGTTCACTTTTGATATAGTGTATATCAACTTTCAAAAGGTTGTAGCCTTCATCCTATTGGGCAGTGAGCCTAGGAAGTGAGCCATATACCTTTAACAGGGTTTGTAAAAAACTCCTAATAGGGTCAGACCTTTAACCAGGTCATTGTACTCATATTGTAAAGACTACTTCTAACAGGAAAAAGGAACTTTAACAGGTTCATTATACTAGTACAATATTTGTGGGTACTAATTCCCACCGGGGTTTTCCTCTGATCAAGGTTTCCCCATAATCATATCATGTGTTATGAGTTCTCATGTTAAGCTTCATTCAATGCATGTTTGGTTTATGTTTAAGTTGATGAAAAGTAATAAATAGACAAACACTGATTCACCCCCCCTCTCAGTGTTTCTAACAATTGGTATCAGAGCTCTGGTCCTCTGAAAGAAAGTTTAACCACTTAAGGAGATCATGGACTCAGTAGAAGAAAAACATTTGAAAAAGAATCTTGAAGCAACTCTTGAAGATCTTGATGGATCCGAAAAATAAAATGAAGAACTTATACTGAAAGTTGATGGCTCAAAAATGCTTATCAAGAAATTAAGAAAAGATTTGAAAGATTGTTCTACAAATGATTTAGGGAAAATGGTCAAAAAGATCAATGAAGAGAATATGTCTCTGAAAGATAAAATTGAAAATCTAGATGAACAACTAACAAATAGTCAAATTGATATTGAAGAAAAGATCAATGAAAGCAAACAATTGGATGATGAACTCTTGAAAGCAAACATGAAATTCCTAGAATTGGAAAACATAAAGAAGATGTTGGAATCTGAATTATCAGAAGAAAAGGATAAGATTGGTAAACTCCACACAAGTTTTGATTCACTTCAATCTCAGCTTAATGCACAAAAGCTAAAAGGTGACACTACTGGTCTTTGATACAATGTAGAACAAATTAAAATCAATTCATTGAAAGAAAGAAAGAAAGCTCATGAAGCATCTCCAGAAGCAAAGAAAGTTGAAAATGTTGCAGAAATTAAAACAGATCCACGTAAAGGGGAAATCAAGCAAGTTAACTGAACATGTTATGCATGTACCAAACATGGTCATTTGGCAAGAGATTGCAAAGAGGTGAGACCTTTCAATGGTTACTGTTTCTCTTGTAATGAATTTGGTCACAGGGCTATACATTGCAAAACAAATCAAAGAAATCAGTCACAACAGAATCAAAGAAGAATGAATCAAAACAATCAGAGAAATCAACCTTAAAGAATTTTGTAGAACACCACATGTTAGATATGTAACTACAATGGCCACACAACAAAGCAGTGCAACATGATGAACAATAGCATCAAACATCCTATCATTTTTCACACATGTGGAAAGGCTGGACACATCTCAAGGTTTTGTAGATCCAGAATTCAAAAGCAAGAGGATCCTAAGAAATCACTATTTGAAGAGGAAGGAGAAATCAAGTTTGTTCAAGAAAAAGAAGATTCAAGAAAAATTGGGTTGAAGTAAAGAAGGACAATGATGTTGACAAAGTTGTTGATGCATCCACAATGGATGCACCCTCTACTTCTGCTTGAATAAACCTTCTTGGTCTTAGGGGGAGCTATTCTAGCTCAGGACCCCTATGCGGTTGGTATAGTCACCTTTGAGTATGTGCCTATGGATTCATGGTTATAAGCATATAATATTTCTGTATGCATTCACACATTGTCTCAAATGCATCGAGATCAAAGTTGCAAATTCTCTGAGTAATTTGTGTACGGTTGCAAACATTAAATGCAGTAGCTTTTATAAAAATATAAATATTCGATCTTCTTCACACTTGCATTCGAGATCAAAGAATTTGGAGAGCACTGGAGCACTGAGCATCAAAGCACGAAAGCATAACAGATTTGGCAGCTAAGTGTTAGAGTAATAGTCTATCGGGTTACTAAATTAAATCATTATGATCTAATTAGTAACTTTCCTATTCACTCTAGTTTTCTTCAGCTAACCTTAGGGTTTCCCTTTTAGGGTTTTGTGTTTTCTTTTATAAGAATTCACTTGTTAGTTTTCATTACAGAGCTTTCACATCGTATTGTAATTCTATTGTTGATAATATAGAAGTTTTTCTTCCAACATGAATTTGATGTCTCTGGCCTTTTCACCGCCATAACTTTCTGTCTTCTATCTTCTATCTTCTTGCTTCTTCTTGTAGCAGTCTTGCATGCAGGTGATCTTGGGTGAAGTTGCATTTATCAACTTCTACATGGTATCAGAGCTCTCCTGCAGCTGGCTGTTCGTGTTTTGTTGAAGCATTTCAGTCACAGAGGGTTTCAGAGTTTTTCCAGTGGTTTTTGTTGTGTTTCAGGGGCAGGCTTTGGTTATGGTCACTTTGGGCTCAAACGGACATTGCCATTGAGCTCAGAGGACCCCAAAACCCTAGAAATGACATAAAATTTGTCTATTTTGGACTACTGGGCTTTGAGGAATTTTTTTTTTGGTTTTTGTGCCGTACGACACAAAAACCGAGGCAAAAATTTTGAAAAAATAAAACAAATCATAGTTTTATATGGTTTTTGGTTTTTTAAATACCGCTGCCTTTGTTTTTTTAAATGCGCCGCCCGCGCACCGCTCCGGGCCCCCGCACCGCCCCTGCGGCCACTGCAATGCCGTGGGCCCCCGGCCTCCGCTGGCTTTTTTCACAGCCGCTCTGCCTGCAGCGGCCTCGCCACCTATTCCCGCCGCTGCCGCCATCTACTCCTCGGCGCCTGGCGCCCCGCGGCCCCCGCCGCTCCTCTGTCACCGCTGGCTCACAGGCTCCCGGCCCACCGCCACTCCGCCACCGCTCCCCCAGCGGTGGCGCCTTTTGCTTAGCCCCCGCGGGCCCTCTTCTGCCAAGAACCTAGTCATATGGCGACTAGGGGATGCGGCCCAGCCCCCGACGCGCGCCATGCGCCCGGGGGCCCAAATTTTTCAGCCCCAGGGGCTTATCTGTGACCTTTTTTTTTAATTTTTTGACCTACCTGGGTGTTTTTTGCTCTATCTTGAGCATCTGGGGGTCTTTTTCTGACTTCCATATACCGTCGGAAAGCTCTTTCCAAGAACTTTCTGATGATGGAGGTTAGGGTTTTGGGTTCTACCATTTTGATAGCATTTTTTTCTGTTGAAGTCTGATGTTTTGTTTTGCCTTCCGGGAGTCATATTTGGCTCATCCGGACTCCGTTTTTGGAAAACGAGATATCGTCGGAAAGCTGGTTTAGTGTACTACGCAGTTGCAAGGGTCTTTTTTCTAGATTATTATCTAGGTTTTCTCTCCTCTGAGTTTGGCAGTTTATGCACTCTGGTGGATTGCTTGGTTCTACAGGTCTTGGGATCTCTTCTTCTGATTTCATAGCTCACTCTTCTTTCTGACATCTGAGCTTGCATGCTCCTTCTAATGCATTTTTTTTTTCTGTAAACACACTGAGATAAAGTGCCTTCTTCTGCATTTCTGGGATCTTGTACACCTTGTTTGGTTTTTGTACTTGCACTCTGTTATAAAGTACCATGGGGGGTTATGATGCTTATGCCATTTTAGGCGCATCCACCTTTTTCAAGTGAGCATACCTTCCACAACATTAGCCCATGCTGTGTGTCAATGACACCGCCCTTTATCCTGTGTTTGTACTTCTGTTGCACTGTTGGTTTTCCTGGTTCTGCTTTTTGCAGTTGTTTCTGGCATCGCATTTCAGTGTTCCTATCACCTCTCCCAGTTCAGCATTATGGGGGGGTTCACCTGTTGGTTCTATTGCTTCCTGGTTCGATTGATTATCTCTTTAGACATTTGTCTTCTCTACCTGGTCATGTACTTCAGTGGGGGTTCCAGCAGACTCTTCTGACAGAGTTTTCAGCTACATGCTTCGGAGATGCTTCTTGCTCATTCTTGTTCCTCTCTCTGGGACATCTTTTCTTTTCTTGTTTTGGGTACCTGATCAGGCCTAGTTTTCGAGACCCATCTTTCCTGCTTTCTGCAGTAGTTTCCTAGGTTTGGCTTCTCCCTAAGCTTATCTTAAGGGGGGGTGTTAGAGTAATAGTCTATCAGGTTACTAAATTAAATCATTATGATCTAATTAGTAACTTTCTTATTCACTCTAGTTTTCTTCAGCTAACCTTAGGGTTTCCCTTTTAGGGTTTCATGTTTCCTTTTATAAGGATTCACTTGTTATTTTTCATTACAGAGCTTTCACATCGTATTGTAATTCTATTATTGATAATATAGAAGTTTTTCTTCCAACATGAATTTGATGTCTCTGGCGTTTTGGCCGCCATAGCTTTCTGTCTTCTATCTTCTATCTTCTTGCTTCTTCTTGTAGCAGTCTTGCATGCAGGTGATCTTCGGTGAAGTTGCATTTATCAACTTCTACACTAAGCAAACGGATAAGAAGTTGAAACAGAACCCTAGCAGTCACGCCATTTTAAAATTTTGTGAATCCCTACTTAATTAAGTTCCAAGTAAGTATGGCGACTCCAGTTGTATTTGATTTTGCAGAGAGGAAGACATTTGTATTCAAGAAGCATCCATTCAAATCCATATTGGATGATGTGGAAGGAGCTTTCTCCAAAACCCTGTTAGGTGTTGTTCACATAGAAGATATCTGCGCATACATTTACTGTAAGAAAGAAACACTAGGAGATATCAGCATAGCCATTCATATGGGATCTATGATGAAACTTGACTACACATTCAAGGATGAGTTCGTGCACTTGATTGATAACCCTATCTTCAAATACTCTAATGTGCATGAGTTTGATGAGCCAAAATGGGTGAAGATTTTTCTAAGCAGAATACATGATGACCTTTACTGGATTGGTGAGGTTCCTGTGTGCATCACAATAGACCTAATCCATGAATTAACTAGTCCTCCCAAAAATGGACCAATTTTTCCTACTGGCAAGGATGTCAAGAAGAAAATTGAACAAGTTTGCCTATCTAGAAGTGACAAGCGCAGGATGACAGTTGACCCTTTCAAGGAAGATGACATAAAACTTCTAACTATGATACTTGGGTATAATTTTCAGCAAGCACAGTGTCTCTGCAGCAACAGTCCTTACAACTATCAGAATGGTGAAGGATAACACTCAATACAACCTATGTGAGATCTTGTGTGCTCTATTGAATGACAATATTCAAATCATCAAGCATGACAGGAGCAAGACATTCAGGTTTGGATCTTTGATCATCTACTTGTACTTCCATATTGTTGGAAATGTTGCAAACCTTTACCTAGACAGGAGCAAACCCACAATGTCTCAGATTTCACTTAAGGCCACTTTAGAGAGCAGTGTAAGGGACACCATGGATATGGATATCAATACATTTAGGATCAAGATGCAGAAAAGGTTCAGATTATCTGAGAAGATAGTTGACAAATATAAGGATACCATATGTTTCATGGTGGAAACATATTGCACTTGCATGGAGGCAGTTGAACCTAGAACCAAATGGATTCATCCTCTTGGTTATGAAGTGGAAGAACATGTGTTAGAAGGATATGCACAAGCTCTATTGTCTATGCCCAAAGATCCTAATGAGCCCAAATGGGGCACTTATAGAGAGAAGACTAATGCAGTTGATTATGTATTATACAGTGCTGATAATAAAAGAAAGGCATCTAAGATCACATCCAACATTCTAAAAGTTCATGGAGTCACTCAAGAAGATCTTGACAAAGCTGGAGAAGCCAAGATAGCCAAAGAACTTAAGAAGACAGATGAGATCCAGAAGAAGAAGAAAGTAGAGAGCACCTCTGCGCCCTCTACCACTATTGACCTAGACTCATCTCCACCTTCAATACCTAGCAAGAAGTCTAGAGGAAGAAAACAAGTGCCCACAAATCATCCATCATCAAGGAACACACAGAGCAAGGCAAGAAATACTCAATCTCCTCCTGAGGTAGTATTTAGACCTAGTCTAAATGTCTTGAAGAACGGGATTGTAAATGAAGGGAGATTAGATACACTTTCTAAAGTCTATGACAAGTATCAAGAGATGGATAAAACTAAGATACATTCTATGATCATATCTCATATGATCAAGTTTAAGAAGTCTGTTCTTGAACTCAAAACAGTGATACCAGATAAGTTATGGAAAATACTAGAGATCATGAAAATACATGTAATAGAGGAAGACATTAGGATTAGAGAAGAAAAAATGGATAATCTTCTTCCTAAATGCTCACATGATGAGAAGGCTATTCTATTAGATCTGGTGAAGCCTCATCTCAGAACCAAGACAAGGACTCTACAAATTATGAACAAAGAGTATGAGCAGATAGGTAAAGAAACTGAAAAGGCATTTGCACAAGTGTTTATGGATAGACACATGTATCCATCAATGGCACCTACTACAAAGGTAACTCCAGATCCTCCCAAATAGGTTACAAAACTAGCGATTCAGATAGCACCTATGACAGGTCCACAAGTTTCAGTACCCACAGTGATAATAACTTATGATACAGAAAAAGACTCAGAAGATGCTATAGTGGTTGATAATATCAAGATATACATGACAACATCTGACAAAGACATGGACAAAGTTAACAAGGCATTTGTAAGAACTGAATAAATGTGCACTGATGACACATCTGTACAACAAGATAAAGTTCCCTCCAATGATCAAATTGACTTGAATGAGGAAAAAGATATTCAAGATAATGAGACACTGATCAAAGAGATACCAGTAAAGATTGAATGCATGGATACCAGTCAAAATACTATATTCTCACCATCCACTCAACCATCTACTTCATTGTTGTCAAGGTTAACTCCTGATTTAGCAAGTTTGGATGCATGGGGAGAAGAAGACCTAATCAAGATCAACGTTCTTGCTATGGAAAAAGTAAAAGAGAAACAAGTGATGAGGAACCCTCACTTTTTGGAATTAGTGAACATGTTGAATGAATTAGTGCCTATAGACAAGAAAGTAGCCAAAGTTCAATCAGTTGAAGATGTGGACAACATTCTAACAAACTTCAAATCACATTTTACAAGTCTAGTAGACTCTACTACTAGAATTACAGAAGATGAATACAAAAAGGAGAGATTGAATGAATTGGTAAAGAAATTTACCTTAGATTTAAACTCTTTAAAGATTGGGCAATCCATATTGAAAGAATTGGCAGCTAAGGGAAAGAAAGTCATAGCAAACTGCATGGACAGAGTGAATTTCACCTCTGAGCACATTAAAAAGATAGAAGAGGCCAAAATCATGGTGGTTAACATCAAAAAATTAGTTGAAACATCCACGCAAGACATGAACATATGCAATAATGTCTATCAAGGTCAGCTAGACAAAATTGAAAAGGCTGAGATGGAAATCAACAAGATAAGAGTCAGACAAACTCAGTTGAGAAATGCACTTGCACCATCTCTAGTAGTTCTTAATGAGAACATCAAATAGATTGATGCCACCATTGTGACATATGATCAAGGTCCTTGCATGGATCTGATGAAAATGGAGAAACTGACATATGCCCTATGCACGCATCTTCAGACAGTTGATGCAATGAAAGTATTCTGGCAGAAAAAGATCCAATCTCTTCAGATTGTATACCCTGAAGTTTACATGGAGTAAGTATGTAGAAGACTTAAAATTTTTTGTACACCTTTTTCATTATTTTCAAAGGGGGAGTAATATAGAATGTGTATATATGGAGAGAAATATATGTATATATGTAAAAGATGTTATGATATATAGTTACTTTTTTGTGTTAAGTCATTTTGAGAAACTTGGCCACATTCCTTTGTTGCCATAAATGACAAAGGGGGAGATTGTTGGAAAGTTGAATTACTGAGGATGCATGACTCATTTTGTGTTGTCATCATGGAAAAAAAGTCATACTAAGTTTCTTTAATGAAAGACAAAATGACTAAGTATGGAAAATAGGACAGACAAAGATATTCAACGATCTACACATCCGCGCACATGCGAGAGATCGAGTCAGCATATGCGTGTTCATATATATGTTCTATGAGATGTGTACATACTACATCTAGACACATATTGTATGGAATGATAGTACAGGGAAGTTATAGAAAGATCAGTACACCAGCAGTCCAGAAGACAGAGCATAGAAGTCGACTAGCGTTTTGATCAGCGTGATTTTTTTTTTTATGTAATGGCTAAGAGCCTTTGAATATATGTTTGTAATGATGTAATTAGCATTTTTTTAAACATGCTTGAGTCAACTTGTTCGGAAGCATTGTGTATTTTTTTCTAGGGCCAACTATAGTCTTGTTTTGAGTCGCATCTATTCGGATATGAACATATAAGTTTGTAATGTAAAGTTATGTTACAAGTGTCAAATTATTATGTAAGAAGAAGATATAGAAGAGAAGTATGATGAAGTCAATATATGATATAGCTCTTTAAGAGAGTAAGAGAATTCATGCATACACGGAACTGATCAGACAACAGTGTCATCACAGCAGTTCACTTTTGATATAGTGTATATCAACTTTTAGAAGGTTGTAGCCTTCATCCTATTGGGCAGTGAGCCATATACCTTTAACAGGGTTTGTAAAATAATCCTAACAGGGTCAGAACTTTAACCAGGTCATTGTACTCATATTGTAAAGACTGATTCTAACAGGGCAAAGGAACTTTAATAGGTTCATTATACTAGTAAAATATTTGTGGGTACTAATTCGCACCGGGGCTTTTCTCTGATCAAGGTTTCCCCGTAATCATATCATGTGTTATGAGTTCTTATGTTAAGCTTCATTCAATGTATGTTTTATTTATGTTTAAGTTGCTGAAAAATAATAAATAGACAAACACTGATTCACCCCCCCCCTCTCAGTGTTTCTAACACTTACTTGCTGCTTGATTAAGTAGGGTTTAATGATGATTCTGAAATGACATGTCTGCTAGGGTTCTGTTTCAATATTTATTCCATTCAAAAACCAACCAATTACTTAACCTGTAGTGATTTTATGCTCAATGGTCAAGTTCTCTTTGAATGCTCAAACTCGAATGCAAAGTGAGGTTTAAAGATATTTTACCAATTTATATAAAAGATTATTGCATTTAATACTCGTTTCCGTAAAGTGGTTTATAGAGAGAGTTTCAAACTTTATTCTGAATGAAGTAAAGGAAATGTGTGCATGAATACAAACTTATTTCGTGATCACATACATGAATCCATAGGCGCATACTCAGAGGTGAGTATACCAACCATGCAGCGGTTCAGAGCTAGAATAGCTCCCCTTAAGACCATGAGGGTCAACTATCTAGAAGTGGAAGGTGCATCCACTGAGGATGCATCTACTACCTTGTTCTCTTCATTATCCTTCTTTACTTCAACCCAAATTTTATCTGAATCAATTTTGGCTTGTATAAACTCAACTTCTCCTGATTCTTCAAATAGTGACTTTTTAGGATTCTCTTGTCTTTGTGCTCTTGACCTGCAAAACCTTGAGATGTGTCTAGCTTTTCCACATGAATGAAAAATGATAGGAGGTTTGATGTTGTTATTATCATGCTGCACTGCTTGGCTGTGTATCCATTGTAATTACATATCTAACATGTCTTGTCCTGAAGGTTTCTTTGAGGTTGATTTCTTTGATTGTATTGAGTCATATTTCTTTGTTTCTATTGTGACTGATTTCTTTGATTTTTTCTGCAATGTATATCCCTGTGAACAAACTTATTATAGGAGTAACAATAACCATTGAAAGGTCTTACCTCTTTACAGTCTCTTTCCAAGTTTCCGTGCTTGTTACAAGCATAAAAAGTTTTGTTAACTTGCTTGAGTTCATCTTTAGGTGGTTTAGTTTTAGTCTCTGCAATATTTTTAGTTTTCTTTGCTTTAGTGGATGTCTCTTGTGATTTCTTTCTTTCTTGTATTGAATTGATTTAAATTTGAGCTACACTGTATCCCATACCAGTGGTATCACCTTTTAGTTTCTGTGCATAAAGTTGTGATTGAATTAGATCAGAACTTGTGTGTAGTTTATCAATCTTGTCTTTTGCTCATGATAATTCAGTTTCAATCTTATTCTTGATGTTTTCCAACTCCAAGATTTTCATATTAGCTTGCATAAGTTCTTCATCTAACTTTTTACTTTCTTTGGTCTTCTCTTCAATGGTTGTTAAGCTATCTATAAGTTGTTCATTGTTGTTCATTCAGATCTTCAATTTTATCTTTCAAAGACATGTTCTCTTCATTCAGTTTCTTGACCATTTTTCCCAAATCATTGGTAGAGCAATCTTTCAAATCTTTCTTTGATTTCTTTATAAGCATTTGAGAGCCATCAACTTTTAGTTTTACTTCTTCATTTTCTTTTTCATATTTATCAAGATCTTCAAGGGCTGCTTCAAGATTCTTTTTTAGATGTTTTTCTTCTTCTGAATCCATGATCTCCTCAAGTGGTTAAAATTTATTTAAGAGGACCAGAGCTCTGATACCAATTGTTGGAAAAACTGAGAGGGGGGGGGTCAAATCAGTGTTTGTCTATCTATTATATTTCAGCAACTTTAAACATAAATCCAATATATATATCAATTGAAGCTTAACACAAGAACACATAACACATGATATGATTACGGGGAAACCTAATCAGAGGAAAAACCCGGTGGGAATTAGTACCCACAAATATTGTACTAGTATAATGAACCTGTTAAAGTTCCTTTGCCCTGTTAGGAGGAATATTTACAATGCAAGTACAATGACCTGGTTAAGGGTTTGACCCTGTTAGGAGTCTTTTACAAATAACCCTATTAGAGGTGAGGACTCACTATCCAAAAATCTCACTGCGCAATAGGATGAAGGCTACAACCTCCTCTATAATAGATATACACTATATCCAAAAGTGAACTGCTGAATGTGACACAATTATCTGATCAATTCTGGTTATGCGCTGATGCTCTTATACTCTTAAAGAGATTTATCTCATTCTGACATCTTATCATGTTCTTTTATATCTCTGCTCTGCTTATTTCTTTGACACACTCTAATAGAAATTTACATGTCATATATATTTTCATGCCTGAATAGACGCGAGTGGAAACAAGACCTTAGTCATCCCAAAAACAATATACACAACGCTTCCAAACTAATTGGCTTAAGAATGATTACAAGAGTGATTGAGATATGATTACAAACATATTATAATAGGTGCATAGCCTTTACAAAACAAAATGTTATACGCTAATCCAAAACTGAGGTCGGCTCTGTACTCTGTTTCTTGAACTGCTAGAGGTACTTCAACTTGCTGTAACTTATCTGTACTGTCTTATCTGATCATGTGTGTCTAGGGTAATCACAAAAAAATATCATAGAGCTTAAGTCTAAATGTTCTTAGTATAAATCCGTTGTACCCACATGCTCTGGTGCTCTGATCATCTGTATATCTCTGTTTTGTCCTGTCTTCTATAATTAGTCAATTTCTACTTGAAAGTTTGCTGTAAAAAATTCATATGACTTTGTTGCCATAATGGAAACACAAAATAAGTCACATTCTCCCTAAGAGTCAACTTTCCAATAGGAGCATTCTTTATGGGTGACAGACTTGTCACATGGATCAGCAAGAAGCAAGGATGCATCTCTTAGTCTACTGCAGAAGCAGAGTATGTTGCTGCTGCAGCAAATTTCTTAAATATTGCATGGACCAAACAATTACTGGAAGGTATGCATATACAAATTTTTGAACCAGTAATTATCTATTGTGATAATACTAGCGCAATCAACATTTCCAAGAATCCAGTCATGCATGCTAAGACAAAGCATATTGCTATCAAGTATCATTATTTAATAGAACAAGTTCAAACAAAGGAAGTGATACTTGAGTATGTGCAATCAAAGGAACAATTAGCTAATATATTCACCAAGCCACTTCCCAAGGATGCATTTGAGTACATAAGAAAGAGACTAGGGGTTAGACCCCTGTCTACTAGTCAGTAAGATGACTAGAAGGCTGCATCAACCTACATATTATAAGAATATCATTCATGTTGATGCAAGAAAAGAGATGGAATTCAAAGATACATCTATACAGAACAAGGTATTTATCTACTCCAAGCACCAGAGTTGTTATATTACCGATGGATTGGGAAATTCAAGGAGTATATTATGGATAGAAAGGATTGTTTGGCATTACTGTCAAATTTTTTTTTGGAATTACTATCAAAGGGAGAGATTATATCCATTATCACATTAGGGAGAGATTATATCCATCACATTATCCAAAGGGAGAGATGTAACTAGAAAGGGAGAGTACATACATAGGGAGAGATCGCTGACAAAAGAGAAAAGAGACATCAAAAGAAAATAATAATCAAAGGGAGAGAGTTTGACACGGGAAAAGAACACATCACATTAGAAGAAGAAAGCTTCTACATCTATCCAATGAAGGGATTGAAGATAGAGAGAGCTACAAGAATCAAATCTAAGCTATGTGAGCTTACCGAGGACCAGCTATATGTATCGGTTATAGTACATAAAATTGCTATTTTGATGAACTTAAACTGTTATATTTCATATTGTATTAGTGATAATGTAGTGTGTTGCCATCAATGCCAAAGGGAGAGATTGATGAACAATAACTGATTGAATGTTTGAAGGTGTTAAGTTGATGATCACCAAGACACATAAAGTTAATGCAAGACATTAAATCAGTTAATGTATTGTATTTTCATTGATGTCAACTTGATATAATCTATATGGTCATGTACATACTGCTAACGACTTCATAGAACCAATGAATAAAAGGCTATGCTATCAGTAATGCATAAAATTTAAGTATTCACAAAGTGACTGTATACACTGACGGACAGAGTAAACCAACAACATAAAAGTCACAGTGTTACCCAATGAGAAAAAGCACAACATTATCGATGCAAAAAGTCACAGTGTTACCCGACGAGCAAAGTCACAATGTAAGCTGACGAACAGATTTACAGTGTTGCCCGATGGACGGAGATCCCAAAGACATCTGAAGTCACACCGATGGAACAGTCAGTTGTCACCAATGACTAACTGAAGTATTGATTGATAGAACAAAGAGTTTAGAAATGAAAAAATGCTTAGCTTTCAAGAGCTAAATATAGACTTAACTGGTATTTATCATTTTTTTAATCGACAAGGTAAAGCCGAAGACAAGTAAAGGATATAAAGTTGCTTTGTCTAGTTGGAAAGAAGATCTCTACGAGATTAAACAAGAGTTTTGATTTAAATCTAATTGGCGAGAATTGTGGATCATGCCAAGATCAAGAAAGACAAGAAATGGTGAAATCATGTCTATATAAGAGACAAGCTTATTCGATGTGAATGAGGGAAGTGACAAGAGAATAGATGCTGAAGAGATTCTAAAGGAGAAGAAAGTCTTCATTCAGACCTGATCAATCAAGCTAAGGAAAGAGCTAAATTCTACAGACACTGACAAATAGTGATACAACATCACAGAGAAAAATAGCGTGGAGAAAAGGTATTGAATTGATAACATTGGTCAGAAAGGTAATGCACTTACAATAGATCTGAAAATTTGAAATTCAAGTTGTATATGTGAGAAGATCAATTTACTATTTCAGTTTTACCATTGAAGCATCAATTCTCTTAACCAAGAAAGACTAAAAAGTCTTTCCTAATTGAGATACATCCCAAGGAGTATCAAAAATTTTGATCATACAAAGTAGCATTGGATATGCCCAATACCTATTGACAGGCCAAGTGAGTGTTTGATCAAGGATGGTAGCATTAGATGCCAGATACTAAGTGACAAACTATTCATTTAAATCCTCTAACAAGGTCACACCTAACAGTGTGCTTGTAACCTTTAACAGGGTTGGCTCTTCACCGAGCTCACTTCAGAAGAGTGAAAATTTGGGTTACCGGTCCCAGTGGTTTTTCCCTTAACAAGGTTTCCACGTTAAAAATCCATGTGTCTTGTGTTTACGAGTCATTACTTTATTGTTTTTCATTTCACATAAGTAAATCTAGATTGATCGGTACACACTAGTTATTTACTGTGTTTCAGTAAATAGAAAGATCGCTTATCAGTAAACATACAGTAGAAGATTTTACAAAGCATTCTGATAAGTAGTAATTTGATATAAGTATTTTGAGGCATTCATCTTACAAGACTAAAGATAACTAGAGGTATAATTTTGTGGTACTAAGTTTTAAGGGTTGATTTAAGGATTAATTTTTGAGGCCACTGATTCACCCCCCCCTCTTAGTTATTGTAACAGGTCTTGGAGTAGAATCGTCAATATATTTTCCCTTTGAATCGAGATGAAATTTTTGTTGTTGGATTCTAGTTGTTCCATGAAAGACAATTGTAGTTGAGAACAAGGGATGACTAGACTGATAGATCAATGTCAAAGGTATCCGAATGATCACGTGTACCATATCTTTATAAGAGATGTGTTGATGAAAGATCGTTGAGCTTGGTACAAGGTATCATGTTTTGAGACCTGAATGTTTGCTGGACGACACTTGTGACCTAGCTGAATGTGATTGACTATTGACGGGATAATGTATGGAAAGTAAGATCATTCAATAAACAAGGACAAGAGATGATGATGAATCGAGCCAATTGATTTAAGGACTGACAACTATTGTGACAGGGTATTGTGATTGATTTTAGCCATGTGGACAAGAAGTACATATACCAAAGATCAAGGTAACTGACTATTTTTTTATGCAAGCTCATACAAAATTTCTCATGTTCCCATGCAACAATTCCCAAGTTCCCAAATGTGTTATTTTTTTTACAGTGTTTTGTCGTACAACAATTCTAGCTAGTGAAAATGACAGTCTATAGCAGAGACAGTTTACCACTTGTTTTAAGGGAAATTGGACCAAATTTGTGCAATATTGAGGTGAAAATGTCAATGTCTAAAAGTGTTTAGGTCATTTTGGTTTAATTTTAAAATTATTAAAACACATCAAGCACAAAGGAATGAAAATCAAGCACTTCTTATCCCTAGAGTCAATTTGTCTTAGTAAGAAAATTCACGCTCGTAGACCTAGGTACACACCCAATAGCTAATCAAAATACAATCATCACCAAGCATACAATGGGTCTAGTCACGACGCCATATTATCCAAATCCAAATGCTAATGGGATAATGATATGATGAGTATCTTAGGGGAGTTACTATCTCCCTTGCACTTGGATTATCCACTTTTGGAGGTGAATTGGGTGGCTTCTACTCTATGGATTATAGTAAGGGTCTTCGTTCAATTGTATCCCTTGAGTCTGCACAAGGATGATTGAGGCTGCTAACCCCATAAGGCATCTTAGCACAAGCAGTCACGTAAACATGACTGAGACCGTGAAGCCCTACTTTGTGTTAGATGTGATCCATATACAATATTAAATACATCCGACTCTCAAGGCTTTGACCCCAAAGAGTAAATTTTTTTAATATGAGTTGGAGTGGTGTGGCTTACACCTTGTTCTCACATGGTTCATTCCTGGGAGATTTTTTCCTCAGCTAGCAGGCCCATCTAAAAGGTATGCATAAAGTAAAGTGGATAGCAAAGAGAAAGTCAGGATTTTTAATTCTCCCTCAAAGAGGAGAAGAGCATAATTTCTTACTTCTCTTTGTGTCTCCCAAACATGCCAAACACTCTAAGTTTGCCAAAATTATTATTTGCCTAAGATAAATTCAACATGTTTGGGTTTCTGATTCTTCGTAAAAGGAAGAAGAGAATAGTTCCCTAATGTCTAATTTAACTTATACAAACAATACCCTAATTAAGCTAGGTACCTCAGAAACCAATTTAGAATACACATGTTTTTTTTGGTTAATGGAGTCAAAAGACAACCTGCAAACATAAAGAGTTATTAATTTCCACAAACTTTTCTTCTTTCAAGCGTCCTACAAGAACAAAAGCATTAGTATTTTGATAAAAATGTGTTCTAGTATGACTTTGGAAATCAAATCTTCCATCAAACATTCTGCAAAAACCAGTTACGCTACCAAATCAGAGAGCAAAAAGATCACCAAAAATATGTTAGGGGTTAGAAAATTAAGAGCGCATTAAATACCTGTTAGAGTAATCATTAGTTTACTTATTAATTAAATCATGTTGATTTAATTAGTTAAGTTGTTTTATTACTCTTTAGTGCTTAAGCTTTCTCTTAGGTACATTAATAATTAATAAAAGTATTAATTATTAATGTGCAACCTAAATTTTTTCCTTTTTAGGGTTTTGTTCACCTTTTAAGTTTGAACTTTGTCATTATTGTTTATCAAATTGGAATACAATTTTTGCTCTCACAATTTGGAGTAATTCTGAGTTCTATTTTTTTTGCCTTTCTGCTTTTCTCTTGTAACAGGTATTTGCATGCAAGTGCTCTTTAGGTTCCATGAATTTGCATTTCTCAAATCCTACATGGTATCTGAGCCAAACTGCTGGTGCCTATTCTAGTGTTTTCTGAAGCAATGATTTGCAGGAGAAAATCTCAGCTTTTTTGGGGCTCTTGTCTTCAATCTTGAGGTGAACATTTTTTGGGGCATTTTGGGCCCAAACGGACCTCACCATCACGGTCAGAAGGCCTAGAAACCTATATTTTCATATAAGGTTTGTCTATTTTGGCCTCCGTGACCTCTGGAAAAAACATTTGGCCTCTAGGCATGTTTTTTGAGGCAAAAATGTCAAAAAATAAAAAAAATAATAAAAATAAAAAAAAACTTAAAAATTTGAGTTTTTTAGCATAGGAAACACAAAGGGAGTGCACCACCACGTGGCTCGAGCGCCACCCGCACCCAGCCCACAGACAACACGCCACCCCAGCACCGCCGAAGTGCCACCTCCTCCACTGAGTGCCGCCTGCCTACCACTGCCACTGTTGACATCACCCCTTCATGTGTGACATCATTTCTCGATAGGGTGACATCATCATTTTCTGGCAAATTTCAAATTTTTTGGTGTCATTTTATTTTTTTGGCGACCATTTATATTTTTGGGGACAACCAGTTAACAGTCAAATGACCGTCAATTTTTTGCAGTGACTGCGACGGCCATTTGGACGTCAAATTTTTCCAGTGCCTATGTTTTTCCAGTGAGCTACTATTTATGACCTCTCGTCAGTCTTTTGGTCCTAACTTGAGCATACAATATCATTTTTTAGCAAAAAAGATATCACCAGAAAGATATTTCTAAACCATAGACCACCATGCAAGTTTCCTATACAAATTTGGCCATTTAAGTACCTAATTTAAGTGCCAAAGTAGAATATTTAGTTTTTCTCCTCATTGCATCAGGTCGCCAGGTTTTCTTCTTGCTTTTTGTGCTCTCTAAGTTATTTTTTGGTGTATGGGGGATAATATACTACATTGTGGTGGTGCATTTTCCTTTCTGTCATTTACTTCAGAAATACCCTTCTACTTCCATCTTCTTTCTCTCAATGTCGAACCCTTTAGTTGCCCTGCTAACACCACATAACTACCACACTTGGAAAGCACACATGACAAGGTTTCTCATGTCACATGGCCTATGGTCTTTTCTGGATGAGAACCAACCTATTTTGTAGTGTCCTTTTGAGATTCTTTAGCACAGGAATAAGATGGATGAATCCATGGGCTTAATAGCACTGAACATTTTAGACAGTCTCATGTTTCATTTGGAGAATTTGCACACTCCTTGGGCCATCTGGGGAAATTTTGTAGACCCATTTAGCACAATGAATGAGTTCTGGGAACTACAACTTGATGCATAGTTGACATCATTGTCTCGTGAGAGTTTTCCCACCATTGATGACTTCTTGATGAAGTTCAATGCTCTCCATTCACTTTTATAGGGATGTGGGAAGACCAAATCAAATAATGAGTGTATCTTTCTGATACTCTCAAATCTTCGAGAATGGTTCCAGATCTTCTCCTCCACTTTCTATTCCACTGTGGATGCTTTGGTTCCTAGGCACAATATGCCTTCCTTTGAGGCCTTCTATGATTGGTTGACTCAAGAGCGGTCAAAGATTCAATAGTTGAATGATACTTTTGGCTCTATGAGACATGCTTTGGTCGCTCATCCATCTTCAGGGAAGCCAGAGCAGAAACAAGTATCACCAACCATAGAGTTTTGGAAGGATTCTCCTTCTCAGTATTCCTCTAGCCCACCTCCTCCAAATAAGGGGAAATCGAAGACCACAAAACCTAAGTGTGCTTATTGTAATAAGCCCAATCATGATGAGTCTCAGTGCTTTCATAAAAAGGTAGATGGATATACCCAACAAATTTATGATTTGACAGCTCTTCTTCACAAGAGAAAGATTGATATTCCTTCTTCCTCTTCTCACTGGTCTACTTCATCATCTTCTCAGATAGATGGGTCAGACAATAGAAAGGGTCATGCATTATGTGCCTCTACAATTTCTCCCTCTTCTAGATGGCTACTGGATTCAGGTGCTTCACACCATATGACATCTTCTTGAGATTTATTCTCATCTTTTCAGGCTTCACGTACCCCACACATTTTGATGGGGAATAACACTGTCATGACTGTATGTGGGAAGGGCTCTATTGACATTGATGATGGTGCATTCCATGATGTACTATGTGTTCTATCTTTGTCCTCTAACCTTCTCTCTATCTATTCGATTACTCACAGTGGGATAGGGAAGATAGTTGAGTTCACTCCAGATTTAGTGCACATTAGAGACAGTGTGACAGGCAATATTGTTGCTACAGGGACAGTTGATCATGCTACCTACTTGTACGCCTTCTCTCATTTTGGTCCACCATCTCCATTGTCAAAGAATATCTCTCCTAGTTTACTAGTGTATATTAAGGAGAAGTTGGGTCACCTAAACTTATGTGTTGTTCCTGAGATTAGTGTTGTGGCTTCTACACCTCCTCTTCTTGTTGAGTTTGCATTTGTTCAACATGATTCCTCTTCAGCATTACCTTTTATGGTCACTCCTTTCATCGAGCCACCTACTCTAGTTTTTGAGGGAATATCTGAGGACATTCATCTCCTCTCGGATGCAAGATTCAGCCCCTCCATTGGCCCACCTTCATTGGATATTCCATTATAGGAGTCTCATGCTTTCTCCTTTGAGCATCAGTTAGGCCTTCCAATTCCATCTCTCATTCAGGGTTTTCCTTGTTGTTCCTTTCCTTTGTTTCTTATACATTAGAGTTCCATTGGTTCGATCATTTCCACAGGGGTTCTATCATTCTGGGGGGGCTTTGGTGTCTCATCCCTCTCTCATGGGGGGAGTGGNGGGGGGGGGGGGGGCGGTGCTGGTTGTACTTATGGTTTTGAGAGAGTCTCTTGAGACATTTATTTTCTTCTTTTTTCTATCTCTTTTTAGAGAGGGGTTTTTCCCACGGGGTTTTCTCCTTTGTCTCCAGTTTATAGAGATTTCCTTGTATTGGGTACCTGATCATGCCTTGTTTCTGGGACCCATTTCCTTCTTTCATAGCTGTGCTAGGTTAGCTTACCCCCCAAACTTAGCTTAAGGGGGGGTGTTAGAGTAATCATTAGTTTTGTTATTAATTAAATCATGTTGATTTAATTAGTTAAGTTGTTTTATTACTCTTTAGTGCTTAAGATTTCCCTTGGGTGCATTAATAATTCATTCTTTTATTAATTATTAATGTGCAACCTATATTTTTCCATTTAAGGGTTTCGTTCACCTTTTATGGTTGAACTTTGTCATTATTTTTTATCAACTTGGAATACAATTTTTGCTCTCACATTTTGGAGTAATTCTGAGTTCTATTTTTTCCTCCTTTCTGCTTCTCTCTTGTAATAGGTATTTGCATGCAGGTGTTCTTTGGGTTCTATGGATTTGCATTTCTCAAATCCTATAGTACCCGTCCAAAAAACAATCTCTATTTCTGAAATGACAAAGTACAAAGGACAATCTAGAAGAAAAAATCGCACAACAAATCATATGGGACCATAAGATAAAATGAGAAAAACTGATATCCCGTACAATGAAACTAATATCCCCATACAATAATTAATATCAAGTACATACTCGTACAAAAATATATATGTTCTGAAATGATAAAGTAGTATGCAGTGTTTTATCGTATGAGCAGGTATGAAACACAGTACGATCGAGAACGCAAGTTCGTCAAAAACATGAAATTAATAGAAAATTAGGGCAAAAATATATTCAGCCCCATGGTGGGCACCAAAAATGTGTGTGGTTAAATGTGTCATTCAATGTGCGACACCAAACAATTCAATAAACCATTAACTTAAGGGGTTAGTATCAAATCTAAATTGAAATTATTAAATAACTACCCTCAAAAGCAGCTTATTGTTTCCTAGTTGAAGCGAGTGTGATTTTGTAAGAATGCTCATCAGATTGTCATAGGAAATTAGGGACTAGAATAATCCAAAATGGAAGATTCCATGAAAATGAGAAAGATGCGTGAGCTTTCATACTTTTCTCTCAAGAACCTTGAAGATGAAATGCATGCATACACAAACTAAATGCATATTAACCATGGAAATGCAACTAAGAGAAACATTAACAACTATCAAAGGAAGCTAAGAATGAAATCACCATTAAAATAGGAATGTAAACTAGACCCTAAATGAAACAAAATTAAGCTAAAATGAAGATGGAGGCAAGAACAATATTCAAAAAACTAGAAAAAACTAGCATTATAATCTTAGTCTCAAATTTGCCTCTTTTTAAAAAAAAATAAAAAATCAAAGGGAGCTATTCCTTTTATAGGAAATTTGGAGAGACGAATGGTCAAGATTCAACCGAGAAGAGCGATAGATATGTGATTTATCTGAATCCATGTGTGTTTGATGCAAGTGGAGTGATTTTGTTTGGTCAACTTTGTGTTTGTTTGGGAGAGGATGAGACAAATTTGGTAATTTCCCCATTTAATTGCTTTTGAGTGCTCACACATGTGTGAGGATGTGTGAATGAGTTCACTTAATTAAAAGGGTTTAGGACTTTTAATTAATTTACCTAGTTTAAATTAATTAGGTAATTTGAGATTTGATTAATAATTTGATTCAACAAGTAATGTTTAATTATGTAGGCACGTTTGATTAGATTATTCCATAATTAGGGTCTAGTAATAAATGCCTTTAATTTAGGGTTTCTTAAGGCCAATTAATCAAATTAGGGGCTATACATTTTACTAGAACAATTTCATGTGATTATAGTAGTGTGTTTTAAACAAGATGGTATCTATCTTATATGGGGTACTTCATTCCTAGAACTAGACATCTTTATCGTCGTTTTGAACATAAATAATCAAATTTGATAATAAGATCAAAATGGTCACTGGCTTTCTTGGTTGAGTGATTCTTATCTTTTATTGATTTTATTTCTTGCAATTTTGCTATGCTACTTAAAGGATATCACTGAGCAATAAGAGTGGACATGATGGTTCATGGTGTTATGGATTTTTCTTGCAAGAACCTTAAAATAGTATGAATGTTTGCTCTTATATATTTCCAATTTACCATATGCAAGAAAAGTCTAATTGATGAGGATTGGATACTATCCTCCTTCTTTTTTGAGATCCACAAACTCAGAAAGGTATTACCTTTGAATGATTACTGACTTATAGTATCTATTTTAGTGGATTAGTTTTGTTGCTAATTGCCTTTTATTGTATCAATAAATAGAAAACTATGCAAATGACTGTGATTAATCTGATATAGAGCTTAATAAGCCAAACCATTATCTTGACAATAGAAAATAGTAATGTGATAAGAATTCTCATCCTTCTTCCTTTCATAGCTCTCAGAACTTAGGAGGGTTAACCTATTGATTCTTTCTTGAAGGAATCAACAAACTGAATTGTATACTCTATGAATATAATTACTTGTAAATATGTATTTTCTTACGAATGAATTGTAATTGATTGATTTTCAATATTAAATGATAAATAATTACTTGAAAAACCATAAACCAGTGCCTAATCATATGGGCAACATAGTCGATCTTAAATGCAAATCCACAATGAGGTGACTAATGAAAATACATGCTGTTGGAAATAATCAAGACTAGCCAAGTTACTGAGAGGGGAGGGGTGAATCAGTAACTCTTAAAACTTTAAATCATTTCTGCACTTGTATATACTTGACCATTCATTTATCTAATCTATTGCAAGCATGAAAGTATAATCATTCATAACACATAAACACAAAGATTTGGTGACCCAGAAACCTTCCAAATAGAAAGTAAAACTGGGGTGGGGATGGTACCCACAAAACTTTGGTACTGCAGTATAAAGTTGGCCGGTTAAGGCTTACATTGATCACTTCTGATGATCTGCCCTGTTAGAAGCAATTAGGACTGCTAGGTCCACCTTGTTAGAGGATTTACAGACATACAATGAAGTATGCACTCTGTTAGGAGATTTATGAAAGACTGTTAAGTCTACCCTGTTAAAGGATTTATAAAATGATTCAATTGTTAGGATGAAACAGTAGATCTTGACTTACAACATTATTTCTGATAAGATCCTTTGAGTACTGATCACCTTCTATGATAGATATGGCTATTCTGCTCCTTTACTGACCTTGCGAAAATGCTCTGCTCTACTGCTGTTTTTGCCTTAAATTGTAGTCTTTGCTGATTACTCTTATTTTCACACTTCAGATGATATATTATATTACATATATATATCGTTCCCATAATTACAATTTACAAGGTCGGCCAAATACAAATTAATAACATAAACTTATTCCTGAGTCGGC
>MU223992.1:156993-179915 GCA_018584345.1 Thuja plicata | reverse complement strand
AGGTCGGCCAAATACAAATTAATAACATAAACTTATTCCTGAGTCGGCCATTCATAAGTAAACAAAATATTACTGAGTTGGTAGAAGCTCGGGTTCCTCAAGCTGGCTCGGCGATCTTCTGATACTCAGAATCCACTACAATACTCGGCATCGTCATGCTCTCGGTAAGAGTAGAAGCTCGGTCCATACTAGTCCCAAAGTGTAGCTTGGAACTCGGTAGCCGTTGGTGACTCAGTAGATATAGTGTCACTCGGTAACCGCTGGTGACTCGGTGGAAACTGACTTCTTGGTTGGCTTCAACTGATGGCTCGGTAGTTATGGTGAAGCTCGGTGACTACCGTCTGCTCGATACATGTTTATTTTATCGGTAAACACTGCTGAACTGTTCATATGCTCGGTGACCACTGTTCTGCTCGGTTTCAACTGTTTAACCGCTGAGCATTACAAGGTGATTACTGAATGCTCGGTATAAGCTATGGACTTAGTGATGAGCTCGGTAAGCATTCAGAATCAAATAAGTGTTTTCACTGATGACAAATATAACATAATTCCAACACATGCAACCTAGATAGAATGCCTTATAGACTATCCACTCACTTCTGCAATTTTTTTATCAGATCTTAATACCAATATTCAGCTCTCTGGAATCACCTGAAAGAATTACTCCTTCCTTGAAGGACCTTACAAATGACTACGCAATTAGCTTGTAATTGATATATTTAAATGCCTTACAATTAAACATATAAAAGCTTGAACAAAGATAAAAGAGATAACACAAGATATAAAATAGAGGTTGCAATATATTTTATTAATGTCCAACTTCTTCAAAATACATTTAATAGACCAGAATATACAGAGGCTCAGACAAAATCTAGTAGTCTACCTTGTAATTATATTCCATCATCTCTCAAAATGTTACAATAAGCTTTATATATAGGGTAAAACCATCTTGGAATCCTTAAGAAGTAAGGATGCAACAAGCTTCTGATGGTTTAAGACCTAACCCTAGAAAGATAGAAAAGGAAAAAAGACAAGAAGAGACCAAGTGGTGGATAGACAAAAATGAAGAATGAAATATGATTTGGATCTTGTCTTCTTGTGATCAGTGGCACCTTTTTCTGTATGTGTTCAGGATAGCCTTTGATATTTTTAGAAAGACCTAGTGACCGCCATTACAGGCTAATTTACACTAGTCTTCAAGATAACTAACCTCCCTATGCTCAAAGAGTAGGTGCCAGGTGTTCTTCTATTTTTCATCAATAATATCCAAGTCAACAGTGGTAGACTTTTTGTTTTTGAGCTTTGTTAAGGCATCCCATGTTGTGACATCATCTTCTACTAGCTAATAAAAGCTCTGAATATTCTCCAGTCGTGCCTTCTGCCTTTCCTACCTAGCATCCATAATGCTCTTGAAATTTGTTATGAATTTATTAAAATTTGTTTCTGCCTTAATGGCCTCATCTAAAATCTTGTTGTACCTTTTTATATCCAATTCTCCATTGTCAGAAACATATACCTCTTTATTAGGTAATACAGTATCAAATTCTAAGTTCCATACTCCTAGTGGCTTGATCTGATTATCCTCTAATCTGATTGATGGCACAAATCTATTATAGTCTGGCCTAAACATATTAATTCTGGCCTCAATTTGATTTGCCTTGCCTTTGAAAAAGGACAAGGTTACCCTAATTTTTTCTATCTCTTCTCCAACCTGGATTACAATTTCTGGCAAATCTGATCTGAATAGTTGCAATAATGCTAACCTCTCAAATAACCCAGTTCTAACTAACCATGTTGCATAATAGGGGCTCAAAATTGACACAAAATTATTCACCTCAACTTGTAGGCTTGGAAATTTACCATAGGCACCAGAAAATACATCCACTTTATCTTTTAATACATCCATCCTATGCTGTTAAATTTTCATTAAGGCTCCTAAAACAACCTCATTATGCTCTCTAATCCCCTACTCTATTTCTGTTGCAACATACTCTGTATCCTCTATTTGAATCTCAAAATTTGTTCCTTCTTTAAGTGTAGAAGGGGCAAATTCAGACATCTCTTGTAATTTCTTATTTAGATCTGCAATTATCTTTTCCATTGCAGTGATCTTCATCAGACCTAATTATCTATCCTTGGCAATAATACTTGTTTCATCGAATAATTTCTGATATCTAGTAGAAATCTGTACTGCCTTTGCCTCATTTAGATGAGAAAAATGGGTCAATGCCTGAGATATTTAAAGGTCTCCTATATTATTTAATGACCATATTATCTTGTCTCCTTCCATCTTCTCTTGAACATTTATCAGTGATGGCTTTTAATTCTTAAGAGCAAGAGACCACATTGCAAGGGCTTGAGATTTAAAGTCATATCCACACCCTTTTATCATTTCTCCTGTCCGTGTCTCTGTAGGAATCTTGAAATTAGACTGCCTCCTGATTTTATCTATTATAAAAGCTTAGGCTAAGTCTCTTCCTTCTACTAGGAGAATCCCACTGGACTTCACAAGTTTTCTAGCTTCATTAGGAGTCAAAATTTTTGACTCTGGATCATATGCTTGGAGGGCTTGTAATGCTTCACTTATAATTGCCTCTCCTCCTTGTGATTTCAATTGTGCTTCAACTTGTTCTTGTTTTTCCCATATCAGGAAGTCCTTAAACTCCTTAGTTTTGATGAAATCATCATCTTTTAGGAACTCCTCCTATTGTATTTCCCTTTCATTTTGACACAAAATAAGGTACATTTCTACATTATCATTTGTGTTCTCCCTCTATTTCTTTCCCTCTCTTATCAACTTTCTTAGTTGATGATCATAAGCACTGGTACCTGTAAATAGGGCACCAATTCTATCCTTTTTATTCTTGTGTGTCTTTGCAACAGAGGGTTCCCCTTCTTCTACTCTTTGCTTCTTTTGTGGGGGCTCTACATCCACCTCAACCTCATGTGCTTCTATCAAATCAATAATGTTTTCCTCATTATGAGGTGGTTGATCTTGGGGTGGTGGACTATGGATAGAATAGCTACTGCTATACTCTGATGATGATTGTTTATTGGGACCTCTGTCCTATCATCAATTTGATCTTCAATTTGATTACTGAGCAAGCTATGGTTTTCAATAACCTTCTCTAATCTCTACATGTAGGGAATTCCAGGAAAAACCCCACCAAATGGGATTCCTTTCCTTTTCAATTGCTGCTCCAGCTCCATTAAATCATGGTACTTTGATAATCTTGATGCAATTACATCCTCTTCAAGGATTTTTTTGATTAAATATTCCTCCTCACAAGGCTGATGCCTCTTGGTGATTAGAATGGTAGGTTTCAAGAGTTTATTGGCACTCTCAATGAATCCCTCTGTGTCAATATATCTATATAGGGCAACATTCATGCTGTAATGCCTCAAACATAGATTAATAGGATCATAGGCCCTCTTTCCAACTGTAAAATCTGAGGCAATGAACTACCTTGGAGTGAAATTCCCTTTCCTGTGGGATGCCAAATGCTCTTTATCTGTCAACATAAGTTGCCATATAGACTCCATTATTGCAATTCTTGGTGGTACTCTATATGGCAAGATATGTGGTGGTTGTGAACAACCATATACTCTGATTAATGTAAAATTCTGGTGACAATAGAAGTCACCCCAGTTATGGTCACCATTCTATTTTTCAACAAATTGACAAGGTCTCACTAATTGCAACACCTTTATTGGAAGTCTGGTCATATCTACCCCTAAATTTCTCAATAATGGGTAGACTACCCAATTATCAAAAGCACAAAACTCTTGCTCCCTAGAGGTATAATTCCATACCTTTAACCATAATTGTATAGGTTTTTTTTTTCCATGATAGAATCTTCTAAGTTGTAAATTGAATTGGTCCATGATGTTGAAGTTGTAGAACATAATGAGGTGCATAAGAAATGAATAGTGCAGGAACTTAGGGTTTCCAACATTGCTATGAATATCAATAAATCCTTGGTGCATCTTGTCGATTACATACTAAATGTAATCATAGTCAGTACTCACATAAGGGCTCTGCAATTATAGGATTATCATCAACATATTTGATGATACCCTTTGTCTCCCACCGTCTACACCCAAAAATCTACATAGGGCACAAGATATATACTTCATATAGAAAGATAGGTCTTTTTAGAGGTATGGTGAAGGATCAATTGGAATAGGTGCAATGTGATTCCTAGTTCCTTTAGGTGTATGGGCCTGGATCATACTAGCTACAACTCCTATCTCTTTGGTATACTTAGCAGCTAGGGCTTTCAAATTTATCTCTGTGGCACAAGGGTTATAAATATCAAAAGCTTTCATGAATGAAGCTCGATCTAGGGTTGCCAAAATAGTGCCATCATCCTTCTTGATGGTCTTTGATATAGTATCATACCTACTAGAAAACTCTAGGATCAAGTCCACATCAATGAATACATCAGGAACAACTAATTTGGCTAATCCACTAGTCTAGGGGTTTGAAATGGGCATAGGGCCATCACTATTTTTATGAAAATAACTAAATAATGATAACCAAAATAATCTGGTGTCTTGGAATCTCTAATGTATGCATAATTATCTCCTAAGTACTCATCATTTATATTTTTTCCTCGATTGGAGCCTGGGAGCAGTTGAATGAACTCTTCTAAATAGTTCCTTTTTCCTTTTACATCATCATCATCCCCACTTACCCCACTGGTAGAGGCGACGCTCACTACTCTGCTCATGTTTTTGGATGTAACTTGTCATTGATCAACTTCTTTCTTTTACCGATATTGAAACAAATCTTCTCCAAACCCTCACTTTTTACTGCAAATTACTTCAAATCTTAACATGCAACACTGATAATCACACCTTTAGATTCTGAACTAAAATCACCTCTATTCACTCTGTAAACCTTAGTAGCTCTATTCTTACTGGAAATGCAAAGCATTGATGCAAATTATGAGCTCTAGATTCTTAAAACATGGTAAGATGAAATGATAACAGTAATGACTATAAATGCACCAATCTCTTTCATGAATTTGCAATTCAGTCTTTTTTGTCTTTACTCCTACGTGCTGTGAAATCAATTCTTGCTCCTAGATGTGGAATTTCAAACTTATAGATGATCAATTCAAATAATGAATTTTCATATAAAAACCTTATTAAATTCAAAAAGAGACCAAGATCTGATTTTATTGGCTCTTTGAGAACAACTCAGCAATCTTTTAAAACATGATGTCATAACTTCTTCATTCTTATTGGTTGTCAACTGTTAACATGGCACTGAGAAAAACTCATATACTACCTTGATCTCACCATGGTTTCTTTTAGTGACAATGTTACTGTGTGATCTCATTTTCGTGAAGAGTTATTCTTTGTTAGTAATAACTAAGAGGGGGGGGGGGGGGAATCAGNAACTAAGAGGGGGGGGGGGGTGAATCAGTGGCCTCAAAAATTAATCCCTAAAACAACCCTTAAAACGTATAACCACTAATTATGTCTCAAGTTATCTTCTGTCCTACAAGATATTGTATGCCTTGAAATACTTTAATCAATTTTCTACTTGTCAGATTGCTTTATTAATCTCTCTTCTGTATGATTACCGATAAAAAGTTAATTATTTACCGAAACACAGTAAATATACAGAGTATACTGATCAATCCAGAAATGCATTTTTGAAATGTAAAACAGTAAAGTAATAAACCATAAACACATACCACATGGATTTTAACGTGGAAACCCTATTAAGGGAAAAAACCACTGGGACCGGTACCCCAAATTTTCACTCTTCTGAAGTGAGCTCTGTTAGGAGCCAACCCTGTTAAAGGTTACAAACACACAGTTAGGTGTGACCTTGTTAGAGGATTTAGAAATAGTTTATCAACTAGTATCTGGAATCTAATGCTACTATCCTTGATCAAACTCTCTTGGCTTGTCAATAGGTATCAGGCATATCCAATGCTAATATTGTGATCAAACTTTTTGATAATCCTTGGGATGTATCTCAATTCTAAAAGACTTTTAAGTCCTGCTTGGTTAAAAGGCTTTATGCTTCAATGGTTAAACTGAAACACTAATGATTTGTTCATACATACAACTAAATTGCATATTTTTAGATCTATTGTAAGTCCATTACCTCTCTGATCAATATAATCACTTATACCTTTTCTCCACACTATTTTTCTCTGTGATGCTTTTCTCACTATTCGTCGGTGTCTGCAGAATCTAGCCCTTTCCTCAGCTTGTTGATTAGGACAGAAAGAAGACTTTCTTCTCCTTCATATTTTCTTTATCATCTTTCCTCTATCTCTTGTTCACCCCACAATTCCCCCATTCATAATGAATTGGATTTGTCTCTATATAGACATGATTTCTCCTTTTCTTGGCTTTCTTGATTCTTGACGTGTTCCACAATTCTCGCCAATAGATTTAAAGAAAACTCCTGATTTATCTCAAAGAAATCTTCTTGCCAACTGGACAAATCATCTTTAAATCAATTACCTATATCTGACTTTATCTAGATGATTAAAAAAATGATAAGTATTCGTTAATTCTATCTTTAGCTTCTTGAAAGCTAAGCATTTTGTCATTTTCTAAACTCTCTCTTTTGTCGGTCAACACTTCAGTTAGTCATCAGTGATAACTGACTGTTTCATCGATGTGACTTTAGTTGTCATCGTGATCTCTATCCTTGTCTTCTCCATCAGGAAACAGTGAAATTCTTTCCATCAGGTTACTCTGTTCTTTGCTCGTCGGGCAACACTGTAACTCTGCTCATCAGTAATGTTGTGCATTAGCTCATCGGGTAACACTGTGACTCTGCTCTTTTACTTTGACCGTCGGTGTGCACTCTGTTGCTGTATGCAATGACTTAGTGAATACTTGACTTGTATGCATTATTGATAGCATAGCCTTGATTCATCAGTTCTTTGAAGTCTTTGGCAACATTCAATGACCATACCAATTATATCAAGTTGACATCAATGATAATACAATGCATTAACTAATTTAATGCCTTGCATCATCATCATATTAATATCTTCAAACATTCAATCAGTTACATGTCATCAATATCTCCCTTTGGCATTGATGGCAACATACTAAATTATCATACTATACTATTACTAATACAATATGAAATATACAGTTTCATCAAACTTTTCTAATGTAACTAATACAAATGTCTGGATTTTGGTAAGCTCAAATAGCTTTGATTTGATTCTTGAAGATTTCTTTCTGTCTTGAATCCCTTCACTAGATAGATATAGAATATTCCTTTCTCTAATGTTATGTGTTCTCCTTTTGTGTCAAACTCTCTCCCTTTGACTGTTCCTCTTTTCTTGTGATGTCTCTTGTCAGCAATTCTCTTCTTTTGTGTTTACTCTCCCTTTCTTGTTACATTCTCTCCCTTTGGATACTTCAATGGATATAACCTCTTCCTAAGATGATAATGGATAAACTCTCTCCCTTTGATAGCAATGACAAACATACATCTTTGCAAACACAGATTTTGCAAAAACAAGTATTTGACAGTAATGTCAAATGGATCCTTTCTATCCATAATAAATTCCTTGAATTTCCCATTCCATCGGTAATAACTTTGGTGCTTGGAGTAGATAAATACTTTGTTGTGTATAGATGTATAATTGAAGTCCATCTCTCTGCTTGCATCAACATGAATGATATTCTTATATAATATAGGCTGATGTAACCTTCTAGTCATTTTATTGACCTGTAGACAAGGGTCTGACCCCTAGTCTCTTTCTCAAGTATTCAAATGCATCCTTGGGCAGTGGCTTGGTGAAGATATTGGACAATTGTTCCTTTGATTGCACATACTCAAGTATCACTTCCTTTTCCTGAACTTGTTCTCTCAAATAATGATACTTGATGATAATATGCTTTGTTTTAGCATGCATGATTGGTTTCTTGGAAATGTTTATTGCACTTGTATTATCACAATAGATAATTACTGGTTCTAAAATTTTCATATGCATACCTTCCAATAACTATTTGATCCATGCAATATTTGAGTAGTTTGCAGTAGCAGCAACATACTCTCCCTCTACAGTAGATTGAGAGATGCATCCTCACTTCTTGCTGATCCATGTGTCCAGTCTATAACCCATAAAGAATGCTCCTCCAGTTGTACTCTTTCGATCATCAATATTTCCATCCCAATCAGTGTTGGTAAAGACCTTAAGTTCAAATTTGCCTTCAATTTTGTACCATAATCCATATTTCTTGGCATTATTCAGATATCTTAGGATTCTTTTCACATTAGTCATATGTGATTCTCTGGGATAAGCAAAAAATATAGCAACTATTCCTACTACATGTGCAATATCTAGTTTAGTATGTACAACATACATGAGTTTTCCAATCATTGATCTGTACAAAGTCTGATTTACCTCGGATGACTTGTCCTCCTTTGTCAGTTTGCATCTAGTTGAATATTGGTCTTCCAACTGGTTTGGATTCTTCCATATTGAATATTTTCAGTACTTCTTTGATGTACTTGGATTGTGTAATTAAAATACCTTCATCTTGTTGCATGATCTGCAAACCAAGAAATAACTTGATCTCTCCAAACATAGACATCTCAAACTCTTTGCTCATTTCATTTTCAAATGATTTTCATAGCATATCATTTCCTCCAAATATGATGTCATCAACAAATATCTCAGCAATCAAAATGTTAGCATCAATATCTTCCTTTAAATAAAGATTACTATTTTCACTAGTCCTTACAAATCCAATACTTATAAGAATTGAATAAAGTCTTTCATACTAGGCTTGGGGTTCTTGTTTCAATCCATATAGGGCTTTGTGTAGTCTACATACCATGTCCCTCTTGTCTAGATCAACAAACCCTTTTGGTTGTTCAGTGTATACCTCTTCTTCAAGTATTACATTTAGGAATGCAGACTTGGCGTCCATTTGATATACCTTGAATCCTTTACTTGCAGCATAAGCAAGTAATATTCTCACTCCTTCTAGCCTAGAAATGGGTGCAAAGGTCTCTCCATAGTTAGTTCCTTCTTCTTGTGCATACCCCTTGCATACTAGTCTTGCTTTATTTCTGGTACCTTCTCCATTCTCATTCAGCTTATTCCTGAATATCCATTTTGTACTGATGAAATTCTTGTCATCTAGTCTCGGTACAAGTGTCCATGTCTTTTTTTTCTCCATCTTCTCAATCTCTTTATTCATAGCACTTATCAATTCATCATTATGTAGTGCAACATTGACAGATTTGGGCTCATAATCACAAATAAGACATCTTGTATTTAGAGACTTACTTCTAGTTCTCATACCAACCCTTTATCCTCCTATGATCTGGTTCTAAGGATGGTTCCTTCTGACATATATTGCAAGTATAGGTTCAGCTCTTTGTGCATTAGCTTGATCATCATTTTTTTCTTCATTCTATTCTCCATCACTTTGTGCCTCATCTTGAGAAATATTCTGATCGTTGGTATTTGCAGCCTGATGCTCGGGTGCAATGATCTGTTGTTCGAGAGCTCTACATTGTTGGTCGGGTAGAGTGTCAGGTTTCTCATTGTAAGCAAACCTATTGTATTCCTCTGGTTCTTTAGTGCTTTCCTTTTCATTCTTATCTGCAAATTCATCTATCTTTACATTTTCACTTTCAACAATTTTGTTAGAGGCTTTGTGTAGACATTTATAAGCCTTGCTCTTGGTAGAATACCCTAGAAATATTATTTCATCACTCTTGGAGTCAAGTTTTCTATTTCTATCATCTTTTAAGATATAACATTGACTACCAAAATTTTTGAAGTAACTTACATTGGGTGTGTATCCATACCATAGCTCATAAGGTGTCTTTTGTGTGTCCTTCTTCAATTGTACTATGTTCAATGTGTAAGAAATAGTACTGACAGCTTCTCTCTAGAATATTTGGGTGATGCCTTTCTCTATCATCAGTGTCCTTACATAATCAACTATGGATCTGTTCCTTCTTTCAACAATTCCATTTTGTTGTGGTATTCTCAGTGCAGAGATCTGTCTTCTGATTCCATGCTCATTACAAAAGTTAGTGAATTCATTTGAAATAAATTCCCCTCCTTTATCTGAACTTAAGAATTTTAATTCTTTTCCACTTTGTTTCTCAACCATTGCCTTATACCATTTAAACATCTTAAATGCTTCTGATTAATCTTTTAGAAACAATACTGTCACCATTCTAGAGTAATCATCAACAAAGAGAATAAAATATCTATCTCCATAATAACTCTTTGTCCTCATAGGTCCACATAGATTAGTATGGAATAATTCTAGAATGACATCAGATGTATGGGTTTTTCTTTTGAAACTAGACTTTGTCATCTTACCTTTTTGACAATTCTTACACATGATGTTGTCGGGCTTGGTCATCGTCGGTAAGCCTCTGACATTTCTCTTTTTGCTGATCTTTATCATGTTGTCAAAGTTTACATGACACAATCTTTTATGCCACAACCATATGTCTTTTTTTGTAGCAATCGAACAAGTGGTGTTAGTATCATTCAGATAGAACAAGTTACCTTTTGTCTACTCACCGATACCAATCATATTTCCTAATTTATTGAAGATCTTTTCCTTCTTATTTTAAAATGCTACTTTGTGACCTGAATTATTCAACTGAGAAACACTCAATAGATTATAATTCAATCTATTTACCCTTTAAGCATTTTCACATTTTATCTGGTTATTAAACATTATAGTTCCTCTACCTTCAACTAGACAAGGTGTGTCATTACCCATTCTTACTGAACCACCTTTATAGTACTCAAAAGTCTCAAAATTTTTCTTATCACAGGTCATATGGTGAGTGCATCCACTATCTATGATCCAGACATCATTTTTACTAACTTTAGATATGAGTGCAGTTTCTACATACCTTTCTTCATCATCATCTAAATCATATTTTACTACCACAAACACCATCTCGACATCTTCATCAGATTCGGTGTCATTATCATCATCTTTGTATTTTGCTAGGTAACTGGCCTTCTTTTCTTTGTCCTTGTAGTCTCGGGAATCTCTTCTTTCTTATTTTTAGTAGCTTCTGTAATCACCTCTATCAGACTTCTTTTCAAATGATCTATCATTACTTCTGCCATCTTTTCTTCGGTTAGTACATCTTGCAGAAAAGTGTCCAATCTCTTTACAATTAAAACAAACAAGTGGTAATTTACCTTTGTATTTACCTTTGCCTCTCTGCATTCTTCTAGCCATAAGTGCTTCAATTTCATCAAGACCATCTTCTTCACTTTCAATATCACTATCTTTTCTCATAGTGTTTTTATGACTTGATTTACTTATTCTAATAGAAGTTTTGAATGCAGACTCTAGTAATACACTATTATCAAAATTGTTCATCTCAAATGAAATCAGTCTTCCAATCAAACTGTCTAGAGTAACATTTCTATTTGCTATTGCTCTCATTTCTTGAATGGAAGATACTCTAATAGCATAAGTAGGCAGTAAGGTTCTTAGGATTTTACTTACCACTGTATCTTCTTCTAGTACACCTCCAAATCCTCAGATAACATTGACTACCTCTTTGATTCTTGTGTTGTACTGAGTGATGTTTTCACTTTCTTTCATTTTGAGATCATCAAACTTTCCTCTAAGGCTTTCTGCCTTGGCTATCAAAACATTTTTGTCACCACCATGTACAAGCATCAATTTCTCTGACATCTACTTTGCAGTCTTGCAGGTTTTGACATCTTCAAATTCAGTATCAGAGAGTGAGGAAGCAATCTCTATCATCATGAAATTATTCTCATGCTTCTCTCTCAATTTTTCAACTGTTGGTGCTCCTGTGGGCAACACATATTCAACATCTAAGTATTGAGCAACATCATTACCAATACCTGATAAGTGGAGTCTTATTCTGCTCTTCCATGAAGTAAAATTTTCTTTGTTCAACTTGGGCACATCTCATATGTTCATCTTGTGATCTTTACCTTAGGTCTTGAAACCTTCCTTCTAAGCACACAAGCTCTGATACCAATTTTTTGTAATAACTGAGAGGGGGGGGGGGGGGGGAATNGGGGGTGAATCAGTGGCCTCAAAAATTAATCCTTAAATCAAACCTTAAAACTTATAACCACTAATTATGTCTCAAGTTATCTTTTGTCCTACAAGATGTATGCCTTGAAATACTTTAATCAATTTTCTACTTGTCAGATTGCTTTGTTAATCTCTCTTCTATATGATTACCGATAAGCAGTTAACTATTTACCAAAACACAGTAAATATGCAGAGTATACCGCTCAATCCAGAAATGCATATGTGAAAAGTAAAACAGTAAAGTAATATACCATAAACACATAACACATGAATTTTAATGTGGAAACCTTGTTAAGGGAAAAAACCACTGGGACTGGTACCCCAAATTTTCACTCTTCTGAAGTGAGCTCTGTCAGGAGCCAACCCTGTTAAAGGTTAAAAAAACACTACTAGGTGTGACCTTGTTAGAGGATTTAGAAATAGTTTGTCAACTAGTATCTGGCATCTAATGCTACCATCCTTGATCAAATTCTCTTGGACTGTCAATAGGTGTCGGGCATATCCAATGCTACTTTTGTGATCAAACTTTTTGATACTCCTTGGGATGTATCTCAATTGTAAAAGAATTTTAAGTCTTGCTCGGTTAAGAGGCTTTATTCTTCAATGGTTAAATTGAAACACTAATGATCTGTTCATACATACAACTCAATTGCATATTTTCAGATCTATTGTAAGTCCATTACCTCTCTGATCAATATAATCACTTATACCTTTGTTCCACACTGTTCTCCTCTGTGATGCTTGTCTCACTATTCGTCGGTGTCTGCAGAATCTGGCTCTTTCCTCAGCTTGTTGATCAGGACTGAAAGAAGACTTTCTTCTCCTTCAGATTTTCTTTATCATATTTCCTCTATTCTCTTGTTCACCCCATAATTCCCTCATTCATAATGAATTGGGTTTGTCTCTATATAGACATGAATTCCCCTTTTCTTGGATTTCTTGATTCTTGGTGTGTTCCACAATTCTTTCCAATAGATTTAAAGAAAACTCCTGATTTATCTCAAAGAAATCTTCTTGCCAACTGGACAAATCAGCTTTAAATCAATTACTTATCTCTGACTTTATTTGGATGATTAAAATAATGATAAGTATTCGTTAATTCTATCTTTAGCTTATTGGTAGCTAAGCATTTTGTCCTTTTCTAAACTCTCTGTTCTGTCGGTCAACACTCTAGTTAGCCATCGGTGATAACTGACTATTTCATCGGTGTGACTTCAGTTGTCATTGGGATCTCCGTCCTTGTCTTCTCTATCGGGCAACACTGAAATTATTTCCGTCAGGTTACTCTGTTCTTTGCTCATTGGGAAACACTGTATCTCTTCTCGTTGGTAATGCTATGCATTAGCTCATCAGGTAACACTGTGACTCTACTCTTTTACTCTGACCATTGGTGTACACTCCATCAGTGTATGCAGTCACTTAGTGAATACTTGACTTGTATGCATTACTAATAGCATAGCCTTGATTCATCAGTTCTTTGAAGTCTTTGGCAGTATTCAATGACCATACATATTATATCAAGTTGACATCAATTACAATACAATACATTAATTGATTTTATGCCTTGCACGATCATCAACTTAATATCTTCAAACATTCAATCAGTTACATGTCATCAATCCTCAACTCCAATTTTTTACTGAGACATAACGACAACCACATGATCATCCTTCAGATTAACGACTACCTCTTAATCACTACGTGAAATCACTTAAATCTCATCCTCTTCAAGACTTCGCGACTATAGCTTATCTCATATTTCTTTTAGAGACTACGCGACTTTGTAATCTCTTTGTCGCTTTAAGATATCCTTTATCCTGAGTTTCTATCAAGATTATGCGACTGTCATATGATCATCTTTTAATCAGATGACCTACGTATAATATCATTTAATTTTTGTACTTTCATGTTTTTATCTGAGACTTCACGAATACCTAATGTCTTTTGAAATATTTAGCCATGTGTCCCAATCTACATCATTATTGCTAAGTCACTGCTCTGTTCTTTAACCTTTTGACCTTCTAAAGTGATTACGCGCTATCCACAAGATCCTATTTTATTTGACGTTAGTTGCTTAGTCTCTTTATCTTTAAATCAACCATGGATTTTAAAAGAGATCACACGACTAAAGGATTTTAACCACCTTCTTGACCTTGATTTTTTTTCTTTTTTGAGGCACCGCAACTGAGTAATCTCAAATTTGCTGATACATTTCTTAATTCATGAGTTTTCATTGAGACTTCATGACCAATGCACGATTACACTTTAGATCAATGGTTATCGCTAAATCTCAGATGCTTTGACTTATTCCACATTTCTCTTTGCGATAATGTGACTATATGAAATCAACCTTAACTTAACTTGCAACTCTGATCACCTTTTGAGACAATGCGACTGAGTGAACTCGAAGTCACCAAAGAAATTGTTTAACTCTGATTTTGCAAAGAGACTTGGTGACCAACGTAGGATCAAGATCTGCATCTACGGTTTGCGTGAAATCTCACAAGGACTGAAAGCATATTCACTTTTCATAGAGACAACTTGACTTAAAGGAAATCACTAAGTCTCAATAAGAAAAGGAATATTCTCAAATTATAATGAGACTACGTGACTTAAGTGAAAAATATGAAATATGACACATGACTTAAGTGGTCAATTTTTTTTTTCTGAAAAAGTAACAACAAAATAGAATGTATTCCAATGAACTGGGGTTTCTCTTGAATATGCATGAAATTTTGACCTATAGCTTAGGGTTTTGCATTTCTTCTTGATTTTTGGCTGGAAGATCATTTTTTGCAAAGGAATTTTGACAACAGTAAACAAGATTTTCAACCTTTAGGCATGGATATGACTGAGAACTTCAAATTTTTTTAGGCAAACTACAAAACTAGAAATACAACCAATAGTGGCTCTATTTGAGGATGCTTAAATGCAAGTTTAATGCAAGAACCATAGATCTCTACTTGCAGACCACTCAAAAAATGCTCACTAACCTACCTCAGAAAGGAAACACACAATATAAAGAAACACACCTATATACATATAATACAAAAATTTACTGTGCATGAAACTTCAATTCTCAACTGAAGAAAGGCTTCAAGTATTTCCCATGCACTGGAAATTCAAATTCTTGCTCATCCATGTTCTTCAAAAGATAGGAATCTTTCCCAAAGTTCTGAGAAACAATAAAGGGACCAAGCCATAAAGATTCAAACTTCTTGTGTTTCCCTTTATCTTCTGCTCTTACATTCCACTGGAGTATTAGATCACCAGACATAAATTTTCTGTTACCTTCTCTCTTATAAAAAAGATACTTCATTTTCTGTTGTAATTTTATGTTCTCCTTCTGACCTTCTCTTCTAACTTCACCAGGTTCTGCTAATTGCATTATTCTATTTTGCATCAGGTCAGATATTTCTATCTCTTCTTCTTGAATAAACTTGTAAACTGGTAAAAAATTGTTCATAGGCATTTTTAAACCATATACAAGTTCAAAAGGTGACTTACTTGTTGCTTTCTTTACTATTATTCTATTAGCCCATAGAGCTAGTCTTAACTTTGTGTTCTAAGCTCATTTATTATTTTCTAAGGTCTTCTTCAAAATCTTCAAATGCTTTTATTGTTGGATTCTTCTTGACCATTTGCTTGAGGATGATATGGGGATGAGTAAGACATCAGGATCCCATATTTATTGTAGAAATCCTTGATTTCATCTGATCTAAAGCACATAACATTATCCATTACTAGCTTGGCAGGGACACCAAATCTAGTCAAAATGTTTTCTAATAAAAAATCAGTGACCACTTTGCTAGTTGCTTTTTTGGTGGGAATTTCTTCTATCCACTTTGTAAAATAATCAGTGGAAAAAAGTATCCAACTGTGCCCTCCACTGAATTTCTCTAAAAATTATCTAATAAAGTCTATACCCCACACTGCAAAAGGTGCTTCAGTACTCACAGGGGTAAATAATAGGGCACCTGAAAATTCAACTTATTTGAGAACCTCTGGCAAGGCTCACATTTTCTGACAAATGCATGAGTATCCTTGAATAGACTAGGCCAATAATATCCATCCCTCAAAATTTTATGATCAGTGGTCTTAGTAGAAAAATGACCTCCACATACTCCAGCATGCATTTCAAATAATACTTTCTCAGCTTGGCTCTGATCTAGACATAATAATAGTATATCATTTCTGTCTTTCCATACAAATCTCCTTGAACTAGGGTATACTTATGAGATTGTAAAATGAGATTCCTCTTTTGATTGTCTATCATGACTTCAGGACACTTGGCATTCTTAAGGTAATACATGATGTCAACATAGAAGGGTTGTCTCTCTATAATTGTTATTGTTGAATCTTGTATCACTATGTTATTCACTTGTACCAATTCTAGGTTTTCCTCTGTCATAATTTT
The DNA here is from genome assembly GCA_018584345.1 of Thuja plicata. NCBI lineage: Eukaryota > Viridiplantae > Streptophyta > Pinopsida > Cupressales > Cupressaceae > Thuja > Thuja plicata. Next base: position 163,426 of record MU223992.1, on the reverse strand, counting down.
TTCTAGACCTTTCCCTCTAACCAATTTAGTAATATGGATTTCTAAGTTAAATTACCAAATTTTATTAATCCGCTTACATCTCTTACCAGTCACTTCTTATTGAGTAAGGATGTCCTTTACTGCTGAATGAGGTACATATACAAGTACTTTGGCACAAACCAAGTAGGGTCTAAATGATTTTACATCTTTTACCAAAGCATATTCCTACTTTTCCATCATTTCATAGTTTAGCTCTGCAGCTTGGAGAGATTTTCCAAAGAATGCAATAGGATGTTCAAATCCCTCCTCATCTTTCTGAAGTAAAACAACAACAATAGTGTGAAAGGATGCAAATGAGAATAAAAGAAAAAGGCTTACTATAATCAGGGGATTTTAAGATAGGGGCCTCCTGAAATTATTTTTTAATCTTTTCAAAACCTAAATGAGCTTCTTCATTCCATTGGAACTTTGCATATTTCTTCAATAACTTAATAATTGGCTTGAAAATTTCAGCAAAATTTGCAATGAATCTTCTAACAAAATTGATCTTTCCTAGGAAATATTGTACACCTTTGAAATTCCTTGGAGTAGTGACCTTTTGAATAGCTTCTATCCTTTTAGGGCCAATTCTTACTGCATCTTTGGATACTATATGTCCCAATAACTTTCCCTCTGTGACTGCATATTGACACTTTCTAGGATTTAATGAGACACCATATTCTAAAGCCTTGTTGAATTTTTTGGTAGATGCTCACAATGATCCCCTTCTTTCTTAGAAAATTCAATCAAATAAGTGGTAGATTTCCATGAATAAATCAATAAATTATTTGAATGCAACATCCATGGCTCTCTGAAAAGTTTCTCCTGCATTTATTAGTCCAAATGACATTCTAACATATACATAAGTTCCCCAAAGAGTAGTAAATGCAGTCTTAAACTATTTTGATTCTTTGACTAGTACCTGGTGGTAGCCTAAAAAGTCATCCATCATTTATAATAGCTCACAACCAGTGACCTTATGCAACATTGCCTCCATATTTGGTAGAGAATAATTATCTTTCAAGGATGCAATGTTCAGATTTCTGAAATCAACACATAATCTTATGTCACCATATTGTTTCTCACTGGTACTAGATTTGAAACCCAAGTTGAATGTCTGATAGGATGGATAATTCCTGCATCCTTTAGTTTCATCAACTCCTATTGCATCTTGGGAGCCAATAGTGGATTAATGGGTCTTTGTTTTTGTCTAAATGGTTTCACATCTGATATGAGTGGGATTTCATGTTGGAAAAGGTCTTCCCTATAAGCTTTTAAATCTTCATAAGACCATGCAAATACATGCTTATGTTTTCTTAATAATTTTATCAAATTTTGTTCTAACATGGGAATCTAATCCTTTTCCAATATAAACTATATGAGGAGTGGTCTTTGATCCTAAATTGATCTCCTCTAGATCCTCAATTTTGGCATTGCTTATTCTTGATGTATGTTCACTCTGATCGCTAAACAATGCTTCTAGTTCAACCAATCCCTTAGGAATCTGATTAGAACTTAGTTGGACAACCTCATCCCCCAATACACAATTCTTACCATCAATGACCTCAAGTGGAGCATTGCAATCTATGTGTTGGTCTTCATAATGGTCTTGGGTTTGAAGAAATCTAAGGATGTCTTGGTCATCTTCAAATACTTGACAGTTGTAAATATTGTCAAGGAAAATTGGTTGTCTTTATCTCAACTATTGATACCCCATTTAAGGTCAAATCATCAATTTTCAAAGAAACATTAGCTAAGAAATATGTCATAATATTTTTAGACCTTTCTATCCAATTTATACTAAAGGCATCAAAAAATTTAATTTGGTCCCAAATAGCATGCCTATACATTTTCAGTCTATCATTTTTCACAGCATATTTGGACCTAACTTGGGCTACTACTAACTCTGAGTCACCATACACTTTCAAACATTTTATACCATGTTTAACATCAATGTCTAGCCCTAAAAGCAAAGCTTCATATTTTTTTGTATTGTTTGTACACTGGAAACATAATAGGAAAGAATATTTAAATGTTGTACCTGATGGAGAGATAAGTAAAACTCTAGCTCCTGATCCTTCCTTAGAACATGCCCCATCAAAATACATTTTCCATAAACCATCATTCTTTGTAGTTAACTCCTTGACTAAAGGATCAACATCTTTACATTGATGAACACTTCTTTTTATTCTGAAATTCTCCATATCAATATCAACACAATAGTTAATATTAGTATCTTCATGAAACTCTATCATATGAGGTGTCCTACCTTCTCTAGACACATTTACATTATTCCAAGCAATATTGAAAGTGACATAAGATAAATCACACTGACTACTGCCTCCCATTAAATTACTCCATTTTCTAGATAGCAACATACCATAATGTGGTGGGATATCAACCACCAGTACATTCATAGTCAATGATGTATTAGGGCATATAGCTAATTTATAAGGTAAGGCCTCAATGGTTCCAACAATAGGGATCTCTCTTGAATCCATTGCTTTACACCTCCCATGAGGAGTATCACTAAGCAATTTACTATTTTTTGGTAAATGAAAGACTACTGATTGGTAAAAAGTAAGAACAAGGTTTAAAAGTGAACTCTGAGTAGTAGTTATTTATTATGATTATTTGAAGGCATACATCTTGTAGGACTAAAAATAACTAGAGGCTTAATATTGTGGTACTAAGTTTTTGGGTTGATTTATTGGAATATTTTTGAGGCCACTAATTCACACCCCCTCTCAGTTATTCTAACAATTGGTATCAGAGCTTGTGTGCTTAGAAAGGGAGTTTAACAACTCAAGCAAAAGATCAAAAGATGAACAAGCAAGATGTGCCCAAGTTGAATAAAGACAAATTTGCATCATGGAAAAGAAGAATAATACTTCACCTATCAGGCATTGGTAATGATGTTACTCAACACCTTGATACTGAATATGTGTTTCCTATAGGACCTCACACACTTGATCAATTAAGAGAAAATCATGAGCATAATTGCATGATGATAGAGCTTGGTTCCTCACTCTCTGATTTTTAGTTTGAAGATGTCAAAACCTGCACCTCTGCAAAGCAAATGTGGGATAAATTGAGCCTGGTACATGGAGGAGATGCTAATGTACTTAGAGCCAAGGAAGAAAACCTAAGAGGGAGGTTTGATGACCTAAGGATGAAAGAAGGAGAAAATATCACTCAGTATAGCTGCAGATTAAAAGAGGTAGTCAATGCTATCCGAGGAGTTGGAGGTGTACTTGAAGAAGAGACAGTGGTAAGTAAAATCCTAAGAACCTTCCTGCCTATATATTCTATTAGAGTATTTTCTATACAAGAAATGCGAGCAGTTGCAAACAATATTGTTACTCTAGATAGTCTGATTGGTAGACTGATTTTATTCAGGATGAATAACTTTGATAATAGTGTCTTACCATCTATAGAATTAGCATTCAAATATTCTTTGAAAATAAGTAAGTCAAGTCATAGACACACTATGAGGAATGATAGTCAAAGTGATGATGAGGATCAAGGACTTAATGAGATTGAAGCACTAATGGCAAGAAGATTGCTGAGAGGCAAAGGTAGATACAAAGGTAAATTACCACTTGTATGTTTTAATTGTAAAGAGGCTGGACACTTTACTGCAAGATGTCCTAATAGAAAAAAAGATGACAGATCATATGAAAAGAAGTTTGACCTAGGTGATAACATAGATTACCGAAGCAACCAAAAATATGATAGAAGAGATACCCGAGACTACAAGGACAAAGGAAAGAAAGATTGTTACCTGGCTGAGAATAGAGCATATGATATTGAAACTGAATCTGAAGAAGACATTGAGATGGTATTTGTAGCCATGAAGGATGATTCAGACAAAGAAGAAGAAAGGTATGTAGAAACTGCACTCATATCTAAGGTAAGTAAGAATGATGTATGGATTATAGATAGTGGCTGCACTCACCACATGACCGATGATAAACACAATTTTGAAACCTTTGAATACTATAATGGTGGTTCAGCAAGAATGGGTAATGACACACCTTGTCAAGTTGAAGGTAAAGGAACTATAATGTTGAATAACCTGATCAAATGTGAAAATGCTTACAGGGTAAAAGGACATAATTATAATTTATTAAGTGTTTCACTATTGAATAACATAGATCACTGAGTAGAATTTGAGAATAAGAAGGAAAAGATCTTCAATGTGTAAGGAAACTCAGGTGCGGAAACAACTTCCTACACTAATCTCTAAAGGAAAGTATTGTGCAAATTCTTTTAAATCCTTACAATTTTAGATTCATTAACAATGATATTGCATCCATATACCATGCATACAGAAAATAGAGAATGACACAATGATTTACCTTGGGGAAAACCTTTAGGTAAAAAACCCCAGCACTCCAAAACCTACACAATGTATTATCTTTAGCACAACGGTTATAACACACTTGCAATGCAAGTTCTTTCAGGAGACAATCGACACTCAAAGACAAATCCCGTAGCACGAGATCATACCAACAATACACTCTTTTTCTATCCCAGTCTGCAACCCTAAAAAATGCTTATATCACGCGCTTTCCTTTTTAGGGCAACTTCCAAAGATAGCCATATTAGGGTTTTACCATTCTCCGAGAAAATAGGAACCCGATAGAAAATAAAATTTTTTGGGTTCCTATTTTCTCAGAGAATGGTAAAACCCTAATATGGCTATCATTGGAAGTTGCCCTAAAAAGGAAAGCGCATGATATAAGCATTTTTTAGGGTTGTAGACTGGGATAGAAAAAGAGTGTATTGTTGGTATGATCTCATGCTACAGGATTTGTCTTTGAGTGTCGATTGTCTCCTGAAAGAACTTGCATTGCAAGTGTGTTGTAACCATTGTGTTGAAGATAATACATTGTGTAGGTTTTGTAGTGCTGGGTTTTTTACCGAAAGGTTTTCCCCAGGGTAAATCATTGTGTCATTCTCTATTTTTTGTATGCATGGTATATGGCTGCAATATCATTGTTAAAGTAGTTAACGAATCTGAAATTGTAAGGATTTAAAAGAATTTGCACAATACTTTCCTTTAGAGATTAGTGTAGGAAGCTGTTTCTGCACTTGAGTTTCCTTACAAGTGGTATCAGAGCCTGACCAACTTTTGATCCTAGTTGTTGGGTAGGGTTTTTTGAGATAATCTCAAGTTGAGTGGGAGTTTTTTGTGCAGAGCATTATGAATCTTATTTGCAGATTGAGATGGCAAGTTCCTCATACAGTAGAATGGAGGTGGAGAAATTTAATGGCACTAATTTTGAGTTTGTGGAAACTCAAGATGGAAGACATGCTTGAAGACCATGATCTATGGGAGGCTGCTTCACTTGATGTGAGACCTGCAGTGATATCTCAAGTGAATTGGGAGATTAAGGATCAGAAGGCTAAGGGTCTCATTAGACTCTGTCTAGCATATGTCATTCTTCAGAATGTTCTTGATGAGACTACTGCAAATTCTTTGTGGAAACATCTTGGGTCTATGTATCAGGCCAAATCTATGGTGAATAATTTTTTCCTGAGGAAGAAGATGTATTCTTTAAGAATGGAGGAAGGTGGAACTGTAACTGATCATCTCAACGCATTCAATTTATTGATTCCATAGTTGGCATCATCCGGTGCCAAGATCGAGGAGGAGGATCGATGTATGACCCTTCTTTGTTCCTTGCCAAATTCATGGGACCATCTTGTGATGGCCCTTAGAAGTACTATAGTCACATTCCATATGGATGATGTGGTGTCTTCACTGCTATCTGAGGAGATGCGAAGAAAGACTTTGGATTCGTCTAAGGAAGCCCTTGTTGTTCGCGAGAGATCCAACGAAAAAGGAAAGAAGAATGATAATAAGTCAAAGAAGGGCAGATCCAAATCCCATGGGAGTTCTAAGACTCCTAGAAAGTCCAAGGTGAAATGTTGGAACTGTGATAAATCTGGGCACTTCCAGAGGGACTGCAAAGAACCGAAGAAGAATAATAAGAAAGGCTCAAATTCAGCTTCCGAAAAATCTCAAGAAGATGGAGATGCTTCTATTGCAGCTTTGGCAGCCCATGCATCTGATGATGTGTGGTTGGTAGAATCAGGTGCTTCTATTCACCTGACCTCTCATCGAAACTAGTTCTCAAAATATGAAGAGTTTGATGGTGGAAAGGTGTACTTGGGTGATGATTCTCACCTAAAGATAGTTGGACACAGAAGGGTCACTATCAGATTTCCTGATGGATGAGTAAAGGGAATCAAAAAATTTATGCACATTCTAAATTTGGAATGAAACCTATTATCTGTAAGTATGCTGAATGATGTAGGTGTGCAAGTTTTCTTTTCGAAAGATGGATGCAAGATGATGAGAGGTTCTATGGTGCTCGCTAAAGGTACTAGGAGAGGTACTTTGTTT
>MU223992.1:110033-148509 GCA_018584345.1 Thuja plicata | reverse complement strand
ACTATTCTATTTAAATCCTCTAACAAGGTCACACCTAACAATGTGTTTGTAACCTTTAACAGGGTTGGCTCTTCACCGAGCTCACTTCAGAAGAGTGAAAATTTTGGGTTACCGGTCCCAAGTGGTTAAATTCCCTTAATAGGGTTTCCACGTTAAAAATCCATGTGTAAATGTGTTTATGAGTCATTACTTTAGTGTTTTTCATTACACATAAATAATCTGGATTGATCAGTATACACTAAGCAATTTACTATTTTTTGGTAAATGAAAGACTGCTAATCGGTAAATAGTAAGAACTAGGTTTAAAAGTGTACTCTGAGAAGTAGTTATCTATTATGATTATTTAAAGGAGTACATCTTGTGGGATTGAAAAATAACTAGAGGCTTAATATTTTGGTACTAAGTTTTTGGGTTGATTTATTGGAATATTTTTCAGGCCACTGATTCACTCCCACCCCCTCTGAGTTATTATAATAAAGGAGGACATAGAGGTGGATCTAGTGGAAGGAGAAATGACACCAGAAGCCAAGGAGACTCTAAGTTTGTTGAACAAAACCATGATTCAATAAATAGAGGAGAATATAATAGAGGAAGAGGTTTTCATAGTGGTGGAAGAGGTAGATCAGGTGGTTTTGGAAGAAGCTCACATTTTGATTCAATCAAGTGTTATAATTGTGGCCAAATGGGTCATGCTGACTATAGGTGTCCACATAAGACAACAACTTCTCAAGCTAAAAATAAGATTGCATATGTGCAAGAAGAAGACATGACCAAACAATCCGAGATAAGTTTGGATTCAAAAAGGGAGAGAATCTCATGCTTAGGAGGATTTTGAACAAAGAACCTACAAGAGATGTACACAAGAAAAGAAGGGCTCTTTTTAGGGTCAAGTGTAAGATTATTGGCAAAGTGTGTAGGGTCATAATAGACTCTAGATCAAATGATAGTGTGATCTTAGAGGAAGCTGTATAGAAGCTCAAATTGACTAAGATACCTCATGTGTGTCCTTGCAATATACTGGTTAATGAACAAGTGTGGGTTGATTTAACCATAACTAAGTATCAAGACAAGATACTTTTTGATGTGTTAGCAATGGATGCATGTGATCTGTTGCTAGGTAGACCATGGCAGTATGTCAGGGAGGCAGTCCACCATTGAAAGGAGAATAATTAATCATTCAAGAATAATGGAGTAACTTATAAGATACATTCTTTGATAGAGGAAGAAATAGTGGAGAAGATAGAATCCAATACTCTTATAATGAGTGGGAAATAATTCCTAAAAGACATGATGGAGGAAGAAGGAATTGGTTATGCAATCTTGGTGAAACCAAAGGAGGAGGAGACACCTAAAAAGGCATCTATGCCTGTAGAAATTAGACAATTGTTAGATCAATTCCAATACATCATATGTGAAGGGAAACCAGCTACCCTACCTCCAAGAAGAGAAATCAGTCATCAATTTGACTTTGTCCAAGGGGCATCATTTCCTAATAAGGCTGCCTACAAGATGACACTAGAGCAGAATAAAGAGATTGCAAGGCAAGTGCAGGAGCTATTGGACTGAGGTTTGATAAGAAAGAGCACCAGCCCATGTTTTTTTCCAGTGGTATTGGCTCCTAAGAAGGGAGGTAAGCGTAGAATGTATACTGACTCTAAGGCAATAAATAGGATCACAATAAGGTATAGATTTATTATTCCTAGGATAGAATACTTAATGGATTGCTTAGGTGGTGCTAAGTACTTCTCAAATATTGATCTTAAAAGTGGATATTATAAAATTAGGATGAAAGAGGGTGATGAGTGGAAGTCAGATTTTAGGACCACAAAGGGGTTATATGAATGGTTGGTGATGCCATTTAGTCTTACAAATGCACCTTGTACTTTTATGAGGGTCATGAACAAAGTCCTAAAGGATTACATAGGGGTATTTGTGGTAGTATACCTATATGACATCCTCAAAGCTAGAAAAACAAAAGAAGAGCACATGAAACACTTAGAACTTGTGTTGAAAAGGTTGAAAGAAGAGAAGCTCACCATACATCTTGAAAAGAGAGAGTTTATGAAACAAGAGCTAGTCTATCTAGGATTTGTAGTATCCCAAGGGGACTTGAATATGAATAAGAGTAAAGTTGAAGCCATTTTATGTTGGCCTAGTCCTAAGACAGGGACTAAAGTGAGAAGATTCCATGGGTTAGCCCAATTCTATAGGAAGTTTGTGAGAAGATTCAATGAAATCTGTGCATGGGTTAGCCCAATTTTATAGGAAATTTGTGAGAAGATTCCATGGGTTAGCCCAATTTTATATGGACCAAGGAAGCCAATGATGGGTTTGAAAGATTGAAGAAGGAAGTGGATACCCAACCTATAATGGTGTTTCCATGTTTGGTAAGTTATTCATTATTTAATGTGATCCTAGAAACATAGCAGTGGGGGCATTCGTAACTCAGGAAGGAAGACCAGTAGCCTTCTTTAGTGAAAGGTTAAATGAAGAAAAGTCTAGGTATTCATCGTATCACGTAGAGCTTTATGCATTGGTGCAAGCTCTTAAGAAGTGGAGGCACTGTTTGTTGCCAAAAGTATTTATTGTATACATTGACAACCAGGCCTTAAGCTACATAAATGCACAAGAGAAGCTTAGTTTGAGGCCTATAAAGTGGATGGGGTTTCTGCAATCATACACTTTTACAATAAAGCACAAGAAGGGGGCAAAAAATAAGGTTGGAGATGCACTTAGTAGGAGGTTGCTTATTATTTAGGAAATAAAGTTGCAAAGAACATGGGTTGAAGGATTCTAGGATCTTTATGGAGGAGATGTATATTTCTTAGAGATCTATAAGGTATGTAATGATTTTGAAAATCACTTTCATAGTGAGTATGCAGACTATACTTTACATAATGGTTTATTGTTTAAAGGGAAACAAATATGTGTTCCAAGAGGTTCCATGAGGTAAAAAATCATCCAAGAGAAGCACAATGGTATCTTAAGTGGAAAATTTGGGTTAAACAAGACCCTAGACCTAGTGGAGAGATTCTAGTGGAGGCCTAAAATGCAGAAAGATATAAGGAGGTATGTTGAGCAATGTGGAGTATGTCGGAAGGAAAATGGGACATCATCAAATGTAGGTGTGTATCAACCATTTACCATCTCAAATAGACAATGGGAGTGCATAAGTATGGATTTAATAGTAGGATTACCTAGGACACAAACTGGTTTGGATAGTGTGTTTGTGGTAGAGGACAAATTCAGTAAGATGAGTCATTTTATTCCATGTAAAACAACACACGATGCCAGTCACATTGCCCACCTTTTCTTCAAGGAGATAGTAAGGATACATGGTTTTATAATGAGCATAGTTGTAGACAGAGATGTGGAATTTATGGGGAACTTTTGGAAGATCCTCTGGAAGAGATAGAGTACTAATCTGGCTCATAGTTCTGCATATCATCCTCAAAAAGATGGCCAGAGAGACGTAATCAATAGGGTTCTTGGAAAATTGTTGAGATGATTAACCAAGGAGTATGGACAAGGATGGGAAAAAGTCATCCCACAAGCAGAGTTTGCCTATAATGATAGTGAAAAAAGGACTACTGGTAAGATTCCATTTGAGATTGTGTATGGATTACATCCAAGGGGTGTTTTTGAGCTTAGAGACTTGAAAGGGTATGAGGGGATCATTGGACATGAAGATTTTTTTTCTCAATCAATGAGAGAAGTCCATGAGAAAGTGAAGAAGACTCTAATGGAGGCAAATAAGAAGCTTAAAGCTAAGAAGGATGAAGGGAGAAGAGATTTAAAATTTTAGGTAGGAGACTTGGTGATGGTATACTTGAACAAGGCTAGGTTATAGAAGGGAATACCAAGTAAACTTCAGATGAAAAGGATTAGACCATGCAAGGTGTTCGCTAAGTATGGCTTGAATTCCTACAAAGTGGATCTACCTAAGGAGATGTCTATTTCTCCTATTTTCAATGTGAAGGAATTGATTTAGTACAAGGGTCCAGATATAGATGAAGGAAATAACAATACATAGGTGAATAAGGATGTGGAAGAACTCCAAGTACCTGATTAGATCAAGCCACAAGTGGAGAGAGTTCTAGATTCAAGAGTGAAGAAGAAGACTAGCAGTAAGACTTACATGGAGCATCTAGTCAAATGGGAGCAACAACCTGAGTTAGAGGATACTTGGATAGAAAAGAGTGACTTTAAGAAACATGGCATCAACATGGAGTGCATCACACCACAGGTAGCTTGAATTTCTTGTTGGAGTGGGAGAATGGTGCAGGAACACCTTAAGGTCTCATGGAAGATCTTTGCAAATTTTTTGGCTTGTAGGTGGTTTTAGCCAACCACCAAGGTAATAAGGAATAAGGATAAATTACCAAGGTTGATTTGGCATATTTTTTGAGGTAAGAGTGTTTAGAGTCTTATCTTTTGTGTGTTCAATTAGGCTCTAGTGTTTAAGTCCTAGAAAAGTCAACATGGATCAAAGGTTTACCAAGACTCCAAAATGGAGTGGCATTTCTTATTTTGATGTTTTTAAGTGTTTTAAGGTATAATAGAATGATCTAGAGTCTAATGGATCAAGTTAGGTTAGTAGAACATGAGAGGAGAAAAGTTTCTCATGACCTTTGCAAAGTTCTCGTGATAACATTTCCTAAAAACTAGGAAAGGGCTTTAATGGTGTTCTAATCCTGACCTAGGGGTCCAAACATGAGAGAATAGAGTATATAATCCTAGAATAACCATAATCTATGGGTTGGAAGTGACATTTTACGGATTGTGTTTTGAAAAGCAAAGTTTTGGACTGTATTTTGTGACAGAGCCTTTATCCAAACCTTTAAATGGATTGAATGGATTGAATTAATGCATTGATAATTAATTATTTTTCATGTTATTACTTGGTGTGGTTTTATTTTTATAGGTTTGGCATTTTTGTTACTTTTTTTGTAAATTCTTTTGTTTCACTGGTTTGCTGGTTTGTTTAGAGCCAGTCATGTAAAGATGAGTACCACTTGAGTTACCTTGGTCGAACTTCAATGGAAACTTGGAATCAAGTAGGGGACTGTGTAATTAGTGTAAATATTCATTTTAGAGGTTGTATGTGCAGGGGAGATAATTTTTCCATCAAGCCCTAGGCGAGTACAATGGTATTCTAGCTAGGAGCTTGAACAGATCATAAGCAAGAGAGTTTTCTAGATGGATTGGTTTGAGCCAATAAATGGTGGAGTGGTGTAGGGGAATGTGTCCTTGATATGTATATGCAAGGAGAAGATCATAAGAGGCCATTAGAGAAATTAGAGAAAGCAAAGAAACTTGACTGGACTGCATGCCCTAGAAACCCATGAAAATAGGGGTTTGGTGGAAATATAGTGTACAAACAACTTGAAGACCTAAAACCTATAAAATCATTGAGAATAGGGTGGTATTAGAAATAATCCACAATTATTTGAGAGGGTTATTAAGATAATTTGGGAAGAAAATTCATTTTCTAGGTGGGCTAATTGGACCAAAAAGGCTACAAGGCCTAAAACAAGAAATCAGTGAACTCGATGGAGGATCTTTGAAAGAATCCATTAGAAGGGGTCAATATTGGTTGGAAAAAAGAAAATAAGTGGGAAAACCTTTCCCTATTTCCAAGAGTATATTGGAGGTATAATTGTGTGATAGGGCATTTGGGTGCATTGTTGGATTGAGAAGGATAGGAGAGTGGTTTGAAGCTGGTGGAGAGTTCTAAGGGAAGTAGAGGATCATAGAATTGTCCTCCAAATAGGGTAGAGGAAGATACCCTAAGAAGACCAAAGGGAGGTTCGTAGATAGAGCAATGGTTCTCTCGTGGTTAGATCTCACCATCACCCTATATCCATTATCTTCATGTGTAGATATGGAGACTAAATTTATTTTGATATTTGCAACAAACTATACTTCGGTGAGTTGAATAGAGATGCTTGACTTTAGTTTAATGGTGAAAGTTCCAACACCTTTCACTGGATGTGCAGAGCATGGAATCTAATAGTTCTTTGAATCCAATAACATGTCTTGAGGAACCACTATCTATGACCCAAGTATTTTTATAGAGACTTAATTTGAAAGTACAGAGTAGAATACAAACTTCTTAGATTCATGCACTTCCTTAGTCTTCTTTACCTTTGAAAATGAGGCTTGATGCTTATTGTATTGACAATTTACTACATAGTGTCCATATTGATCACATCTGAAACATTGTACCTTTGACATATCTTTCTTGGATTTACCATTCGCATGATTATTTTTCCTTTTCTTGAAATTTTTCTTATTTTATTTCTTGTGGGAATTTACATTTAATACATGAATATCTTCATCAATGGTTTTCCTCTTGAGCCCTTTCTTTGCTAGTCTTGATTCTTCTTGGAGATAATCTAATCTTAGCCGGTCAAATTTTGGAAATTTAGACCTAGCACTAATGCCTGAAATAAATGTCTCCCAGGAGTTTGGTAGACCATACATGACATTTAATGATAATTCCTTACATTCTATCTTGTACCCAAGTGTTGACAGTTGATCTCTTAGAGCTGAGATTCTCATAAAGTATGAGTTGATTGATTTGGATTTGTTCATACTTATATGGTTAATCTCTCTCTTTAGGGCTAAGGTCGTGTTGGAAAAACTTATTTTGTAAGTGTTTACAAGTGTTTTAAATATGTGATATGCTATTTCATATTTTTTCAAGAGTAGTACAATATGATCTCTGACTCCATCAATTATGATTTTCATGGCCTTATCATCTCCTTTAGCCCATGTAGTTTTCTCTGGATCATTCTCCGGTTCTGTCTTGTCTTATTTTATGTATGAATGAACCTTATTTTCTTTTAGTATCATTAGTATTCTGAACTTCCATGATGAAAATTTATTTCCTGCTTCAAGCCTATCCTTAAATATGATAACGCTTGCCATGGAAATGTGATGAGCTATAAATTGTATTTAAATGTCTTAAGTTTGAAAGCTTCCTGGATCTTCTTTAACTTGGCTCTGATACCATGTAAATACAATTCAAACTTCTATTCAAATGATAATTATATCTTTTGTATCTCTTTTATTTCTTTATGAATATATTATGAATATACAACCTTCTAATTAAATTCTTTTGTATGCAGGGTCCTCAATACACTATGTTCGATTTCAATATATTTCATCCAACGATCATTTTGTATATATGTATAAGAAAATTTTATGAGTCACATAAATGATAAGTCATGACTCATTAATGAGTCACATCTTATCATTGATGTGACTCTTCATAATAAACAAGTCATTGTTAATACAAATTGATATTGAATCGATATCACATAAGCCGATAATATTATCGATGATAACATAAAAGTTTTGATATTTAAACCGATATTAATCACTATTCATTGTAAGTTGACATTCATATATAAATCAGTGATCATCGATTTATCATTAATGATAATAGATGGTTATTGATCTATCACTAATGATAATCAATGATCATCAATTCATTACTCATGATAATCGATAGTTATAAGATGAGAATATTTATCATTAAAATATGTATATGGATATATATTAATGTATGTGTAATGATAGATATAATTATTATATATATTAATATATATTCATATATGTATTCCATATATTCATTTATATATTTATCTTATCGATGCTATCATATTAAGATATATACATGGATATATATATGCACATATATTGTGTGTGTGTGCATATATATATATGTATATATATATACATATATATATATACATATACATATATATATACATATATATATACATATATATACATACATATATATATATACATATATATATACATATACATACATATATATATATATATATATACATATATATATATATATATACACACACACACACACACACACACACACACACACACACACACACACACACATGTGCATATCCATATTTATATACATGTAAATATATACATTGGATGATAATAGTTTTTGGTACTGATCATGCTATTGATATTCATGTTTTGTCACTGATGTCAACATATGTTTCTATCGAGAGAACATATTGGTTACTTGACTAGCGTAAGTGTACAGACAGTGTATAGATGATTCAGAATGATCAAGGTGGGATATATGAAGAATGATGTGTGTTGACCTTATTACTAAGGCCTCTAGGATTTATGTTGCATATTGTGGATGTTACAGTTAATTTGGTGGACACTGGTTTCTGGACTTTAACTGTGATGCTTGACAGAGAAGGTCTCTGTGTTTTGGGTATATCTTACTCGCAAATATATTTCAGATGAAGCGAGCTTATTGGTGGACAACTGACATATGTTGGAATAATGGGTTGATTTTGATTGTCATTTGATTACTGGTGACGTGAGTTGTGGTGTATATTCTGAAGAAGACCTATTTGGTGGCCGACTTTAGACATGTAGCATGTAAAATGAATTGTGAGTGTGGATTGCGGATCTGGGAGTATATGTGATGGATTGTAATTGATGTTTTCTTGTTATAGGTACCGTGTGTATCTTATCAAGGGGTTAAAAGATTATTTTTTTATTGGAAACCCTTAATTGGATGACCTATGTAATTAATTATGTATTGGGAAAGATTAATTGGCTGACCTGATGAATTAATGTAAAGGGGTATATATGAGAGATCTTTTCTTTTGGAAAGAAATGGTAGAGATTGTAAAGGAAGAGAATTGTGGAAGTTGTGAAGCTTGTTCACTGCTGGATGTAGAGCAGAGTTAATTGTTATAGTTCATTGGAACTGACCAAGAAAAGATAGTTGCTATCAGACAGTTCACTGGATTGTATATTCCTCTATACACTTGTTCAAATTGTGAATCCTTGAGGGTGGCTTTAACCTTCTTTGGCCAGTATGCCTGGGCAATGAGCCTACTACTTTTCTTGACTCCTAACATGGTCTGTCTCCTAATAGGGTCTATGTACTATAATTTTCTAATAAGCTCCTAACAGGGCTAAATCTTTTAACAGGGATACTATACTCTCAGTACATTATTTGTGGGTGTTAATTCCCACCGGGGTTTTACCTTTAATAGGGTTTCCTCAACAACAAGTATTGTGTTATTGTGTTGGCATTTACTGTGTTATCATTTACATTGCAGTTTTGGTTTACAAAGTTTAAAGTTTAATAATCTATATCACAGTTGATTCACCCCCCCTCTCAGTTGTCTTATGGAATGTTATTCCTAACAATTGGTATCAAAGCTACTGGTCCTTAGAGAGAAATATTAACAGCTTGAGGTGATCCTGAAGATGACTTACTAAAGGAAGAATAGTCCAAAATTTGATCCTGAAAACTTTGACAGTTGGTAGAACAAGATGAGAACACATTTGCTATATTTGGGAATTGACTACTAGATGATCACAAAGAAGAATGAGAAGATAGCGACTGAGGATGAACTAGAGAGGGATATTGAAGATGAAAAGAAGTTATTTTCATGTAATATTTTGTCAAGGGAATCATTGATCAGTGCACTTTCTGAAGGTGAATTCACAGAAGTAGTAGACTTGGATTCTACACATGAGATCTGGATAAGATTGGAAGCATTATATATAGGAGACAAATTTACAAAATAGGCAAAGCTAAAGAACTGGAAGACAAATATGGAATAACTAAAGATGAGAGAAGATGAGAAAAGTCACAAGTCAGATTTCAATTTCAATCCTGAAAATGGAATCAGGAAAGTAGAATTAGCGAGGAGTTTCATTTTCATGCACTATTGACCACTTGACAATGAGAAGATTAATTGATAAGAACCTCAGATCCTTCACATTGGTGAGAGATATTGATATTATGCAGATTTCAACACCATGCAGATGTAGATGTAATTGCAAGACTAACATGAATGCAACCTAAGGTGTAGTCACTGAACCTTTAGCAGTGAAATTTTTCATCATCAAATATTTTTGGAACATCGGAGTCGATACAATCCTTACTTGTGCCACTGCAACCATATGAATATGAATATGAATTTCATCAGATAATATATGAGAAACTAACCTAAGCATCGGGGCACAAAAGCTGAGATGACCTGAACATTGTTTTGAGTTGATGTAGTAAGATTACACTAATATCGAGGCATTTAAAGCCAAGCTAACCATGAGTGTGATATTGCATAAACAAGCAAAGCAATAATAGTCAAGGAGATAGTTCAAACTCACCTTGGTGTACAAATAAACATGATCGAGGGATGTGAGGATTTTCCACCTTAATGTTGGAGCTCTTACCACATACACCCTATTTATTTGATGATGTTGGATCATCGGGACCACACCAACAAGAAATAGACAAAGAAAATATTAACAAAAATAAATGAGAACAGACAACATACAAAGAGAATTTCAACATACTTTAGCCAGTTTCAAAGTTTTCAGATGTGTACATGTATGAGGTGTTGAGAAACACCGTCGTGATTGTGAGTGCGATGTGTTTGATTTCTATCAATCTGTTGTTCATGTTTGTGACATCCAATGTGTGTTAAGAAAAATAGATGCGTCCAAAGATAGTATTAAGAAACACTTTTGATTAGGGTGTTAAGAAATACCTATTTGCGTCAGTAGTGAGTTGTCCTTCAGAAATGACAAGATTACTGACTCTAGTGTAATCCAAAGATGTGAGCTGATTTGGGGACCCATGCCCCATGGTAAAAAATGTTGGTTGTGATGACTAACTTGACTCATACTATGAGGACAAAGCCAATCTGATTGCCCCCAGACTATGAATTTGGATCAATTTCAAGCCAGGAGGGTTCTTAGAAGAACCAAAGTGTCACGAAAGTGACTGAAAGATATGTACAAACTGAAGCAAAGGATTGCCAAGACTGAGCATTGATAGATGGAGCATTGAGTACAAGAGGTGTCTGTTTACCAGGTTTTCACCTACTTGGAAGAGATGCTATTTTTTCTACCATGGTGCCTGTTTACTAGGTTTTCACCAAGGCACTTTTTTCTTCTTTTTTAATTTTTTTGTATTTTTCCATTTTTTGATTTTTTTGATTTTTTTTCTTTTTTTGATTGATGCATCAACGTGCCTATTGCTATTTTTTCACCAAGATGATCATTTTATTAGGACTTTTTCCAATTTTTAGTCTTTTTTCAGGATCATAAGTATGTACATGGTGTTGATCACCGAGAATTCCTTTGGTGTAGAACTTCTTCAGATAGAGAGTGTTGATGGGCTCCCAGAGGTGTTCTCCTTCAGGTGTGGAGAGTCGATAGGCTCCAAAGACAAATTCTATAGTAATGATATAAGGACCCAGCTAGTTGGGTTCAAATTTCCCCTTTTGTTCTCTATGTGACTAATTACGAGGGTTTTCTCTCAACACTAGGTCTCCCACCTGAAGTTCTCTTGGTTTGACCTTTTTATTATAACCTATAGATATTTTTTTCTGGTAAGCTCTTAGGTGATCAAACGCCACTTGTTGAAGTTCATCTAGCAGTTCTAGTTCTTGCAGCCTTGAGACTCTGTGATCTTCATCTATGATAAGCCTTCGTAGAGAAACCCTCAGAGATGGGAGTTCTACTTCTATGGGTAGTACTACTTCTGCTCCATAGAAAAGAGCAAAAAGGGTTGCCACTAATAAAATTTTTCTCAATTTTTTATGATCATAGGTCAATTTTGTAACTATCAAATGTAGATCAATCAACCAAAAGTGTCATGGAAGTTATTTTTTCAAAACTTAGAATGATTGGCATATTTATTGTAAAACCAACAACCAAAAGGTTAGAAAAAAGGCTTTGTGAGAAATGTTTTATGTGCCTTTCAGCCTAAGCCCTTTTTACAAACCGTCTCTTTTACGACAACCCTACGACGCCAAAATTGAAAAAGAATAACGAGAATCCTATATAAATGATGGCAACATCGTCGAAACAACGATGAAAATTCATTGATCAATTCATCATTTATATAGGTTTATCATCGATTGTGAATGTAACAAAGGTAAAAAAAGCGACGAGATGTTTAAAAAAAATAAAAAAATTTCACCCTAGCTATACACCAATAATGGTCCAGAGAAACATATAGTGATAGTATTCTCATACCCTTATTAGGCCCTATTAAAATTCATTAGGTGATAGGGAACTTGAAGACCAATAGAGAAGGTCAAGGACATCCTGTTGCAATGTCATACCTTGTTGTTTCTTACTAGACCCAATCTCAACCATTTATCCCTACTTATCTTGATAAATCATAAACTATGCAGAAACTAGGGCAATAAATTGAAACTCTAGACTTATCATAGAAAATACTCAAACTTAAATTTCACCCTACAAAATTTTAGAGAAGAGAAAATATTGAAGTTAATTATTTCTAAATGCTATCTTTGACCACTTCGTGATTTTTTCAAGTACCACGATTTGCACCAGATCTTAGCTCCACTTCAATGACTATATTTGTGCTAAATGATAACACAATATTCTTATTTATCTCCACCAACTTGCAATAGACTGCCCCTTCCTTTCAAAATTTAATTCAAATGCATTGAATAGTTAAATTCTACTAGCGTGTAAATCTTCAAATTTGAATTTTGATTGTCGATCTTTTTTTGTGTCAAATCTCATGGATATATCAAAATATTATGACTAGTTTCTACCATTAATCTTTATACAAAAATGGTGTCACATGGAAATAAACCATTCTTTTAACCCTCTCTAAATTGGACATCCGTTTTATTCACCACGGGGTCAAAAAAACACTTTACTTTATGTTACATATTAGGAACATGTATCAACAAATTGATAAGTCATAGGCAATAATGTTTTTTAGCCTTGACCACTATGATGGTGCACCCAGTATTTGTTGTTCTATTAAATTTTTTCTATAATATTGTGGTCTTATCCCTCACTATATTCTACATTTTGTAAATTTGTGAGATTCATTTCCCTAAACACATATTAAGATCCTTCAAGGCCACAAGGTTTGAACATGCTCAACCTCTATATTTGCAAAGATACACTATGGTGACATCTGTCACTTCTATTGATCCCATATCTAGACATCTGCCAAACACTCACATCAGTGTAATGACCTCAAACATATATTATTAACCCCTTGTGCTCATGCACTTTGAATTCCATCTGTTAACTATATCCTAAGGCTCAAAGACATGTGACATTTAGTCGCAAGGTCAGAGGCTAAGCTTCAAATGGTAAAACGAAGACATAAAGATTCACCACTCATTCTTTTTGTTTGTCAAACATTAATTGAAAGATTGCAAGTTTAACTAATATTTATCTTTGACCATTATGAGAGTGCGATATAAGATTTTATCATATCTCTCAGCAGTCTGTCACAAGGTTGCAAATTTCACTAGCACTTTATATTAACCACTGTGATCATAGAATCCAACAATTTGTGTAACCATTAATCTTCCTTTTACTAGCCTCATATGAGACACATGGTGTTATCACAACCTGACCTCTACTTGCATCATCAAACCTTGTAAAGTTTCACTTTCCTTCTTTCCCTTAACTTTGTGATTCAAGGTATAACACATGATAACACCTCACTCAATCGTAACCCTTTCTCTATGACATCACTTCTCCTTGTACTGGTGCAATTTGGTGACAAGTGGAAACCTCCCACTAATTTATAGGCTGAACTTATACTATTATTATCAAGCCATGAAGATGCAACTTGAAATTTCTTTTTAACTATTTATGTCTTAGCGCAAGATTACTGATTAAAGCGAATGCCAATGCTAACAACTATGATGTTACATCCTGTATTAAAGGTAACCTTTATAATTCCAATGTAACTTTGTGATTTTTTTTGTAATTTCTCTAAATATTTGCAAACCCTTGATGTAGCAGTTTATATAACCACTGGTGGCTAGTCACAAGGTCAGAGCTTTCTTTATTTGTTTGGTTTAAAGGTTGCAAATATTTTCCCAAATACTTAAAGACTTTATTTAGCACATGCAAATATGTTATGACTTAAAAGTGGGCCATCATTATGATGATAAATTTTTTTAAAATAAAATGGCCAAAATATTTGACAAATGAATTAGGAAAAAGTTAACCATGAGATCTAAGGATTATATTGACTGGTTAAGAAAGAGTAACAAAGATACTATGCCAATTACCAAATAATTAAAGAGATATGACCACACAACTCATAGAATAGGCTACCAACTGAACCAACCACCAAAAAAAATGGAAACTAGGGTATAATGACTAAATTGCTTTGAATTTTGAACCCTAGCAATAAAATGCATAATTACATACATAAATTTTCCCAAATATTTACATCCATTTTACAACCCCAACAAAGACAAAGTTGAAGAAGAACATCCTTAGATCCTAAAGCACTTCATCAATAGTTATCAAAGAAATAAACTTTAACATATAATTAGAATCATTCCTTAGCATGTTGAAACAACCCCACCCTTTTTCAAAAATTGGAGTCCCACAACTAAACTAAGAAAAGAAGAACACCTAAGCTAAAGAAAACTAAACAAGTACATCTAAGCTAAATAAAAATAAACAAATAAGTGACCAAAATACTTGAGTGAAATGACTCAAGGTGGATCTCTAACATGACCTACTAAATAAAAATAAAAAATAACAACAAAAAATGAGCCCCTTGAAAATCCTATGTAAAATGAATCAAGGAAAATTAATCACTAGGCTCCACAAAACAACTAAACTAAAAAAATAGAAAGAAAAACCACCTTGATTTCTGTAGCCAAATGGTTCAAGATAGAATTATTCTAACTATGTACAACACAATTGAGCAGATAAAACTTAAAAGACCTATATATACACATGACCTAACATGGTTTCTCAAAATGTTCAAAAACAACAAGGCATTGGTGATAGTCCCAATGCTTGTAAATTGATCCTTGTATTCTAAGAAAAATATTACCACCTCATGTTCAAAATGAGGAAGAAAATCATGAAATATTAAAAATTGAGGTAGTTCATTTGGTCCATGATCAATCCAAATACAAGTTATTTGTACAATGGGAAATGGGAAGCAAGGTATATGAGGGACTTTTCCACCTTTTCCAAATGCACAATCAGAAGGAAGATGACCCAAAATGCTCAAGAAGGAATTAAGTGAGTGTAATGATCCTTCACTATTGTGATTAAGAATATAATAGATTTAGATAAATGATCTAATGATGAAATATGGATGAATAAATAAGAAAAAACATAGTTTCAAAAAATATAGACTAATAGAGAGAGAGAGAGAGAGAGAGAGAGAGAGAGAGAGAGAGAGAGAGAGAGAGAGAGAGAGAGAGAGAGCGGAAATANGAGAGAGAGAGAGAGAGAGAGAGAGAGAGAGAGAGAGAGAGAGAGAGAGAGAGAGCTGAAATACAATCTCGAAGGCTATACTGAACTGAGATTTGAATTTGGAGGGGATCTATTAGGTACAAAATACCCTTGGAATTTTTTTCCTAAGAACAAGAAGCTTGGGGCATTTCGTTCCAAGGGTTTTTGCCTAATTCAAGTTGTAGACCTCCTGATAGAACTTGTACTTGTTAGATCAAGTCTTGATAGTCATGCCACCTGTACTGAGCACATAAAAATAAGGAAGAAGGTTGGATAGAGGGTTTTATCTTCATTCAAACCCATATCTACAATTAAACTTTAAATGAAATGAAAGAAATAAAAGCATGTTGTCATATAGTAGAGGCTAGATTTAAAAAAGATAATGTATCATACCTAGATAATACAAATTATTCTTTGAATACACATTTATCTATTGTCATTTCTTGCTTTAATAGTGGGGATTAACCAAAAACTGAATCAAAATATGGTAAAATTCCTTTGGCAGGGTGCAAAGGATAAAGACAAGGTGGTCCTCATTGCTTGGGAGGTGTGTAGAGCTTAAAAAATACTTTGTTATGGGCATTAGGAATCAGATCATTCAAAACAAAGCATTAGGAGAAATTTTTTTATGGAGGATAATAAAAGAACCTCAAATGAAATGGAAAAGGATTCTTCACACAGAGTATCTAAAAGGGAATGATCCCTCTTGCATTTAGGTGACCAACAATACCCCTCATTGTTCAAAAGCTTGGATTTTTATGCAAAAGTGTAGATCAACGATCATAGATTATCTTGTCTTGAATATAAATGATGGGATTTCAATGTTGTTTTGGGAAGAATCACATAGTAACACCCATTATGAAAGAAACATGAGATTTCCATCCTGATCCCATTGCTACCCCTAAAGAAAAATATGGAAGAATGCATAGTTAGTGCCATATAAAAGTACAAAATAATTTATAAATTTCATCTAGCAGTATTCATAACTCTTATGTAATTGCAATCATTACATTCATCTTGAAATACAACATAGCCAACATTTTTAATTTCTCAAAGACATGTTTCATTCAAATATGATGGAGGTAGAAAAGGTAGAAATTTGAAGATAAAAGCCATCTAGACTAGGAAGAGAAAAAGTGAGTAGTACGCTTAAAAACATGCCTCTATCCACTCCTCCAATGTCCTTAAATGTTTCCTTCTCATACACATTAATTATTCATGTCTATACTCATGGTTACAATTCCCAATATCAATAAACAAATTACAAGAATATAAATTTAATTTAGTCAAATTATCCAGCTTCAAATATATCCAAACCACTCATAGATGCCTTCTTTTGGAAATGTTGTTGAAAAGAAAATACTGAAGTTTTCAACCAATTTGATGTAAATTATGACTTGAAGCTTTGGACTCCTGAAAGACAGGAAGAGAGAGATGATGTTCATTTGTATTTCTCTATTCCTGTCTTTGGGCATCCAATGCTCGAAGTCATACTTGAAGGATGTTCATTTGTATATCTCCATGTCTTCCTTTCATTAGGGAATCTAATGCTTCAAGTGATTTTAGGGTGCAATTTTTAGGCTTTTGATGGTCTACATTTCTTATCTCTTCTATTCTGATGAGGTCAGTGTCTCACATGTTAAGTTGGTGCTTTGACCTTGGACTATGTTAGTGTCTCTCATTCTTTGCTGAAGTTATGTCAAGATAAACAAGAAATTAGTCTTTACTATAAAAACATTCTTCAAACCATAACTATGATGAGTTAAATATTTTGATTTGGAAGGTACAATAAAATTTCCAAGGATATAGAAGGATTACATGTGAAAGGAATGCTGAAATATGTAACTCAATGTAGAATTCAATAAAGTAAACCTTTAAGAGGGTTTATATAAAATGAAATTTGAGTATTGATTCTATTTAGGATTAGAATTTTCACCCTAGATCAGGCATTAGGGTTACACAACAATTCCATCCTCACAATGGAAACTTCCTCTAGCTGTGGGTAAACTATGGATGAGGAAGAGTCTCCAAATTCTAGGCCGGTTCCTGTTTGATATGGAATATCACCTCCTGATTTGAAACTTGATAGGGAAAAGGGAAAAAATATTAAAACTAAAAGGGAAAATGGGGTGATACACGAATGAATAATTTAGACTTCTCAAAAATATGAATTTCAATCCTGACTCACAAACGAATACTTTAACAATCTGATTCTCTGTTCAACATATAGGTTAACAAACTCATGCTATCAGGGTTCTACCATAAACAACTTGGAGAATTAACAACATAAATTTATCATGTAAGGCCTAGGGGCAGCTAATTTTCTTGAGAAGGAATAGAATTTCATTCACTTCCTTCAGATAATAACCAATTTTAACACTTGCAAGAAAAGATGAAACAGGATTCGATATTTGAAAAAAACAAGTACACAAAATGGGAGTCAAAGAATCTGGTTCATTTCTTCAAAAATATGACAAGATGATTACAAAAATGGCCTTCAAAGCACCTAGGAATGATATGTTCACTAAAATTCCCTCTCTCCAAAATCTACAACCAAAATAGATACAAAATGCATGAAAAAGTGGTATAGGAACAAAATAGCTCACTAAAACCTCTTTTCCACAAAATCTGAACCTCCAACTATGAAAATGAAGGTCCACTAAATAGCCCACATGGATAATCTTGAAAATGACATCTCCCTCCAAACTCTCCTCCAAACAGATAGATCATCCCTAAAATAAAGGCCTAAACCATGCCTACAAATTAGCCTCCCAAAATTTTAGCTTAATCCCTAGTTTTAAGGCATAATTGATGCCAAATTTTAGCCCTAAAGGCGCATTTTGAAAATGAGACTGGCCCTAAAAGCTAAGTCTCCAATATTGGTAATTTATAAATATATCTTTTTGAAAGATATTACCAATATATATAACTTGTTATTGAGATAAACTCAATATTGAGCACTAAGCCTAAATATTGGTTTTAATAAAGGATATAAATCATTTTTACATCATTTTACCAACATTTACATTGCAAAATCCATTTAAAATTTAACCCAAAATGCATAAAACCCCACCCCTAACTTATCAAAACTGACACCATAGTTTTACATCTTAACCCTAGCAAAGCTGATATCTTGAAAGAATCACAATGCAAAATATCTCTTGTTTGTACCTCCATGGACTCCAAATCCCTATCTAACTCAACATAGGCCTTATTTTCCATTTTCTTTTTCATACTTACTGCATTTGGGAGAGGATTTAGGGTTTTTGAAACCCCTAACTGTGACTGTGCTACCACCATGCTATTGTTTCTGCATTCATTATTGGGCTCTGCTGGAGTTTGATGAAAATCTGGAGTCTTCTTCGAGTTTATTGTCTGTACATGGGATGGAGGGTTGTTGTTTGGTACTGTGATGTATGTTTTAGCTGAAAACTTCTCATTGAAAGCTCGGGCTGCATGTAGAACACAGACTCTCCACTGCAGATCTGCAGTCTGGAACTCGTGTTCTCTTTAACGCATGGTGATTTATCTGTTGATTTTCTTTTAAAGCAGTTTAGATTTTCATATCTCACATAAAAAAATGGGCTCCACCTCTGAACTTTGCATGATGTTGATACATTTGGATTTTATCTTCTTTTGAGCATGAAGCTCGGGCTTGACTAGAGTGCCACGGGCTCTAGCTTTAAACTGGAGTTATGTGCCATAATATATGGCATTGTTTTGTGTATCCCATTAGAAGCTCGAGCCTCTATCACCTGTCATATTACATAGCACTGAGAACTCGGGCCCTCACCACTTGGAACTCAGGCTCTTCTTAAGACCCTCTGCAGATAAGTTATCATTATCATTTTGTTCAATGCATTTTCAAATATAAAAAATGGATGCATTGTTGTAGCTGATAATAAATGGGTTCTTTCTTTGCTTTGTGTCTTTGCTGAAACTTTCATTGTAGAATAGAACAACACTTGATCTTGGACTCTACAGTCACTTAGTTTCTTGCTGTCACTTATTTTAGTTTTAAATGTGAAAAAGAAATGTCTTGTGGAGGCCCACCTGGAATTTGGTTGAAATACTTGAAGATTCTTGTCTGAATTGATACGGGCTCCATGACTACTTCTTAAATGTTTCAAAACACTCATCTTGCTGTCTGTAGTCTTTAGATGAACTTCTTTTGTTGGCTCTGCTGAATGTTGGAACCACCCATGTCTGAAAGTTTTTATACATATATTGAGATGCTGATATGCTGTCTACTCCATCTTGATAGTAATAAGAACTCAGGCTTTTCTAAAATAAGACTACCATTCATGAAATTCATGCCCTGAACTATGATTATTCATACTTCCTCTTCCTTTTATATGCATAGTTGTGTTACATATATGATGTTTGTTTTCCATTTCAAAACTGCAAGTGATAGAACACTCCTTTTAATCTGCAAATAATATTACTCCTTCATGCTGTCTGTTTTAAACACATTGTTATAATAAGCATAAAGATGCTTCTCTGTTCAAGCTGAAACTCCCCTGTCTGCAACAATCACACATAAGAGGCACTTACTGTAACATTATGTTAAAAAACACTTTTAGTTCACAGTTTTGCTGATAATACTTAGAATCTCTTTAGAATGTAAACATAAATATGTTGAATATGTTGCTGTCCTTGATGTAAAAAATGTACTATTTTCCTTTTTAAATATACATGAGAAAGAAATCCGTAATCTGTATGTCTAATTCTTATCATCATTTCCTGCCCTGCACTGTTATCATGAATGTAATTGCACATTTTATATATAGATAATACAATTGTTTTACCCTCCTTTTGCATATGATCATCTCTTCTTTGTTTGGCAACTTAAAACAACAACATTGATTATCCCTTTTATTCTTTTCATGTGATCTGCATCTGACATTAGATCACACTAATACATATTTCTATGTCCCTAGACAACATTGTCATTTGATTTTTCTTTAAATATGCACTATTTAAAACTACATCTTCATATGCATAATGTGATCTTTTGACTGCACTGAATCCTACCCATCTTTCTGCGAATCAGTATCCATAATGTTTGAAATCTGCATTTGAACATTTCTTTCTTCCCTGTTCATTGAACATCTAGCATTCTTTCATTCTTTAATAATTCATATTCGTGAAGTTCGAGCACGGGCTCGTGACACTCACTACATCTTTCAATTACAACAAAGGTTTTCATAAAGATATGTCTTTCTGATATTATTATTTTGTCAATGCAAATGCATATCTTTCTATCACATTGATATCATCAGTAAATATGCAGTTTAGGGAGTTTGACTGATGTATGTTGTTTTTTAGGCATTTATGTATTGCTTAGATCTAATTGGATCTAACATATTTTCCCCCATGACGCTGCAGGAAACAAGAACAACAGGACCTAGGATGCAGGACAATCAGAGACATGACCAAGAAAACCAAGACATGAAGGCTTTAGATGATGCAGATGAACAACTCCAGAGACTAGAAGACCTCTTAAAGGTAATACATAGACCCTAGACTTCATCATGCTTCCTTCTTACTTTCTTTTCTTCATATGTCCTCTAAGTTTCAGTATGCAAGATGTGACCTTGAAGGAACACTTGTGTAATACATTTAGTATGAATGCACAATGTAATGATCGTTTATGAATCTGAAAGTGTGAATTTGATCAAAACTTAGAGTACAAATATAATCTGATAATATGAATGTAATAGCAATGTATTTCTTTTGCATTGGCTGAACAGTAATGTCAAAGAGATGTTTCTTTATGCAAATTTTACTTTTTCCCTGCATGTAAAAATTTGGGTAACAGATTCATCTCATGATATCTTGGAAAATGAGTAATTTAACTTGTAAGAATTATAAATATGATCCTATAGTGAGGGTTGTGACATTCTGATAGCCTTTTATCATTCATAGTATCGATTACTTTGAATTATCTTGTTTTGAAAAAAAGCATCCATATGGCAAGAAGTAATTTTCTTATTTTATAATGATTATTTTCAATTAAAAATAGGCTACATGGGTCTAGGAATATAAAATATCATGACAATGAACATCCTTTGTTAATCAAATAACAAGCAAGAGATGATCATCATTATTGATGCTTATATTACTATTCTGCCAACTTACTCTATTAATCATGTCCAACCTTCCAAAATAGTGATCTAGACTTAAAATCATACACTAAAATGATTATGTAGAATTATTGAAGTCCTCAAAATAATTTAACAAAGTTCAACATAGTAGTAATTTATCATAGTCGTATACCGGTTGGCCTACCCCAAAAGCCTCTAGGATTTAGGTACCCTTTATAAGGTTTTTCCATATATCACATTGTTGATGGATAGCTGGTTCACATTTCCATATCATTGTATCTTGATTTTAGTTTTTCTCCTTTTTTCAGATTTTCTTACCTAATAAGAAACAACATAAAAATGCAATCATTTGACATAACCATCTCAGTTCAAAGGAACTAATGCTGGGCATAATATTTAAAACCCCATTTATCTTTAAATTTTTTTTCATTTGCAGTTTACTTATATCCTATATTCTTAAATTAAACTACTCAAATTCTATTTTTAGATGAGTGGACAAGTTCAAAGTACAAGTCAAATAGACATTAACAACAATATACACATGTATATATATTGCTACAAATAGCTAGTCTACAAAAGAAAACTTAGCAAAAATAAATAATTTGAATATTGATTGGAATAATTAACTTGCAAAGGTGTTCCCATTTTTTAGCCACATTATATGATTTAACTCCTTCTGATCAAATGGAAGAGAAATCAGATCCAGACCCTGAATGCATGGAAAACAACTTTACACCTCTAAAGATGAATGATAAATTAAATCAATAGAAATAAAGAAAACAATATCACAACTTTATATATACATTCAGAAATGCCAAGACAACAAATCCACATGAACCTAAACATGTACACCTACAATAGAATACGAACTAAAAAACCAAAGCACTCAGCTCCATTATTGAAGCCCCAA
This sequence comes from Thuja plicata, assembly GCA_018584345.1. NCBI lineage: Eukaryota > Viridiplantae > Streptophyta > Pinopsida > Cupressales > Cupressaceae > Thuja > Thuja plicata. Next base: position 126,189 of record MU223992.1, on the reverse strand, counting down.
CAAAGAAGGTCAACATCCCAAGGCTCCATCCCACTAGCCTCAAGCAAAGCGTATGTGTTTGGTAATCCATTTAGAATATTGAGTACTTAGTTCTGCATGTTGTAGTGGAATAAAACTCATATAAATAGGTATGCAAAGTTATGAATGTAGATTATGGAGCTATCCACAATTTGAAACAGTAGAAAACTTCTCCCAAGTGAACAAGTGATTTACATAAGAGAGAGGCCTATGTATGGTGCATTGTTATCTGAGTTTGTGAATCATTGCATCCAAGTCAGGAAGGAGTCTGGCCTAATTTTAAGGGTTCATATATCTAAAGGCTCCAAGGTTTTTGTTTTCCATTTCTATATTTAAGTGTTTTTTTGTCGTGAATATTTGTGCTCATAAAAACTCTAGTTTTATCCTCTCTTCATAAATAAATTCCAAATTGTCCTAACACCCTGCTTCATAAGATTTGATAGACCAATTTCTTGGGTTGTTCAAAAGGTTTAAGAAGGTATCAGGTAAAGGTGTTTTAACAAACTACCTAGATGTTGTGGCGTCATATGTAAGGGATGCTTCTATCCATAAGATTGGATGAGATCTTTTCAAATATATCTTTAACAAATCCTTCAAACCCATTCTGCAAGCTTTGGTTTAAATAATGAACCCAAAAAGAAAACCCATGGCTATAAAAAGTATCTATTTTTAGTACAAGAAAGGTAATATCAAAATTGTGTAGATTAATTTATGGATTGGTACTTGACTTAACTCACCTATACATCATTAACAACAACAAAAATTAGACTGATTGATTATTCCACGAAATAGAGACCACTGTTGTCTTTTTCCCTTCGTATGTCATTTCTATTCTTCTGTAAACCTAACTCTAGTTTCACTGTAATGATGACAGTTAGATCATATATGAAAATAAGTTTAGTGTTTCCAAGAATGTTGTTATTTTTATTTACTCTTTGATTTTCCTGCTATGCTCGGTTTCAAGTTTCTGTTTACATATGCATTGGGTTGTTTTGGTTAGAGTTGGAATAAATACAAGAGGAGATAACTATAGTTTAGGAATTTTCCTAGCCTCTGGTTGGACATTAAAATTATGGAAAAAATCAATTAATAGAGTCAATTAAAACTTCAATGAATATAGTAGATAACTTCAATATAGTATAGAGTGAATTAAAACATCAATATAGTATAGAGTCAATTAATTGGAACCGTAAGATTGGGTGTAGAAGGGACATATATGTTGGAAAGATGAATTCCTGAGGATGCATGACTCATTTTGTGTTGTAATCATGGCAACAAATTCATGTTTAGTTTTTGTCTTGAAAGACAAAATGACTAAGTATGGAAAACAGGGCAGATAGAGATATTCAGCGATCAACACATCAGCACACGTGTGAGAGAACGAGTTAGCTTATGCGCATTCAGATATATGTTGTATGACATGTGTAAATGCTACATCTAGACACGCATTGTATGAAACAATAGTATGACAAAGTTACAGGCAGATCAGTAGACCAGCAGTCCAGAAGACAAAGCATGTAAGCCGACTAGTATTTTGAGTAGCGTTAATTATTTTGTAATGTAATGGCTAAGTGCCTTTGGTTATATGTTTTTAATAATGTAATTAGCATTGTAGTAAAAATGCTTGAGCCAACTTTTTTGAAAGCGTTGTATATTTTGTTTTAGGGCCGACTAGTGTCTTGTATTGGGTCGCGCCTATTCGGATATGAACATATATGTATGTAATGTAGAGATATGTTACAAGCATCAATTGTTGTGCAAGAGGAAGATATAGAAGAGTAGTATAATGAAGTAATTACATGATATAACTCTTTAAGAGAGTAAGAGCATTCACGCATACACGGAATTGATCAGACAAGCAGTGTCATCCCAGCAGTTCATTTTAATATAGTGTATATCATCTTTCAGAAGGTTGTAGCTTTCATCCTATTAGGCAGTGATCCTAGGAAGTGATCCATATACCTTTAACAGGGTTTTGTAAAAGAATCCTAACAGGGTCAAACCTTTAACCAGGTCATTGTACTCATATTGTAAAGACTGCTTCAAACAGGGCAAAGGAACTTTAACAGGTTCATTATACCTAGTACAATATTTGTGGGTACTAATTCCCACCGGGGTTTTCCTCTGATCAAGGTTTCCCCGTAATCATATCTTGTGTTATGATTTCTTATGTTAAGATTCATTCAATGTATGTTTGATTTATGTTTAAGTTGCTGAAAAGTAATTAATAGACAAACAATGATTCACCCCCCCCCCCTCTCAGTGTTTCTAACAGTTATATCTTAAAGGATGATAGAAATGGGAATCTTNAAACACTGATTCCCCCCCCCCCCCCCCCTCTCAGTGTTTCTAACAATTGGTATTAGAGCTCTGGTCCTCAGCAAATAAGTTTAACCACTTGAGGAGATCATGGACTCAGCATAAGAAAAACATTTGAAAAAGAATCTTGAAGTGGCTCTTGAAGATCTTGATATATCTGAAAAATAAAATGAAGAACTTAGACTGAAATTTGATGGCTCACAAATACTTATCAAGAAATTAAGGAAAGATTTGAAGGATTGTTCTACAAGTGATTTAGGGAAAATGATCAAAAGTATCAATGTAGAAAATATGTCTCTGAAAGATAAAATTGAAAATATAGATGAACAACTCACAGACAGCCAAATTGATATTGAAGAAAAGATCAAAGAAAGAAAAAAACTAGATGATGAACTCTTGAAAGAAAACATGAAAGTCCTGGAATTGGAAAACATAAAGAAGAAATTGGAATCTAAATTAATAGAAGGAAAAGACAAGATTGATAAACTCCACACAAGTTCTGATTCACTTCAATCTCAGCTTAATGCACAAAAGCAAAAAGGTGACACTACTGGTCTTGGATACAGTGTAGCACAAATTGAAATCAATTCATTGCAATAAAGAAAGAAAGATCATTAAGCACCTTCAGAAGCAAAGAAAGTTGAAAATGTTGAAGAGATTAAAATAGAGCTACCTAAAGGGGAAATCAAGCAAGTTAATAGGACTTGTTATGCATGTAACAAACATGGTCATTTAGCAAGAGATTGCAAAGAATTAAGACCTTTCAATGGTTATTGTTTCTCCTGTAACTAGTTTGGTCATAGGGCTATACATTGCAGAACAAATCAAAGAAGAATGAATCAAAACAATCAGAGAAATCAACCTCAAAGAAATTTGTAGAACACTACATGTCAGATATGTAACTACAATGGTCACACAACAAAGAAGTGCAACATGATGAACAAGAGCATCAAACCTCCTATCATTTTTCACACATGTGGAAAGGCTGGACACATCTCAAGGTTTTGCAGATCCAGAACTCAAAAGAAAGATGAACCTAAGAAATCACTATTTGAAGAAAAAGGAGAAGTCAAGTTTGTTCAAGAAAAATTTAGGTTGAAGTAAAGAAGGACAATGATGTTGACAAAGTAGTTGATGCATCCCCAGTGGACACACCCTCTACTTCTACTTGAATAGACCTTCTTGGTCTTAGGGGGAGCTATTCTAGCTTAGGACCCCTGTGTAGATGGTATACTCACCTCTGAGTATGCACCTATGATTTCATGGTTATTAACATATAACATTGATGTATGCATTCACACACTGTCTAAAATACATCAGAATCAAATTTACAAAATCTCTGAGTAATTTGCGTACGGTTGCAAACATTAAATGTGGTAGATTTTATAAAAGAAAGTAAGTGTTCAATCTTCTTCACACTTGCATTTGAGATCATAGAATTTGGAGAGCACTAAAGCACTAAGAAGTAAGCATGAAAGAATAATAGATTTGGCAGTTAAGCAAACAGATAAGAAGTTGAAATGGAACCCTAGCAGTCGTGCCGTTTTGAAATTTCATGAAACCCTACTTAATCAAATTCCAAGTAAGTATGGCAACTCCAGTTGTGTTTGATATAGCAGAGAGGAAGAGATTTGTATTCAAGAAGCATCCATTCAAATCCATAATGGATGAAGTGGAAGGGGCTTTCTCCAAAACCCCGCTAGGTGTTGTTCACGTGGAAGATATCCACGCGTACATTTACTGTAAGAAGGAAACACTAGGAGATGTCAGCATAGCCACTCATATGGGATCTATGATGAAATATGACTACACATTCAAGGATGAGTTCATGCACTTGATTGATAACCCTATTTTCAAATACTCTAATGCGCATGAGTTTGGTGAGAAAGAATGGGTGAAGATTTTGCTAAGCAGAATACATGATGATCTTTATTGGATTGGTGAGGTTCCTGTGTGCATCACTACTGACCGAATCCATGAATTAACTGGACTCCCTAAAATTGGACTAGTTTTTCCTACTGGTAAGGATGTCAAGAAGCAAGTGGAACAAGTTTGCCTATCTAGAAGTGACAAGTGCGGAATGACAGTTGACCCTATCAAAGAAGATGACATAAAACTTTTAACAATGATACTTGGGTATAAGTTTCAGCAAGCAAGAAGGTTGAACAGTGTCTCTGCAACAACAGTCATAGTAGCTATCAGAATGGTGAAGGATAACACTCAATACAACCTATGTGAGATCTTGCGCGCTCAACTAATTGACAACATTCGAATCATCAAGCATGATAGGAGAAAGACATTCAGGTTTGGATCTTTGATCATCTACTTGTATTTTCATATAGTTGAAAAGGTTGCAAACCTTTATCTAGATAGGAGAAAACCCACAATGTCTCAGATTTCACTTAAGGCCACTTTAGAGAGCAGTGCAAGGGATGCCATGGATATGGATATCAAGACATTTAGGATCAAGATGTAGAAAAGGTTTAGACTATCTGAGAAGATTGTTGACAAATATAAGGATACTATATGTTTCATGGTGGAAATAGATTGCACTTGCATGGAGGCAGTTGAACCTAGAACCAAATGGATTCATCCTCTTGGTTATGAAGTAGAAGAACATGTGCTAGAAGGATATGCACAATTTCTATTGTCCGCACCCAAAGATCCTAATGAGCCAAGGTGGGGCACTTACAGAGTGAAGACTAATGAAGTGGATACTATCTTACACAATGCTGATAAAAAAACGAAAGCATCCAGAATTACATCCAACATTCTAAGAGTACATGGAGTCACTCAAGAAGATCTTGACAAAGCTAGAGAAGCTAAAATAGCTAAAGAACTTGAGAAGACTGAAGAGATCCAGAAGAAGAAGAAAATAGAGAGAACCTCTGCACCCTCTACCACTGTTGACTTAGACTCCTCTCCACCTTCTATACCAAGTAAGAATCCTAGAGGAATAAAATAGGCGCCCACAAATCATCCATCATCAAGGAACACTCAGAGAAAAGAAAAGGATGCTCAAGCTCCTCCTGAGGTAGGATTTAGACCTAGTCTAAATATTTTGAAAAATAGGATTGTAAATGAAGGGAGATTAGATACACTTTCTAAAGTCTATGACAAGTATCAAGAAATTGATAAGATTGAGATACACTCTATGATTATATCTCATATGATCAAGTTTAAAAAGTTAGTTCTTGAACTCAAGACAGTGATACTGGATCAATTATGGAACATATTGGAGATTATGAAAAGACAGGCAATTGAGGAAGACATGAGGATAAGAGAAGATACATTGGATAATCTTCTCCCTATATGCTCGCATGATGAGAAGGTTATTCTATTAGATCTTGTGAAGCCTCATCTCTGAACTAAGACAAGGACCTTACATATTATGAAAAAAGAGTATGAGCAGATAGGTAAGGAGACTAAAAAGGCATTTGCACAAGTGTTTATGGATAGAGACATGTATCCATCAATGACACGTATAGAAAAGGCAACTCCAACTTGTCCCAAACAGGCTACAAAACTAGTAATTCAGATAGTACCTATGACAGGTCCACAGGTCTCAGCGCCCATAGTGACAATAACTTCTGATACAGAAAAAGACTCAGAAGATACCATAGTGGTTGATAACATCAACATATTGATGAAAACATCTAACAAGGACACAGACACAGTTGATAAAGCATTTGTAAGCACTGAAGAAATGTGCACTGACGATACATCTGCACAACAGGATGAAGTTCCCATCAATGATCCAATTGAGATAAATAAGGAAAAAGATACTCAAGGTAATAAGAAACCAATAAAAGAGATACCAGTAAAAGTTGAATGCATGGACACTAGTCAAAACACTATATTCTCACCATCCACTCAACCATCCACCTCATTGTTGTCAAGGTTAACTCCTGATTCAGCAAGTCTGGATGCATGGGGAGAAGAAGACCTAATTAAGATCATCATTTTTGCTATGGAAAAAGCAAAGGAGAAACAAGTGATGAGGAACCCTTGATTTTTGGAAACAGTAAACACATTGGATGAATTAGTGCCTACTGACTAGAAAGTAGCCAAAGTCCAATTAGTTGAAGATGTGGACAACATTTTGACAAACTTCAAATCACACTTTACAAGTTTAGTAGACTCTGCTACTAAAATTGCTGAAGATGAATATAAGAAGGAGAGACTAAATGAATTGGTAAAGAAATTTACCTTGGACTTAAAATCCTTAAAGATTGGGAAATCCATATTGAAAGATTTAGCAGCTAAAGGCAAGAAAGTCATAGCAAACTACATGGACAGAATGAAGTTCACCTCTGAGCATGATAAAAAGGTAGAAGAGGCAGAGATCATGGTGGACAACATAAGAAAATCAGTCGAGACTTCCATGTAAGACATGAACATATGCAATAATGTCTACCATGGGCAGTTAGAAAAAATTGAGAAAGCTAAGTTGGAAATCAGCAAGATAAGAGTAAGGCAAACCCAGTTGAAAAATGCACTCGCGCCATCTTTAGCAGTCCTTAATGAGAACATCAAACAGATTGATGACACCATGGTGACATATGATCAAGGTCCTTGCATGGATCTGATGAAAATGGAGAAACTGACATATGCCCTATGTGCGCATCTACAGGCTGTTGATGCAATGAAAGTATTTTGGCAGAAAGAGATCCAATCTCTTCAGATTGTATACCCTGAAGTTTACATGGAGTAAGTATGCAGAAGACTTACAAGTTTTTGTACACCTTTTTCATTAATGTCAAAGGGAGAGTAATATAGAATGTGTATATGCGGAGAAGTATATGTATATATCAATAAGATGTTATGATATATAGTCATTTTTTGTGTTAAGTCATTTTGAGTAACTTGGCCACATTCCTTTGTTGCCATAAATGACAAAGGGGGAGATTGTTGGAAAGTTGACTTCCTAAGGATGCATGACTCATTTTGTGTTGTCATCATGGAAACAAAGTCAAGTTTAGTTTCTATCTTGAAAGACAAAATGACTAAGTATGGAAAATAGGGCAGACAAAGATATTTAGCGATCAACACATTAGCGCACGTGCGAGAGATCGAGTCAGCTTATGCGCATTAAGATATATGTTGTATGATACGTGTACATGCTACATCTAGACACACATTGTATGGAACAATAGTACGACAAAGTTACAGGTATATTAGTAGACCAACAATCCAGAAGACAGAGCATGGAAGTCAACTAGTGTTTTGATCATCGTGAATTATTTTGTAATGTAATGGATAAGAGCCTTTGGTTATATGTTTGTAATAATGTAATTAGAATTGTAGTAAACATGCTTGAGCTGACTTGTTTGGAAGCATTGTATATTTTTTTTTAGGGCCGACCAGTGTCTTGTATTGGGTCACGCCTATTCGGATATGAACATATAAGTATGTAATGTAAAGATATGTTACAAGAATCGATTACTATGCAAGAGGAAGATATAGAAGAGCAGCATAATGAAGTCAGTACATGATATAACTTTTTAAGAGAGTAAGAGAATTCACGCATACACAGAACTGATCAGACAAGCAGTGTCATCACAATAGTTCATTTTGATATAGTGTATATCATCTTTCAGAAGGTTGTAGCCTTCATCCTATTGTGCAATGAGCCTAGGCAATGAGCTATATACCTTTAACAGGGTTTTGTAAAAGACTCCTAATAGGGTCAAACTTTTAACCAGGTCATTGTACTCATATTGTAAAGACTACTTCTAACAGGGCAAAGGAACTTTAATAGGTTCATTATACCTAGTACAATATTTATGGGTACTAATTCCCACCAGGGTTTTCCTCTGATCAAAGTTTCCCCGTAATCACATCTTGTGTTATGAGTTCTTATGTTAAGCTTCATTCAATGTATGTTTGATTTATGTTTAAGTTGCTGAAAATTAATTAATAAGACAAACATTGATTCACCCCCCCTCTCTGTGTTTCTAACAATATACCTCGAATGCTACTTATGGCATGAGAAGATATCAAATAGAATAGAATAGAAGATGTCATAACTTTCACAGTATCCAAAATATTCCTCCTTCTCTATCTGATTAGAGTATGGCTACACGGAGAAGCAATGTTTTATGTTTAATGGGAATACTGTTTGCAGGTGGAATGTTGAGATGCTGGCAATAATTTCAGGATCAATAAAGATCTTGTCCGATGCGGGTCTTGGCATGGCCATGTTCAGTCTAGGTAAACATTCTCATGCCATTATGCTCTGACACTAATTTTTATATGTGAATCTTTTGTTGGTGTAGTCTTTCTTGATTGGGTATGATAATGATATGGTGGTTGTTGCACAGGGTTGTTCATCACTTTACAGCCCAAAATCATAGCTTGTGGAAATTCAATTGTAACATTTGTGATGGCCATGAGGTTTTTGAGTGGACCAACTATCAGGGCTCTATCCTCCCTCGCAATTGGCCTCATATGCGTGCTTCTCCATGTAGCCACAATACAGGTCCAAACAACTCCATTCCTTCATTAACTTAATTTGCAAGTTGCAATGTATTAATTAAGGGGAGAAAAGAGAGAAGAAATGTCCTTCAGATATGTCATATTTACAAAGGTAGCACTTCCCCAAGGAATCATTCCCTTTGTCTTTGCAAAAGAGTACGACGTGCATCCTAATATACTAAGCATAGGGTATGCTTCCTTCCCACTTCGTACACATTGCTAAGTGTTTGTTTATGTAGTTAAAACTACTGTTGACATTCGTATTTGAACTTCAGGGTCATATTTGGTATGGTGGTTGCACTGCCCATTATGTTGGCATACTACATTCTTCTTGGACTGGTGTATAGGAGAAGTTACTTACATTAGACAAAAATTGTCATCATTTTGAAAAAGGTATTGGAATATATAGCACGTCCAAGGCAGGGAGTGGGCCAGATATATACATACTTAAAGGAGGAGAGGTGTAAGGTGGGTAAATGGATGTCTCTTCCAAAGGAAAGAAAAAGAATGGAGTGCAGTGGGGTGAATGCAGTGTAAAAGTTGGGTTGACAAAAGAAGAACTGAAAGAAGTGAAAAAAAAGATGAAAGAAAGATCTCTTGGACCAGCAAGTGGAAGTATTGCATCCCCTCCCACTCTTGAGGTAGTTATGGTAGACAGTCCACCTGCTCCACAATAACAAACAACACAAGCAGAGAACATTACTTCTAGAGTTACTAGATTAATCATGCAGACATCGCCTAAAGAGCATAGCATAGTAAGAGAAGAGAAGAAAGTAGAAAAAAACATATGGAAACCTAACCTAAAGATGTTAGATAAGAGAGCATTAGAAAAAGGTAAATTGGTCACAATTGATAAATACTATAATAGGTATGAAGAAGCAGACAAGCTTAAGATTGAAGACATTGTGATTGAACACTTACTTACTTTCAAAAAGATACTTTTAGAAATTGAAGGAAGTATACCTATAGAATTATATGGGAGATTGGAGATAAGAAAACATGTAGCACAGATTGAAGATGATACAATCAGGAACCAAGAAATTGATAGCATGTTTCTTGTGATATCAGTAAAAGAAAGGGATATAATATACAAGGAGTTAAAACCTCTATTAAGGACCAAGGTGAGATTATTGAAAATCATGGCGAGGAAGTATGATGAATTCAATAAGGAAACATAGAAGGCACTAGAGAATATATTGATGAATACTACTTCTTTTAATCCCCCACCTCCTAAGACCACTTCGCCTACACAATTGGGAATGGGTGAAAACTCAAAAGCAACAGAGACAACTTCTAAGAAGAGCGGAGTAGATCCAACACTAGATTTCTATGTTTCTGGTGTGGGAGTAACTCTTGACACCTCTCAAGATGAAAAGGACCCTTTTATAGGGAATATGGACACTTCTATAGAATATGAGGTTGAACATGAAGAGAAAGAACAAAAGAAGGAAGAAGAATAGAAGAAGGAAGAAGAGAAGAATAAGGAAGAAGAACAGAAGACAGATCAGCAAGAGGATGAAAAGAAAGAGGTAAACACATCATCCATCTCATTGTTGGCAAGCAGTGATGTAAATGTTGATAGCATGGATGAAGTTGAATTGGTAAAATTGGCATTTATTGCTTTGAACAAGCCAAGGAAAGATCAGAATATAAATGAGACAAAAAGGCCAAAGTAATTACAAGAGCAATTGATACTATAAACAAATTGCTTCCAGTACCTATTGTTTTCCAGAACAAAGATGACATTGAAAATCTGAGAAATCTGAGAATTACACTTGATGAATTTGATGGGCACTATGAGAATTTATTGAAGATTGCAGAGGAGAAGGTAGAGAAGACATATTTAGAGAAGAAGTTAACAACAATTTTCAAGTCTATCACATGGGACTTAGGCATTGTTAAAAAATTTCTTGACAAATGCAAAGAGTTGCATTGGACATGGGAGAAAATTGTTTAGTTATTGCATGAATCCAATAAGGCATGATCAGAATATACAAGACATTATTGCAAAAGACAGGGCAACTCTAAACAATATGATGGATGGTTGTGAAACATATTCACAATCCACAACAGAGTTAGAGAAAGAAGTCAAAAGAATTTTGGCTAAATTCAGTGTATTAGATAATGAGAAAGGGAGAGTATTAACAAGATTTAATTTGCTGAAGAGATTTATCACTCCTAAGCTATCCATACTGGAGGTTCATCTCTCAGACCTCAAGAAAGTAACAGATTCACTGAATAAATCTATGCCCATAGAATTGAAAGAAGTAAAGACCACATCATTTGGAATGAATGGATTAATTCACATTAGCCAAATATTGTTCAAAAAATGGAATGCAGAAGTGAAGATCTTGGAAGATTATTTTCAAGATATTCTGAAACTGGTGAGCAAGCACTAAATCTTATTATTTTGCATGCACCTTTGTCATTGTTGTCAAAGGGGGAGAAGAGAAAAAAAAAATAATATAGGAGAAGAGAAGAAAAAGGGAAAAGAGACAAGAAGAGGAAGGAGAGGATATAGAGGAGACGATTTTGTTTTGTTGGAACACTTATTCATTTTTTTTTGTTAAGTGTTGCCATCAATGCCAAAGGGAGAGATTGTTGGTAAGTGATCAATTTTGTGTAAATGAGATTCACTTTTTGGTTTTCATTTATGGAAACACATTTGGGTTTCATATCGATTCTAGTAAAGATAAGTTTTGATGATTTAGAAATTGACTAAGTGTAGAAGCAAAGATACAGAAGTGTTTTGGATGTCGAAGATCGAGATCGATGATTTAGAGAAAGCAAGCTTAGAGGAAGACAGTATGGGGTATGTATGTCTCCACCTATGATTGATTTGGTTTTGGTTAAGTCTACGATGAGTTAGAAAGAATTGAAGATGGACATACTGTAGCAGAACAATGATACACATCAGTTGGACAGTAGCAAAGATTGAGGGAGTATGACTTGGACTCCAGACAATCAAAGTTGTATTTTGGCTGTTGATAACCTCCACATTAACTATGCAAGAGCGCCAACTATGAATTTGATATTTACTATATTAAATATATTTTGTATTGAAGGACGAATTTGTAATATTTGTAATATTCATATTAAGAGCCAACTTTGTAAAGTTGTGAGATATATATGTAAGATCTATTTGATAAAGATAGATGATGGTTAGTTGGACAGTTGGATGAGTTTTTGAGTGAATAGAAGAGTAGAGAATGACATAGATCATTGAAGAACAATAAGGGAACTATCTAAGCACCAGTGTTGCTTGTTTTTGTTCATGACTGAGAACACTTTGTAACCTGAATTGTCTTGTAAGAGTTGTAAGCTCAGTTGGCCCCTAACAGGGTGTTGTGAACCTTTAACAGGGTTGTAATTCCTTTAACAAGGAAATGTGCTATGTAATATTCAGCTCCTAATAGGGCTATATCTCCTAACAGGGACATTATACTTTAGTACATGCTTGTGGGTACCATCCCCACCAGGTTTTTCCCTTGGCCAGGGTTTCCTCAAATACAAAATATGGTGTTATGAGTATTGTGTCATCTGCTTATGTTCTTTTCTTTACTACAAGTTTATGGTTAATATTTAAATGGTTGAAGAATTTAATTAAGTTCTATAATATTGATTTACCCCNATTTCCCCCCCCCCCCCCTCTCAATATTATCCAATCCTTACAAAGGCTGATTTCTTGGTTGAGAAAGAAGGAGAACTGTATTGCTCAATCTAATGTCGAGTCAGAGTATGTTGCTACTACAATAAATTGCACAAAAGTTATTTGGATGAAACAAATGTTGAAGGACATTGGAATAATTTTTGAAGAACCAGTGGTTATCCATTGTGATAACACCAACACAATGAATATGTCAAAGAATCCTATAACACATTCAAAGAATAAGCACATTTGTTTTAAGTATCATTTCTTGAGGGAGAAGGTAGCAGAGAAAGAAATTAAACTGGAATACATTAGCACAATGGAACATATAGAAGATATATTTACAAAACCTTTGCCAAAATATGCTTTTGAATACCTTAGAAGCATGCTTGGGGTGATGGACCCTCCTTGTGGTAATTAGGTGATGCAGATAAGCATCAATCTAGTGGCTTTTAGAGCTATATCATTTTCTAGACTTGATGTATGTATCTACTCCTTAGGGGGAGTGATCGAAGGAACACTAGAGCACACTTGGGTGATTTTGCACCTGGTTGATTGGACATGAAGATTTAAAAAATTTATACCTAATAGAAGACTACTGATGAGTTTTGGCACCCTTTTCCATTGCTTCCAAAGGGGGAAAGAGTCTATGTGAAAATCCCTACTGTTTTGGGGAGATTTGTTTTGAGGATATTAAGAAGATAGTATTGAGAGAGAGTACTTTTTGGGTTGATGGATTTTTCCATATGTTTCCATCAATGCCAAAGGCAGAGATTTTTGGATGATATCAATTTTTGCTATTGATCATGCTGTTGATATTCATGTTTTTTCACTGATGTCAACATATGTTTCTGTGGAGAGAACAAACTGGTTACTTGACTGGAAGAAGTGTACTTATGATTCAGAATGATTGAAGTGGGATATATGAAGAAAGATGTGTGTTACCTTATTCCTAAGTTCACTTGGCTTTATCTTACATATTGTGGATGTTACAGTTAATTTGGTGGAGACTGGTTTTCGGACTATAACTGTGATGCTTGATAGAGCAGGTCTCTATGTTTCAGGTATATCTTACTCGCGAAGATATTTCAGATGAAGCAAGCTTACTTGTGGACAACCGACATATGTTGGAATAATGGGTTGATTTCAATTGTCATTTGATTACTGGTTATGTTAGTTGTGGCATATATTATGAAGAAGACATATTTGGTGGACGACTTTAGACATGTAGCGTGTAAAATGAATTGTGAGGGTGCATTGTGGATCTGGGAGTATATGTGATGGATTGTAATTGATGTTTTCTTGTTATAGGTACCATGTGTATCTTAGCAAGGGGTTACATAATTATGTGTGTATTGGAAAGCCTTAATTGGTAGACCTATGTAATTAATTATGTATTGGGAAAGCTTAATTGGACGACCTGATGAATTAATGTAAAGGGGTATATATGCGATATCTATTATTTTAGAAAGACATGGTAGAGATTGTAAAGGCAGAGAATTGTGGAAGTTGCGAGGCTTGTTGGCTGCTGGATGTAGAGAAGAGTTGATTGTTATACTTCATTAGAATTGACCAAGAAAAGATAGTTTCTATCAGACAGTTCACAGGATTGTATATTCCTATATACACTTGTTCATATTGTGAATCCTTGAGGGTGGATTTAACCTTCTTTGGGCAGTAGTCTAGGCAGTGAGCCTACTGCTTTTCTTGACTCCTAATAGGGTCTGTCTCCTAATAGGGACTGTGTACTGTAATATTGTAACAAGCTCCTAACATGGCTAAATATTTTAATAGGGATACTATACTCTCAGTACATTATTTATGGGTGCTAATTCCCACCGGGGTTTTACCTTTAATAGGATTTCCCCGACAACAAGTATTGTGTTATTGTGTTGGCATTTATTGTGTTATCATTTACATTACTATTTTGGTTTACAAAGTTTAGAGTTTAATAATCTATATCACAACTGATTCACCCCCCTCTCAGTTGTCTTGTGGACTATTATTCCTAACAATATATACATGTACATATATATACATGTGCACATGTATATATGTATATACATGTATACATATATATGTACATACACATACATGTATATATGTATGCATATATATATACATATATATACAAATATATATGCATGTGTATATGTGTATATATACATGTGTATATATATATATAAATATATATATACACATACATATATGTATATATATGAATATATACATTAAAAAGAATAAATAATGTCTAATGAGAAGGGACACACAGTGAAATACCTCTGAAAACAATGTCTGAAAGTCGGATGCCCCAGTTTTCGCTATGCCAAAACCTAGTACAAAACTCATGCACAAAAATGATGGTTGCGGTAGGGTAAAAACTTACCAAAACTTTCACAAGTTACTTCAATCGAAAGTAAGTTACGATCAAAAGTAATTAAATATGTTTTTTAAAACTACTTTCAATCATAACTTACTTTCGATCGAAAGTAAGTTATTTACGATCGAAATATTTGGGTACTTTCTATCGAAAGTATGTTACTCAATATGAGTTTGCAAGTTGTCATTAGTATTCAAGTATTCAAATTGCCAGTTGGTAACAGAGTCAAAGGCAGACTAGTTGGTAATGGTCACCAAGTGCAGAGTTAACCGAGCACAATGTTAACCGAGTGCAGTGATCACTGAGCAACCAACTTATTGAGAATCAGTATACACCAAGCACCGGGATACACCGAGAGATAATATTTACTAAGTAAACTAGCGGTTACATAAAATTTTGTATTGGCGGATTAATCTAGGTAACCAATTTTTGTCAAGTTGTATAATGGTACAATGATCAAGGAGAACATTAATTACGTATGCACTCATTAATTGCTTATATCTCCTGTGTATAGATGATGAAGGTAAATTTTGTACACCATTGATCTTAGGTTTTCTAAGATATTGTAAAACCCTAATTAGGTCAAGAGGTTTGATATATGTAAGGATAAGATGTTATTTTTTAATATATGATGATCAAGTTATGATCAAGTAGCCACCACACTAAGGACATTAGAAGATCAGACAAGGGTTTTAGAATAAGGATTTTGTATGAAGCTTTCAGTTTTTAGAATAGAGAAAAGGCTATCGAGAAGTACATAAGGTATTATCAGTCACAACAAGGTGATAATTTTATTGTACTTAAAGGATCTGTTATCCACAATATTCATATTATAGTTGTTGAAATCACAAACTCTGTTACTCTCTAACAATTGTAATAGACCCCAAAATCTCCTAACAGAGTAGACATAATTGTCTTTGCCTAAATATCTTAAAAGAGTGCACAAATACTTTGTGTTGCAAAATCCTCACATGAGGTAGATATAATCAATCTTATTGTTACTCCTAACAGGGTGAGGTCACCAGAAGTGATCAATCTTTGTAAGCTCTAACAAGATACTTTATTACTGCAGTAGTGAATCTTTGTGGGTCTCATCCCCACCGTAGTTTTTACCTTCTAACAAGGGTTTTCTACGATACTAGAATACATGTGTTATGTGTGTACACACAAAAGTAGTGCACTTCTGTGAATCCTTACATGCAAGGAAACTCAAGAATGAGCTCTCACAAATCGATCCATAGCTCTCTATGCATGGAGTTGCAAGATTTGTAAAATTGCTCTCAGCTAGAGCTATAAACTCATGACCTTGCCAA